>CM031962.1:7714713-8314713 GCA_018749465.1 Paracanthobrama guichenoti | reverse complement strand
TTCGTGCCCTGGATGTGCATCCCACAAATCTCCATCAACTGCAAGATGCTATCCTATCAATATGGGCCAACATTTCTAAAGAATGCTTTCAGCACCTTGTTGAATCAATGTCACGTAGAATTAAGGCAGCTCTGAAGGCGAAAGGGGGTCAAACACAGTATTAGTATGGTGTTCCTAATAATCCTTTAGGTGAGTGTGTATATATATATATATACACACACGCACACAGATCAGGCATAACATAATGACCACCTTCCTAACATTGTATCGGTTCCCCTTTTGCTGCCAAAACAGCCCTGACCCATCAAGGCATGGACTCTACTAGACCCCTGAACCAGCATTAACCTCTTAAGCAATTTGAGCTACAGTAGCTTGTCTGTTTGATCGGACCACACGGGCCAGCCTTCGCTCCCCACGTGCATCAATGAGCCTTGGCCGCCCATGACCCTGTCACCAGTTCACCACTGTTCCTTCCTTGGATCACTTTTGATAGATACTGACCACTGCAGACCAGGAACACCCCACAAGAGCTGCAGTTTTGGAGATGCTCTGACCCAGCCGTCTAACCATCACAATTTGGCCCTTGTCAAACTCGCTCAAATCCTTACACTTGCCCATGCAAATGTTCGCTTGCAAATGTTCACTTAAATGAACTGCCTAATATATCCCACCCACTAACATGTGCCGAGATGAAGAGATAATCAGTGTTATTCACTTCACCTGAATCATAATGTTATGCCTGATCGGTATATATGTGTGTGTGTGTGTGTGTGTGTGTGTGTGTGTGTGTGTGTGTGTGTGTGTGTGTGTGTGTGTGTGTGTGTGTGTGTGTGTGTGTGAAGTGTAAGAGTGAAGTGTGAAGTGTAAGTGAAGTGTAAGAGTGTGTGTGTCTGTGTAAATATACTGTATATATCAGCCATTATTAGTGAACAACACAATATTTCTTAAATATAAAGTAAAATGTCTATTTAAATATTTATTATTGTCTACTAAATATGCCAAATGTCAAAGAAGATTTCAAGCCTTCACAGAAATATCTTCTAAGCAACAGCCAGCTATGAAGCTTTTTATTCTTCTAATATATATTTGCAAGCAGACATTGGCAATATCCCCCTAATCCTATCCCAACTTACACCCAAGCGTTTCCATGGAAACACAGACCAAAATAGTTTCTGAAATCTATTGTTATTTTGTTACCAGTATGTTCTCAGAGGGTGGACAGGAAAATGGCTTAGACAGAAAGGATGATCAGCATCGGCAGAGAGGTAAGATTCCAGTGGAAACCGAGGTGTGGGTAATGCACTTTAAATCACGTCAGTGATTGACAAGATCCCAGTCATTCAGAGAACAGAGCAGGGTCTGTGCACCAGTCATCCTTGCATTTTGACATGCATTCCAAAGACCAGCGGGAGCTTGATCAACATTAATGGTCTATGCAAACCAAAGCATTAATTAACTGCCCATGTGAGTGAACGCAGGCTGAGTGATGATAATAGTGTTTGCACTCTGATGCAGCAATTCATTTCTAGCCAAGATACCAGTGATGCAGATCAATTTTGGGCCAATGATTCATTCATGTGACAGTCGTCTGCCTGTTTTTGCTAGTGTAATCAATATGAACGAGCACAATAAAGAGTCATCAGCAGCGACATATTTTAAACTTGTCTTGTGCGTGTAAGACGAATACGTGCCAGCCCACATGATAACACACACCTGAATGATAACCAACAGGGCACAGACAGTGTCATTTATACACACAGGCAATTGTAGTACAATATGTTTAGTTTTACATAATGTAAATATGTGTTTGATTGGTAATTAAGCGGGGATTATACACAGCTTACAGTTAATTGATAGGGTTGTTTTTTCAGTGGCTGTGTTCACTGTTATTATAAAGGTCATGCAAGAACATGATGAACTACAGGAAACTGAGCTAACAAAATATGGAATTGCACTGCATTGCATAGACTGCGAAAATTGAACATTTAGAGCTAACAATAGAGACACTCATGGATGACACTCATAGAGGTTTGGAACAACTTGAGGGTGAGTAAATGATGACAAAATTTTAATTTTTGAGTGAACTATCCCTTGAAGCTAAATTAAAAATGCAAGTTTTTTCTTTCATGGAACAGAAAAGAAGATATTTAGCAGAATGTACAAGCTGTTTTTTTCCCATTCAACACAAGTTGACAGCTGTGGAACTGTCCATAAGCAAAGATGGCATGATGATGTCATTTGGAGGGGGGGGATGATCCACATGGAGTTAATACTCCATCTCTTTAGCTCTGTAGTCTTACTTGCTCTTCATGAGCATCAAGCCCCATCAATTCTGCATTACTTCGCATTCATGGCCTAATCAAATCTACTGAAGACATGATAGTGGGTGGTCCCCTCATGAGAAGGAAATATTATACCCCTATGGGTGTTGAATAAATGTTGATTGATGGAGTCAAAAGAATGGTTGCGTGTTAGCCAGACATCATTTCTCATCGTCATTTCTGGCACCATCGTTTTCATAAATGTCTTCTCTTCTCCACTGAAGCAGACATTTTCTCATTAGGTCAGGGTAATAGCCAATTTGATGCCATTTTATGGGGCGGTAATGGGAATAACAAAGGCCTTGCAGATGCACTTTTGATGATGGCTGATGGAATAAGAAAGAGTGGTACCGGACTGGAGAGGATTTTCCAGTGCACTGGATTTGTTATGCGCTGAATGCAGAAGGAGGAAATAGTCAACCTTGCCCTTTGCAATTACAGTAAAATGATACATGTGCTGTGGAGGAAGCTTGCCTTGTGTCGTTTACTGTTTTCAGATAGATGGGTTTTGAAATACTGAGTGCATGTAGAAGGTCCACCTATAAAAATGTTGTTGCAGGTCCTGAAACAGCCCATAATAAGAAAATATTGTTTATTAGAATCATCAAAATATTCTAATGCAGGTTTTCCCCAACAAACGTTCACAACCCCTAGAGGTTTGTGATGGAACTGTAGGGTTTTATGAGATTTTGATATAAAGTACCTAAAATTTAAATAAAACATTACATTTAAAGCCACAATATGTAATTTTTTGTCACTAGAGGTCGCTTATTCAAAACAAAGTCGTAGCTTGATGATACCTGGATTTCACAGAGCTTGTATTATGTCGCAGACGAGCACTTCCGCTTTTTCTGGTCATGCGTACGCAGTGCTGTTTGATCATATTAGATACATTATTTGAGTGTGTTGAAAGTTATGAAAGTTATAATGAAAGTTATAATGCTACTCTGAGACACTTGTTGCACACTGCAGTAAGAGATCGATATTAGGCATGGTAAAACATGGTACTCGCGGTAAATTAAGAAAACCAGATTTAAACAATAAGACTAACTGTGTTGAGCTGTATAACAATGATTCGTTTTCTGTCGATGAATGTATCCAAACAGTTGCTCACCTGTCTAATAAAACACATGATATATTAAAGCGTCTTTGGTGTTTCCATGGTTTCTACAAAATAAAACCAGAAATCGAGGGTAACGCGGGTATGATGTCATTGATAGGCGACTGGTTAAAACTTCTCTGGATTTAAACATTCTTGGAAACGTTTGAGAAGGACACAAGTCAACAAAATATATAACATTGTTCTAGTGGTTTTTGGATAGTTTCATCCAAAAATCATACATATTGTGCTTTTAATGGCCATTAAACAGAGATATATTATTGTTTTCAGCAACGAATTTGGATACAAACATAAGTATATAATCAGAAAGTAAAAAATTGTCTTGTGTGCAATTTAAATATATGTATATAACTCAATGCTGATTATTATATCTGAAAGTACACTCACCTAAAGGATTACTAGGAACACCATACTAATACTGTGTTTGACCCCCTTTCGCCTTCAGAACTGCCTTAATTCTACGTGGCATTGATTCAACAAGGTGCTGAAAGCATTCTTTAGAAATGTTGGCCCATATTGATAGGATAGCATCTTGCAGTTGATGGAGATGGGGCACGAAGCTCCCGTTCCACCACATCCCAAAGATGCTCTATTGGGTTGAGATCTGGTGACTGTGGGGACCATTTTAGTACAGTGAACTCATTGTCATGTTCAAGAAACCAATTTGAAATGATTCGAGCTTTGTGACATGGTGCATTATCCTGCTGGAAGTAGCCATCAGAGAATGGGTACATGGTGGTCATAAAGGGATGGACATGGTCAGAAACAATGCTCAGGTAGGCCGTGGCATTTAAACAATGCCCAATTGGCACTAAGGGGCTTAAAGTGTGCCAAGAAAACATCCCCCACACCATTACACCACCACCACCAGCCTGCACAGTGGTAACAAGGCATGATGGATCCATCTTCTCATTCTGTTTACGCCAAATTCTGACTCTACCATCTGAATGTCTCAACAGAAATCGAGACTCATCAGACCAGGCAACATTTTTTCCAGTCTTCAACTGTCCAATTTTGGTGAGCTCGTGCAAATTGTAGCCTCTTTTTCCTATTTGTAGTGGAGATGAGTGGTACCCGGTGGGGTCTTCTGCTGTTGTAGCCCATCCGCATCAAGGTTGTGCATGTTGTGGCTTCACAAATGCTTTTCTGCATACCTCGGTTGTAACGAGTGGTTATTTTAGTCAAAGTTGCTCTTCTATCAGCTTGAATCAGTCGGCCCATTCTCCTCTGACCTCTAGCATCAACAAGGCATTTTCGCCACAGGACTGCCAGATACTGGATGTTTTTTCCTTTTCACACCATTCTTTGTAAACCCTAGAAATGGTTGTGCGTGAAAATCCCAGTAACTGAGCAGATTGTGAAATACTCAGACCGGCCCGTCTGGCACCAACAACCATGCCACGCTCAAAATTGCTTAAATCACCTTTCTTTCCCATTCTGACATTCAGTTTGGAGTTCAGGAGATTGTCTTGACCAGGACCACACCCCTAAATGCATTGAAGCAACTGACATGTGATTGGTTGATTAGATAATTGCATTAATGAGAAATTGAACAGGTGTTCCTAATAATCCTTTAGGTGAGTGTAAATAGCAATTGAATCTAACAGTTTGGGCTCGGTTTAAATTTTTTACATAATGTTATAGTATTTATATTTTGATTTAATTCTAAAAGGATATACATATTTTTTGTTGGGCAGATACAGAAAATTGACCTACTTAAATACAAGTACATGTTTTCTTTGTTTAGAAGTAGCAATGTGTATTTGAACTGCATTTCTTAAATGGTGCAATAAAATTGTGTTGTTTTTTTTATTATTATTATTTTTTTATTGTTGCATTAGTTGTAGAAATTGTGAAATCATGTAATTTTTTTTCAGACAATAATCATACAGACATTATTAAGTACCTATATTAAGGTACTTTGAAATTAGTTATTTTTTTCTTAACGTGCAAAATCATGAACCTCGTTCAATATTGTTTGATTTTTCTGAAAAACAAGGCCTAACATCTAATATATCAAGTCCTTATATCTTCTTTTAAGGATGTTTACAGAAAAAAAATCAGAGTAAGTAATATAAATGATTTTTTCAGTGTTGAATCACAATTACTGTCCTTTTGAATAATGAGCAGAGTAAAGGATCTACACTAGGCACAGTGATTCCCAAAGGCATCTGGGTCACAGTAACAGTCTGTTCAGGCAGGTGTTAATAGCAACGGTTTCGATTCATTCAAATCTGGATCTTTCATACACTCGGCTTTACAAAAAGCTCAGTCTCAGAGCGATCCCTCAGAGCACCTTCACTCAGAGCATCAAATGAATGATTCATTGCTGCATTGAAGAGGTGGCAATCTCTAGGATGTGACAGTGATATTAAGAGTGATGACAGCACTACAAAGCAAATCCCTTGTAATAGCTCCACTGCTCAATATCCAAGCTCTTATTAAATATTTACAGAGCTGACTCATGCGCTGCTCCAGTGAGCTGTGCTGCCCGGTGGCACAAAGTCGTGAGATGTAACCCCACAGAGTCCACACAAGCCCAGCACGAGTAATTGTGTTGAACACCCCACCCACCCAAAAAAAAATAAGCACAGCAATGCAGAGCCATATTAACAAGATTAGGAATGACTTGATATGACTTAATACATGTAAGTACAGATGATTGTGCAGGGCTGAGTCCCAGAGCTCCACAGTGCCTTGATTTTGTTACGCGCGAGAAGTGGCCCTGTGAGCTCTGAGATGTATGCGGAGGAACTCTGATGTACTGTGTAGTCAAGCTTGCTATTCAATTCGTCCTCTGGCCAAAACTTTCACACACAGAAAAACAGTGTCTGTGCAGTGTTTGCAATGTATTGAGAGACTGTAATCTACTAGGGAAAAAAACCTAAATGCATATATATATATTAGGGCTGTCAAGCAATTAAAATGTTTAATTAATTAATTACAATCAAATCAATTTTGGTGATCAAATTTGGCTGAGAAATTACTCCCAAAAGATAATTTAAAGTCATTATTGTGTAAAACATTTTTAATAGACATTACAAAAAAAGCTTCAGAAATAAATATTTTGGGGTGAATTATACTTTTAATGTTTGTTTTTATTAATATGGTTAATTAATATTAATTTGTTTTAATGAAATTATACTCTAAATAAGAAACCAAGACTGCCAGTAGGTGGCGATAAATGTCTAATGGAGTAAGTCATTGAGTCATTCATTCATTCATTCAATTCATTCAAACTGCTGATTCATTCAGGAGTGAAATAAATGGTTCTCTTTATGAAAATGGTAAATATAAATGGTTCTCTTTATGGTCCATTGAATCATTGGTTCACCCGATTCGTCCAAAACTTGGATTCAGAAATGAAACGCCATTGTGTAGGCCTATTGCTCGGAGACGTTTTTTTTATTCTTTTTTTTAAAATATATTTTCGTTGGCAAAACTGAGCAAAACAGACAACACAATATTAACTTATCTAATTCATTAAACTGTTGTATTGTCTTGTGCTATTCTGGATAAAATAAAAAAAAAACAGAATATTGCACTCGTTACTCGTGATATTGCTTATACTGTATATCATGATGTAAATGTGAGGCCGTTTTCACACTGTCAGTTTAGTTCGAAACAGGGCACAGTTCGCATGATAAATTGGTAATGTGAAAGCTGTCATGTGGACCCGGGTGAGCTGAGCTCAGGGAAATACCGAATTCAAGACTGCCTGATGGAGGTCTTCTGAGTTTGGTTGCGCAATTTGGAACAATCGCACTCTGACACGGACCACAACAAACGTGCCCAGTATAAAAATGCCCTGAGACTAAAACATTTTTGCCCCAAGGGACATTCTAACTGCATTCTATAGGCTTCATCACACAGTCAGTGATGACCTAAGTAGGTCTGGTTTGGGGCAAGTACGTTTAATGCGTTAATAATTAAATTTTTTTTAACCAATTCATCTAATTAACGCACTAAATTGACAGCCTTAAAATGTATATTATTATATATATATATATATATATATATATATATATATATATATATATATATATATATATATATATATATATATATATATATATATATATATATATATATATATATATATATATATATATATATATATATATATATACACACACATACATATACATATACATATACACATACACATACAAATAAGGGCTGTGATACATTGTTTTAGCATTGTTTGCGCATCCGCGATAGTCACATCACAGGATGTGCGATGTCAAGTATAGAGATCATAGTTGATCCATATGGGCAGCTGCACCCCAGATCAGAACGCATGTGATTCGTGGATTAATTGCAAAGTTTAACCATTATAGAGTGAAAGTTTATCATTTGTTTTTAAGTCAGTCAGGCATCAAGTGCAAGAGAGCTCGTTTTTACTGAGTAAAACATTTTGACTTCATTTTCTTTTTGAGCTTAAATAGACACGTGCATGCAAAAAGAAGTCAAAATGCCCCGGCGAGTATCCTCGTAAACGCATGTGTTTTAAACAACTGAGAAAGCAAACGGATGCATGTCATCTATATTAGATCCGTGCATTTGTCTTAAAGGGACAGTGGCCTTATATACCCGCAGCTGTTTGTGTCACCAATGGTGATCAAACAACAAAAGAGAAAGAGAAAATTACTTTTGTTGCTTTAACAAAGATAAAATGTATTAATTAAATTATATTAGTTATATTTCATTTATACAGCAACATTTACATTTACATTTGATTATTCAATTACCTGAATACTGTTAGATATACCTGAAAAACATAATGCACAGATTATTTCAATATTATTTTTCTTCTATTGTATTTATCTGTGCTTGTAATTTGTTTATTATTTTCTATGAACATTCACTCCCTACAAAATCACCCCAATTATTCTAGAATAATTAATTACTTTCAAATAGAGCTTTCATCTGGTGAAACTGTTTTTATATCGCAATATATATCACAGGAAAACAAAATATCGCAATGTACGTTTTTTCCAATATCGTGCAGCCCATATATAGGCAAAAATATAATAAACAATTTAATTAACAAAATGATGTGTGCACATATATACATTCCAAAACATACTGTGTATACAACTGGTAAATCTATATAATTTAAAGACCCCTGTGATGAGAATCAAGTCTATGTGGTGTTTTTAATATGCTTGTGCATGTGCAAATACATAAGTCCACACCATTGCTGAGTATTTTTTCCTTAAAAGTTCAGTGAACCAAAGAGTCTGAAAAATGTGGTTTAAAATCGCTGGTGTTTCTTACGTCACAAACTACCTTGTATCCAATCACATTAACGTGCGAGTGGGCTTTAGCATAATATTAATTATGCTGTCTCAAGAGAAGTCAGGTTATCCTGGGATATTTATGTTGATATAAAAAATCTGTACTTTTAGCAATATAGCAGGTGAATTATGTATATGATGTATATTACGATGTTATGATGAACCATATGCCTTTTTCCACTAATGTTCTAAGTTGATCAAAGCGTTTCTAAGGATGCTGAGATGGCGACCGGGAACATGGTTTGTGTAACTCGGTTTGTGTAAAAGGTTAATCATATTAATTACCGCTATGTGTCCGATGTTGTAAAGAGCGATGCCATTGTGCAGCGTTTACTACAGTAACTTGAGCAAATTTGAGTGAGTGGATCTCTAAGCTGGTGCGAGTGAGGGGAGGCGGGGCTAATTTGCATTTTCATGGATCCGCGTATCCTAAATGAAGCAAGGGTGTGGAGTTAAAATCAAGTTATTTTAAGGTGTGAAAAAAAAAAAATCACAGGAAAAAAACATTTAAAAATGTAATTTTGGTGATCAAAGATGAGTTTTAAGTGATACAATTATGGACTACAGAGGAACTTTAAACATTTTAGATACGGATTAAGAATAGGCAAAATGGCATATTTTAATGCACAATAGTGGCATTTAGTCCTTTTAAGGTCTCCGCAGTCATTTCCATTGAAGAGCTGAAGAGCCTTCATCAGCATGGTCTGTTATGTGTGAGTCTGTGCCTCTTTGAAGTGTATATTAAGACTGGAAAGTTTAACTCTATCACAGCTTGATCAGGATGAACTGAACCCCAGTGAGCAGGTGCTGAAAGACAACCATACTGACATCAAATTCAGATCTGCGCAAGAACTTACTTTAACTTCTTCATGGAGAATAAAGTTTATTATCATTAAAAAAATCCTTCTAGTTTCTTTCTTAGGAGTCTACAGCATCTCTGTGGGTTCGTTTATTGTGCTTCTGCCAGAGTTTCACCATCATTCTGAGGATTAATGCAACATCTTAAACAGTAGTTGAGCTAAGGAGAAAACCTTTTCGCTCTCTATCAGGAATAATGATCAACACTGATTTGATGATGTTAGCTTAACCTTAACGGATTTAGATTAAAGGTCAAAATCAACATGTTGTACCCAAACAGGTTTTTGTTCTGGAGTAACGGCTCTAAAGTATAACAAATGGAGGGACAGTCCCCCTGGGGCAACCTGGGGTTAAGCACTTTGCTCAAGGGCATAATGGTAATAGAGCCATGTGCTGCACTTTAGGCGCTAATGAGCACGCGATTCCGACCGAAGGAGACCAATTAAATCTACAATTTGAGAACAACCCTCTCTGACTTGTCTCTGACTTCATCCCTCAGTGCTACTGCCTATGAGAGGGGCTCTGTCAGAAACTCAGAGCAAAGACGATGGTTGACATGCTAAACAGCATACAGTGGACCATTTATGTGGTCAGGGAAAAACCTTCAGACTTTATGTTCAAATATACAGAGCTAAAGGCCATGTTCATTTTTTTTTTTTTTTTTAAGTGAATGTGTGTTCGCTGTTTGCTGACACATCACAGCCTAAAGCAAAGCACACACATACCTGATATATTCGCCCACATTCTCTTAAAAACACATATTGTTGCAGGGGATAGTTGATGTGTGAGCTGTGTTAAATGTTGACAGTGTATCCTAACCTAATCCTCACCTGTCCTAATATCTATTTAGCTCATCACTAGTACTGTCTTATCTATCTATTTAGATTTTAAACTCATTTAATCGAGTGATTTGTGGTTTGTAACAGAGAGGTGTGTGTTGATTTGAAACACTTCTCACTGGATGTTGCAGCGCTGTTTAATACAGTGTCTGGGACAAAGGGAGTAAATGCAGGCTCCGTTATCAACTGCTCCGTGCTGCGTAGTTCAAACTAGTGAAACAACTGAAAACAGCGCTATGTGTTTGTTTTACTGACTGAGAAACCGCTTCAGATGACAGTGAACAAATCTGCCCGAATGAACACAAATCGATTCAGACCATTATGCAAGTGTATTTGTTCAATTTACCAAAAGGAAAGAATCAAGAAAAAATTCACAAATGATTGGAACCGCTGGTTCAGACGACACACATAGCTGCTGAAATATCCTCACTGTCAGAGTACATACTGCGGCCACGTATCCAACCAAATTTTGCAGCACTGCCAGGAGGTGGGGGTGCCCACGGGTCAGATAGAGATGATTGGCAGGCCGCTATTTGAATAGCCCCGATCTACAGTATCTACCTGTCTGTCTTTATATCTATTTATAGTATCTACTTTCCTTTCTGTATTTCTGGCTTCAGCATCTACCGACCTGTCTATCTATTGTACCCACCTACCTACTTGGCTGTCTTTCTATCAATCTACAGTGTCTATCTATAGATCTATAGAGGGTATGCCGTGACGTCACCATCGGCCGGAGTGACTGCGGTTATGCCCAATGAGTAGCAGCATTGGTTTCAGCGTGAATGCAGCGAAAAACACACAAAAAACAGGAAAGAGATTTGCGATTGACTGTACAAATAGATTTGACAAGAAATCTGAGATATATTTTTACAGACTGCCGAAAGCTATAGAAAACAGAAGCAAATGGATCGCTGCAATTAACAGAAACAACTGGACTCCAGGCAGCAAAACTGGATTTGCAGTTATCATTTTATGGCAAAATGCTGGGTAAAATCATACCCTATATATTGTATTGTTATATATTGTATTGACAACTCATCAATTAAATATTTATCGTATTATATTCTGCATAATTGGATGTTTTTAAATAACTATCCCTTTCGAGTGCCATGGGCAAAGCATGCTGGGAAATAAAAAATCCCAGCCAGTTTCAGTTAAACTTAAATAAGTCTATAAGTAACTATAAGTTTTAGGGCTGGACGATATAACGATATATATAACTTTGATACAAGTGATCACCCGGATTTAGACCTAACTATGTTGTATTTATATAAAGCATATGTTCACAGGGACATTTTCTTTATGTATTCCCGGCGTCAAAATCAGGCACATATAAATGTCAGGAAACACGATTCCTGGATGCATGTCAATATCCATGGATCACTGGATCTTTTTAAGGAAAACTTATAGAGTCCATCCTTTAGTTTAAACTGATAATCATTTGTTTTACTCGCATTTTCACAGTTTCCCCTATTAAATCCAGTCACGCAGCAGGCTCTTTGCACTCAGTCCAGCTGAGGGGGAGCGTGTTCTGGTGGGAAAGTAATGTCAATGCATATCCTCTATAGCAGGGGTCGGGATCCTTTTTTGACCAAAGAGACATTTTTTTCATTTTTGGTTAATGCATTTTTCCAAAAGCACCACAGTAAAAGATTTCGCACACAATGCTTACATATACTGTGTTTAACTGAATACTCAACTTGGCATTTTGATATTTCTGTGTTTATTTAGCCGTTTAGGAGCGCAAACGAAGACAAAGGCTACAGTGCTTGTCCGTGTTGCGCTGCGCACAGCATCCTGTCAGTAGAATTAAGTTATCTTTTGTGACTTAACGCAGTTTTAATATTTATTTTAAATATATAAAAAGCACATCACGCCCTTTTCTTTCTCATTCGTTCAAGTTTCATTATTAATATTTTTAAACAGTAGTGTCAACTGAAATCTGCGCGGATTATCATAAATAGCCTTTGACACAGGACATAAATGTGCAGCAAAAGCGAAAGTACCAGCAGAATGTTTCAAAATGTTTCTTTCCACAGCAGAGCACCAGTTTCAATAAAAGGAGATATTAAAGTTTATATAGCCTAATTTAAAAAATGTTCAGCTGCTCTAAAAATGGTCTTTGCCATTACCTTATCCAAGCTACGCCACCTGTTAGAATCCCAGTGCAGGAGCTGTAAGTTTACCACAGAAACATAAGTGGTTGATTGCTGTCGCAACTCGTGACACTCGCGAACAGCTCTGAATACACACGTTGGCCGGTACAACTTGAATATTATTATCATAAACTTTTCATTAACTTCGATAGCCTGTACAACAAGGGAATTGTAATCGGCTGCTTTTTTCTGCAGAGAGGATCTCTGTTGATGAGTCTAATTTTTTTTATTAGACTCATCAACTCATCATTTGTTGGTAAAGGGTGAGAGACCTGATTTTTGTCAAAGAGCCAGGTGTAGCTTGCGAGCCATAGGTTCCCGACCCCTGCTCTATAGTATGTACTTACCTACATAGTATGTCTTTCTACAATATCTATATACCCATCAACCTACATGTCTGTCTGTCTATCTGTCCAGTAGCTACCTACACAACCTTACCAAAAATGCTGAGTTAAAAACAACCCAAGTTGGGTTGAAAATGGACTAACCCAGCAATTGGGTTGTTTTAACCCAGCGATTAGGTCGTTTTAACCCAGCGATTGGCCAGCCAATTGCTGGGTTAGTCCATTTTCAACCCAACTTGGGTTGTTTTTTACCCAGCATTTTTTATTGTGTACTTACCTGTCTGTCTATACACAGTATCTATCTAACATATCCACAGTACCTACCTGCCTGCCTATCTGTCTGTCTGTCTGTCTGTCTGTCTATCTCTTCCCCAACTGCAGAACAGTGCACTCCCTGAAACATCGCTATAGATTTATATATAGACATATCTTACACTGTCAGAAAAAAAGGTACATTGCTGTCACTGGGGCGGTACCCTAAGGTACAAAACCGAAAAGGTACTAATATGTACCTTTAAGGTACTAATACACACTCTTAAAGTACTGATATATACTTTTTAAGGAACTAATATGTACCATTTAGGGGTGAGTAAGGTACAGAGATGTACCTTTTCACTTTTGTACCGTAGGGTACCGCCCCAGTGACAGCACTGTACCTTTTTTTCTGAAAGTGTAGGAAAAAAAGAGAAAGAAAGAGACTTGGGTTAGGATTACATTTAAAGAACAGAAGAACAGAAAGTGAAACATTACATTTGTTTATAGATGTGTCTCGCATCATATTCACTTTAAACGTAAGGCCAAATGAGAGGAAGAACTATGAAAGAAGCCTTCCATCATAACCAGTGGACTTGGGTGAGCTCCAATCATCAATCTCTGTGCCATCAGCAAAAACAAACAGTTGATATCACCTCAATGTGAGTACTAACCACCATAAATACCAATCAAACCACAGTATACCTCTCTCTCTCTCTCTCTCTCTCTCTATATACACTCACCTAAAGGATTATTAGGAACACCATACTAATACTGTGTTTGACCCCCTTTCGCCTTCAGAACTGCCTTAATTCTACGTGGCATTGATTCAACAAGGTGCTGAAAGCATTCTTTAGAAATGTTGGCCCATATTGATAGGATAGCATCTTGCAGTTGATGGAGATTTGTGGGATGCACATCCAGGGCACGAAGCTCCCGTTCCACCACATCCCAAAGATGCTCTATTGGGTTGAGATCTGGTGACTGTGGGGGCCATTTTAGTACAGTGAACTCATTGTCATGTTCAAGAAACCAATTTGAAATGATTTGAGCTTTGTGATATGGTGTATTATCCTGCTGGAAGTAGCCATCAGAGAATGGGTACATGGTGGTCATAAAGGGATGGACATGGTCAGAAACAATGCTCAGGTAGGCCGTGGCATTTAAACAATGCCCAATTGGCACTAAGGGGCCTAAAATGTGCCAAGAAAACATCCCCCACACCATTACACCACCACCACCAGCCTGCACAGTGATAACAAGGCATGATGGATCCATGTTCTCATTCTGTTTACGCCAAATTCTGACTCTACCATCTGAATGTCTCAACAGAAATCGAGACTCATCAGACCAGGCAACATTTTTCCAGTCTTCAACTGTCCAATTTTGGTGAGCTCGTGCAAATTGTAGCCTCTTTTTCCTATTTGTAGTGGAGATGAGTGGTACCCGGTGGGGTCTTCTGCTGTTGTAGCCCATCCGCCTCAAGGTTGTGCGTGTTGTGGCTTCACAAATGCTTTGCTGCATACCTCAGTTGTAACGAGTGGTTATTTCAGTCAAAGTTGCTCTTCTGTCAGCTTGAATCAGTCGGCCCATTCTCCTCTGACCTCTAGCATCAACAAGGCATTTTCGCCCACAGGACTGCCGCATACTGGATGTTTTCCCTTTTCACACCATTCTTTGTAAACCCTAGAAATGGTTGTGCGTGAAAATCCCAGTAACTGAGCAGATTGTGAAATACTCAGACTGGCCCGTCTGGCACCAACAACCATGCCACGCTCAAAATTGCTTAAATCACCTTTCTTTCCCATTCTGACATTCAGTTTGGAGTTCAGGAGATTGTCTTGACCAGGACCACACCCCTAAATGCATTGAAGCAACTGCCATGTGTTGGTTGATTAGATAATTGCATTAATGAGAAATTGAACAGGTGTTCCTAATAATCCTTTAGGTGAGTGTATATATATATATATATATATATATATATATATATGTCTGTAACCCCCACCCCCACCCCCACTCTCAGATCAAACTCTCCCACTTAATGAAGATGTTCAAACACATTCTTCAAAGTGATATTAAAAGACACTTCCTTTCAAGAAAAGATGCATGTGATGAGATATTTTCTGTCCTTTCTCTCTCTTCCACTTCTGTTTATAAATCATCACTGGGAAACTGTTTGACGTTATGTGAGCCCATCAGCAAAGCCCTGACTGACTGACTGAAACGTGCTGCACTCCTCTCCCTAGATGTAGAGACGTAAGACTGCTGATGTAGAGATGGGTAAAGACGTCTGAATAACATGACTCAGTGCTAATGAGGTTTATATTAGCATTCTTTCAGATTGATGAGTCATCACCCAGAGATCTCCCTGAGCATGATTTATTCAAGAGGAGAAAGGAGTTGTTCCTTACACCTCTGCAGTAATGATCAGTACGAGGGAAAAGAAAGGTCCATCTGGAAGGTAGAGGTTAACAGAGATTTGATCAAGTCATATATAAAAAATAGCTTTTTCCCCCAAAGGACAAAGCAAACAAAGACCTCACGATTTCTCTGTATTATATAACAGTCTTGAGCAGTGTACTGAGCTTATTTAATACACAGTCACAGCCAGGTCATCATACGGGCATGTCACTTTCAGTTCCCTATTTCTGTGTGAATAAATACATACGCTTTATTTACTTAATAGGTGAAGAACATATTCTCGGCTCACTAAAGGAATTATGCAAATCAGGTAACGAAAAGGGAAAGAGATCATTTACAAATCTGCCACAATCAAGGAGTGGAGGATACCACATACTGTACATACTGCTCTTTTCATTTACAAATATAACAAGTGTTGGCTTGGTGAGAGATTATAATGAATCATTAATTATCAAGAGGTGAGGCGACAATATTTGTGTACTTTTTCTTAATTACCAGTGAAAGCAATACTGTATGATAATAAAATCTACAGTGCTGCAATCTTTCATTGTTTTGACTAATATTGATTTATGTATCAACATGCTTGGAAAATTCCCTCATGGACAACATTGCTGCCTATTAAGTTGGACTACGGTTATTATTACTGACTGTTTACTTAGTTATTCATGAATACAATTCATGTTTTAGTGCTGAAATACCACAATAAATTGCTACAAGTTAGGCTTGCTGTGATAGTCTGTGTTAACGGTGTTACACACACGGATTACATCACTTGCTCACCGCAGCACTGCCCCTCAACGTTGTTTAGATTTTTTTATAGTAAAAAAAAGAATTTAGTTCAGTTAGAGAACAGACACAACAATTAAAAACTGAGCACATCTGTTCATGTCAGCGTGAGCCGAACGAGAGTCGCTGCACAGATCAGCAGCAGGAGTCAGATTTCATTTATCACATGACGTTCCTCTGGCTACAAGGTTGTTAAACTCTTGTTCAAAGGACACAACTGTGAAATTATGTATTGGTGTGGGTATCTTGTTATGCAGCTTACCTGTATTGCCCAAAACAAGTTTCCCTCATAGGGACAAATAAAGTATAGAGAGCTGACTGACATGGAGGAAGATTTGGTTTCAAAGTGAAATGTAAAATCACCTATTTGGCAATATTTTGGATTTAAACCCAATGCTAATACACCGTAAAGACCAACGCACAAAATACTTAAAGGGGTTGTTGATTGCCCCTTTTTACAAGATGTAAAATAGGTCTCTGATGTCCCCAGAGTGTGTATGTGAATTTTTAACTCAAAATACCCCACAGGTATTTTGTAGCATGTTTTTTTTAGCATGTCTATTTTTTATAGCATGTTAAAATTGTCACTTTTTGAGGGTGAGCAAAAACATGTCATTTTTGTATGTCCCTTTAAATGCAAATGAGCTGCTGCTCATGGGGCGGAGCTTCAAGAGCTAGTGTTAGCAGCTCCGATAACCCCATGCAGACAGGCAATGAAACTGTTCAGCCTTTTATGTTCAAACTGGAGTCTGACAATGATGGAGAGACTCAAGAAGAAATTACAACATGTAGAATGCAACAGGACGTTTCTGAATGGTTAGTTGATGAAATTATGTAGCTGATGTGGAGTTAACTATCTTCAAGTCATTGATTAGCATATTCTGTCATAATAATCTATACATTCTCAGCATGGCCTCACCCCCTGTGTTGCGTGTTCCCGGGGGCAGGGTTATGTCAATTTTGGGGTTAGTGATGTCACTAACCCGGGAGGAAGCTTGTGTAGTCCCTACCAGACGTTTATAAAGGGATTTCTTTAAAATAAATGATCTCCCTTTGCTTTGAACTTTGACTGTCGAAACTTTGCAGATACTGTTTATTCTCAAACAGCAACATTACAGACTAATTAAAGTTAAAAAAGTAAAATCATAATCAACCACCCCTTTAATTGGTTTGAGTAGGACAAACTTAAATTAAACAAATTAGTTCAGTTAAATTAACTGTTATGAGTATTTAGAACTTTCTTTTTCTTTTGAGTTCACAGCACTGACATATTTCAAGTAAACTGAACTGTTTCATTGTTTTGAGTTGTATGAACTCATTTCCTTTAATTTAGACTTATTTAAGTTTAACTGAAACTGGCTGGGATTTTTTATTTCCCAGCATGCTTTGCCCATGGCACTCGAAAGGGAGAGTAAATGAAGTGTTATATAATGTTTTTCTGCAAGATTAATGGTAAGGAGATTTAGTGGTGATTAAAGTTTTGTTATGCTAATTTATAAGAGTTTCTGTTCATGTGGGTTTTTGGAGAGTTACCATCATGGTGACAAATGGCGCATGCTGCTTGGTTTGAGACCAGGTAAGTTACATGTTTTAAATTGCTGTACTCATTAAGTAAGTGCTATACCATGCTATTGTTAACATGTTAGCAAATTAGCAAGTTGGCATTTTCTGAATTTGTTTGTTTTAGCTATCAAAATATTTCTTAACTTTAAAAAAATCTCATTCAACTTTTTTGAGTTCTGACAACATATTAGGGTTTACAGTTAAGTAAATAACTCATTTGATTTGTAAGAACTCAAAATAAAACAATATTTTATGTTAATTGCTATCAAAATATATGAGCTAACTCAGCACTTCAAGTTAGGAGCAATTAACATGCACGAGTACTACAAACTCAAAACTTGATAGTTCTGCTTACTTAAATTGGGAACATCATAACTCAAAAAAATTGATCAACTTATTCGGGTTTACAGTGTAGGGAACCCGCAAACTGTCACAGTTATGTTTTGTTCACAGACTTTCTGTTTTCGTTTGTCACATTTTGTTCAGTTTCCCGCCACTCATCTGTCCCCATGGTTACCCTCGTTAGTTTAGTTCTGTTCAGCTGTGTCTTGTCAATTAACTTGTTTCTGTTTGCTATTTAGTTCTCGCTTCCTTCAGTCTGTGTTTGGTCTTGTCTATGTACGTCAGTGTATAGAGTGTGTTGCGATCCTGCCTGTATTGCTCACCCGAGTATCCATATTCATTAAACCTTCGTTTGAGAATTGTATTTACCTGTCTTCACCTTCCTGCCTGCACACACCCGTGACACAAACATTGAGGCAATTTGTAAATTTTCCTGATGAAGGTGGCAGCACGAGGTGGAAAATAGTAAAAAAACTCCAACAGTGTTAATCACACTTCGATTAGCCGGTGGGAAAATTTCCTGTCACACCCCTACAGCAAGTGTTTAGTGAATTAACCCAACAGTATTTCTGATACGATTCAGTCTTTTTCAGCCCTTATAGGGCGATGACCCAGATGAGTCAGTAATTGTAAGTTAATGCAATGCTCTTGTGCTTGGAGGAATAAAGTAGGCTCAGTTCCAGCATCAGCCCAGCAGCGATAGATGCCTTAACACACCCGGTCAGGTTCAGCAATTACTACAGAGCCTGGAGGCAGACACCATTTCTGTCCATCACTCTATTTCTATCTTCCTGTGTTGTACTTCTCTCCTATATAATTTCATATCCCTTCCCTGCACTTTGAAAACTGCTATAAACATATGTTGTCCTCTAATAGTAATAGATTCTAATAAGTAATAAAAACAATGTAAACTGCATTATGATAAAAAGTCATACTATGGTAATTAGTCTGAATCTCACAACAGCAAGTTCTTGGCACATGACTATGACATTAGAGTCAAAAAAGCAGAGTGAGTTTGACAGTACATTCCTTCACAGCTGTCATACAGCATGCAGCCTGTGACTCCTGTGTGCTGTCATCCAGGGTTTGCTCATGAGCAAGTGCCACATTCACAGTCAATCTGTAAGGTGTCACTTAAGCTGAAAATTTGTAAGGTCCACAGCAGGGTAAAATAAATAAATAAAATAAAACAGTGCTCCAGGAAAAATGCTACCAAATGACCCAAATGATATATGGGTCACTGGCAAATAAAGCAAAATCTTTTCAAAACTGTAATGCATATTTCTTTACTTTGGTATATAGAGGAGTTCATGGTTGACTCAACGACTGCAAGGTGCCCAGGTCCTGTGGCTGCAAAACAAGCCAAAAAACATCAACCCTCCATCAGCGTGATGGACAGTTGGTATGAGGTGTTTATGCTGATATGCTGTGTTTAGTTTTGCCTGTTTAGTTTGGTTTTGCAAACCTAAGCCGTGCTGTTCTTTTTTAAAGAGAAGAAGCTTTCTCCTGGCAAATCTTCCAAATATTTCATACCTGTCCTGTCTTTTTCTAATTGGACTGCCATGAACTTTAACATTTAACATGTTAGCTGGGGCCTGTTGAGTTTGAGGTGTATTTCTTGGGTGGCATTGCATGGTCTGACCTTGGGGTGAATTTACTGGGACGTCCACTCCTGGGAAGATGGCAACTGTTTTCCACTTGTGAATAATCTTCCTTACTGTATGAAATTTACTTGTGCATGCACGTCAGGTATCAGTCGTATTGCGCAGATAATTGGTCTGTTCAGTTTGTATGGGAACTTAGTGCTTATAAAAGCTCTGAATGCGCGACATATATAATTAATTAATAGCCTGATTCCATGTTTCCATTAACCATGGTAGGCTATAAATATTGGGGGAGTTATACTTGCTTGTTTTGGTTATTTGGTTATACAACGCCTTGCAGACAACATGTGATCGTGATCCAGTTCTTTTGCAGATTATTGGGTTTGGGTTTGAATGGTCAAAAATATGTAAAAATGCACGTCCTGGCGAGTATTCAGGTAAACATAGTCGGGGATGTCTTTATTGAACGTATACAGTTGAGGCAATTGGATCCGTGCAGGTCTTAAGCCGGACCTAATATTCTGTGTGATTAATGTTAATCAAACAACAATGAAAAATAGAAAACCACCCCATGCTTGGCTAGATAACTTTAATATATTTATTAAGAATCAGTGTATAGTTAATTTATAGAGTGAAGACTAAGCAGGTTTTTTTGATATGGTTGGACACACTTTCCCATTCTCTTTGATGGGAAAGCGGGTCCAAACTTTTGACTGGTAGTGTATATTTGATTATTTAATTTCTTTCTTGACTTGCTACTGTTAAATAGACCTATAGCTGAAAAATAAAGCACTGATTTTGTCTTTTTTTTTTTTTTTTTTTTTTTTTTGTAATTTGCATGTTTTGCTTATTTTTAAAAACAAAGATAAAATTAAAAATCTATATTGTAATTATAAACATACATTTAAACACATTAAATTACTCGTATCATGAAATAAGATTATGGTCATCCCAACCTGTTCACTAAACGTAGCACTAAAATGTATTTAATTTAGTTATATCTAAATAGTTTTTGTTTTTAATGGGGGCAAAAGAAAAGCATGTTTTTTAATTGATTTATTATTATTTAAAAGCAATTGCAAACATATCAAGATATATATTGAATATCGTAAAAACTGTGACAATACTGAGATTTTGCCACTTACAAATCAACTCTATAAAGTTAATTTCAGACACTTTCTAAAGTCCTTTATACATTTATTTATCGGAGCACTCACTCTTTCTCAATAGTGAGGTCAGTGATCTCTCTCAGCTTCCAAGAACAGATTTACAGCATGCTCTCTATCTTCCCGAAACGAACCCTCTGCTGCATTAAGTAACCTCCTCCACTCTCTGCATCACAACAATCAATACGCCACCTCAGAGAGGCACTGAGTCCGCTAAAGCAGAGGATGACCATAATAGTGTCTATCACTCACATTTTCCACATCTGCCTCTGGTTTGTACTCATTTCAACTCATTAGGCAATAGAAACAATTAAATATCTTGACATGTACATAGTTCACAATATTTTCTGAACTAACTTGGAACTTATGAGTCTACAAATAAGATGAAATAATTTTACATGCAATCATAATATAGTGTATAATAATGTTCTTAAATTAGACAAAATTTAAATTTGAAAACAAACTCAGCTGTTTATACTGTTTCTGTACAATATGGATTGTAGGATCAATATACCTGTCATTTGAATGGACTGCTCAAACTACGTATATACACTATATGCAAGATCAATAAACCCTGTGGATCTTAAACCCCTGACACATTCTAGCTCCCACTTAAAATGCTGCACATAATGATGCGTTGCATAATACATGTCCGCCACTGTCCCTGTTTGCTGTAAGACATGACGGGCAATCTAGTTTCTCTTTCCCATGACAGCAGCAGAGGGGAAATTTGATTTTGCATAAGTGCAAACCCAAAATGTCTTTGCAGTGTAAACAACAGATGATCATCAGATGTGCGCATACAGGAGAGAATACTCATTTGAGTAATTATACTTTTTTTTCCCCCAATGGGTTCGATTGCCATTCATATAGAACAATGAGCTTTTTGCCAGGTGCATTGAGAGTAGGGCTGTCAATACAACTTGTTATATATTATAATTATATAATAAATAAATATATGTAATCATGTCCTGTAAGTCATGCTAAATCCCATAGTAAGTAATAGAATGCTAGTATATCATGTAATTCATTTGATTAAAGGGCTCATGACATGAGAAAGTATTTTTTATTTTCTATTTTAGCTTTTGACATGAGAGGTCTTTGTACCTTGTGTTAAAATATTCTTTATCAAATAAATCATATAATATCATATAAATATCATATAAGTTTCATAGCTTAAAATGTCCACCTCATAAATAAAGCATTTATTTAATCATACTCCAAAAACAGCTTGTTTGGATATTATGAGATTTGGGACGTCACATGGGCAAATACATTTGCATTTGACTGCCTTTAGAGCAAGACATCAGCTATTGGGTAGAGGTGGGTAAGAGTGTTTGGAATTAATATGTAGTATTTTAATTTAGGATATGTTAGGGCTGGGCGATATGGCAAAAAAAATGGACTGATTCACGATTTCGATTACTTTTTTTAAAATGCTTAACTAGTCAACTTAAAAATGTAACGTTCCCTTTCAGTCGGTCACGTTCGACGTACGTCGGACGTCACCGACGAATTGGGATCACTTCAGGGAGCCCCTAACAGCTTCGAGATATAGAGAACAGGCCAATGAGAATTGGCGTGCGAGATTTGCATCTCGCGCCCGCCCGCGTCGTGGTATAAAGCGGAAGTGAAATGCACGCATGTTTGTCATTCACTTCGGAGCCGAACGGCGTTGATGAAGAGCGAAACAAGAGAGAGAGAGAGTAGAGAGAACGAGAGGCCAGAGAGAGAGGAAAACGCGTGTGTTGGCGAGACGGCACAACCAGCGCGACCGCGCCCCCTGCTGCATTAAGAGAAAAGAAAAACAACTGCTGTTCTCACAGCAAGAGAGTTGTGAGTGCACACACACGGGCTGCACTATTTCCCGGTGTGTTGCCGCGGTCCTCCCCTGAGTGCTTCAGCACAAAAAAAAAAAAAAGAAAGTTTTTCCTCACAAAGAGAGCTACACGGGTGTGACACTACGTCTTTTTCGAGATGTCATTCCACCCGTGCGCTACTGGATGCGGTCGTTCCCTGTCACCTGCTGACGGTCACAATCGCTGTATCACGTGCCTGGGCTTACAGTACGCTGAGGCAGCCTTTGTGGATAGTTCGTGTTCTCACTGTGGGAACATGACTATCGCAGCGCTTAGGTCGAGACTCGCCTACATTCGTGAAGGTGGAGTCCCCCTACCCATGCCTCGATCTAGCTCTATTCCCCAGAATAGATCTACTTCGACGAATGGCCGGGGTGACCTGAGGATTACGGTTAGGGCAAACCCGCCGAGCGTACCTCCGCAGGCTCCTAACCCCTCACAAGCGCCGCTACCGGTTGAGCTTCCGGAGGGACCCGCTGGCCCCTCCCATGGGCGTCCGGCGGTCTCCTTCGGAGCTCCGGCGGAGGAGCAGATGTCGATCGCTGCATCGGAGGGGGAGTTCCAGTCCTTGGAGGATGAAGATTCGGCTGCACTGCCTCCCTCTGGGAGAGTGGCAGCGGTCGAGTCAGACCCCGAGTTGACGGCTATGCTTTCCCGGGCCGCCGAAAAGGTCGGGCTTGAGTGGAACCCTCCACCACGTCCCGAACCTTCTAGGTTGGACGATTGGTTTCTCGGGGCGGGCCACGCTGGTTCTCAGCATCCCGCCCCGGTACCTTTCTTCCCGGAGGTGCATGAGGAGCTCACCCGGTTGTGGTCGACACCCTTTAGTGCCAGGAACCGACCCGGTGGCTCCTCCCTCCTCACTACCCTTGATGGCGGGCAAGCCAGGGGGTACGTGGGGATCCCGCCGGTGGAGCGGGCCGTCGCGATGCAACTGTGTCGGCGACCGCCTCCAGCTGGCGCGGTGACCCCGTCTCCGCCCAAGGCCTGTAAGTTCTCCTCCAGTCTGACTGCGAAGGCTTACAGGTCTTGTGGCCAGGCTGCGTCCGCCTTGCATGCCATGGCGCTGCTTCAGGTGCATCAGGCCCAGGCACTCATGGATATGCACGAGGGTAGCCCTGGCCCAGAGCTCCTCCGGGAGCTCCGGACGGTGACGGACCTCGCCCTCCGGGCGACGAAAGTCACCGCCCGTTCCATTGGTCAGGCGATGTCCACTCTAGTGGTCCAGGAGCGGCATCTCTGGCTCAACCTGGCCGACATGAGGGAGACCGATAAGACTCGGTTCCTGGACTCCCCCATCTCCCCGGCCGGGTTGTTCGGCGACGCGGTCGAGAGCTTTGCCCAGCAGTTCTCGGCTGCCCAGAAGCAGACGGAGGCCATAAAATACATCCTGCCCCGGCGGTCAGCTGCTGCCTCCACCCCGCCGCCGGCCGCAGCACCTCCGCCTGCTCGTCGCCGAGGACGTCCGCCCGCCGCTGCCCCCGCTCCCGCCCCAGCCCAGCAGCAGCCTCCACCCAGGCGTCGGCGTGGAGCCGGCCGTGGGAAGGACGTCCAGCCCGCTCAGGCCGCTGCCAAGCCAGGTGGCAAGTGCTGTCGTAAGAGACCCTGAGACGGGCCACCCAGAGATGGAGGAGACTGCTCTTCGGGAGACGGCCGCAGCACCTCTCCCCCCCGGAGGCACCCAAATTGTCAATAAAAGAGCAGTTTCCGGAATCTCTGGGTGCCAAGAGAGTGCGCTCGGCGGTGTTCGACGCTTCCATGCCTTGTCACCCTCAGGTGCCTCTCTTATCGCCAGCAGGGGGTGCCGGCTGTGTCTGGGACGCTCACCAACGGCCTCCCCACACTCGCTTGCCCCCTCAGCGGAAGCAGGTAAGTGTTGCACAGCACACTCAGACCCCACCTTGGGCCGCTACCATGCCGCCCGTATCGGGTCCCTGCATGCGCGCGCGTTGCCCGTTTGGGTGCGTCTGTGGTGCCGTTGGTCCCGCTTGCACGGTTCCTGGGAGCCTGGCTGGCGCTTCCCAGCCAGTCTCGCTGGCTCATCCGCACTATCAGACTCGGCTATGCGATTCAGTTCGCCCCGCGTCCCCCAAGTTCAGGGCGTTCACTTCACCTCCGTGGACGAAGGAGAATGCCCCTGTGCTCCAGGCAGAGATCGCAGTCCTACTGGCGAAAGGGACGCGATAGAGCCGGTCCCTCCAGCCGATATGAAGACCGGCTTCTACAGCCCGTACTTCATTGTGCCCAAGAAAAGCGGCGGGTTACGACCGATCTTGGATCTGCGACTTCTGAACCAGTCCCTTCACAGGCTGCCGTTCAGGATGTTAACGCAGAAACGCATCTTCAGGTGCGTCCGTCCCCAAGATTGGTTTGCAGCGATCGACCTGAAGGACGTGTACTTTCATGTCTTGATTCTCCCTCGACACAGACCGTTCCCTCGCTTTGCATTCGACGGACGAGCATATCAGTACAAGGTCCTACCCTTCGGGCTGGCCCTGTCGCCCCGTGTCTTCGCGAAAGTCGCGGAGGCGGCCATTGCTCCCATGAGAGTGCGTGGTGTTCGCATTCTCAACTACCTCGACGACTGGCTGATCCTTGCCCAGTTGCGAGAGCAGTTGTGCGAACACAGGGACATGGTGCTCCGTCACCTTTGCCGGTTGGGGCTTCAGGTCAACTGGGAGAAGAGCAAACTCTGCCCCTCGCAGAGGATCTCTTTCTCGGGATGGAGATAGACTCGGTCGCCCGGACGGCGCGCCTCACCGAGGAGCGCGTCCAGTCAGTGTTGAACTGCGTGAACTCGTTCGAACGCAGGATAGCGGTACCACTGAAACCTTTTCAGAGGCTCCTGGGGCATATGGCGTCCGCAGCCGCAGTAACGCCGCTGGGATTGCTTCATATGAGACCGCTTCAACGCTGGCTCCACGACCGGGTCCCGAGATGGGCGTGGCGCAGCGGAACTCTCCGTGTCCAAGTGACGCCGAGATGCCGCCAAACCTTCAGCCCGTGGTCGGACCCTTCATTTCTACGGGCAGGCGTGCCTCTAGAACAAGTGTCCAGGCATGCTGTTGTCTCCACGGATGCCTCATCCACCGGCTGGGGTGCCACGTACAACGGGCTTGCAGTGTCGGGTCTGTGGGCGGGGCCCCAACTTCAATGGCATATCAATTGCCTGGAGTTGTTAGCAGTTCGTCTTGCACTCAGCCGCTTCAAAACGCCGCTCAGAGGCAAGCACGTTCTGGTCCGTACGGACAGCACTGTGGCCGTTGCGTACATCAACAAACAGGGTGGTCTACGCTCCCGTCGCATGTCACAACTTCGCCCGCCATCTCCTCCTATGGAGTCAGAAGCATCTGAGGTCGCCGTGCCATTCATATTCGGGCCTGCTCAATCGATGCGGCCGACGAGCTCTCACGACAGCCAGTGCTCCCGGAGAGTGGAGACTCCATCCCAGGTGGTCCAGCTGATCTGGAGTCGCCCGGGCCGCGCAGGTAGATCTGTTTGCCGCCCGGACTCCACCCACTGCCAGCTGTTCTATTCCCTGACCGAGGGGACCTCGGTTCGGATGCGCTGGCACACAGCTGGCCCGGGGCCTACGCAAATATATCGTTTCCCCAGTGAGCCTTCTTGCACAAACACTGTGCAAGGTCAGGGAGGACGAGGAGCAGGTCCTGTTGGTCGCTCCGTACTGGCCCAACAGGACTTGGTTTTCGGATCTAGTGCTCCTCGCGACAGCACCTCCTTGGCCCATTCCTCTGAGGAAGGACCTCCTGACTCAGAGACGGGGCACCCTCTGGCACCCGCGTCCGGACCTCTGGAAACTCCATGTCTGGTCACTGGACGGGACACGGAGGTTCTAGGCGGTCTGCCACAAGCTGTGGTAGACACCATTACTTCCGCTAGAGCACCCTCTACAAGGCACCTCTACGAGTTGAAGTGGAACCTGTTCGTTGAATGGTGCTCTTCTCGCCGAGAAGACCCCCGAAGGTGTTCGGTCAGTTCTGTGCTTTCCTTCCTACAAGACGGGTTGGAGCGAAGGCTGTCCCCCTCCACCCTCAAAGTTTATGTGGCCGCCATCGCCGCCAATCATGACTACGTAGGCGGAAAGTCCTTAGGGAAGCACGATCTGATCGTCAGGTTCCTGAGGGGGGCGAGGAGACTGAATCCGCCGCTCGCCCTCCTCTATACCCTCTTGGGACCTGTCTCTGGTGCTGACCGCACTGCAGAGGCCTCCCTTTGAGCCTTTGCAGTCAGCTGAGTTAAAAATTCTGTCTCTGAAGACAGTACTCCTGACTGCATTGGCCTCCATCAAGAGGGTAGGGGACCTGCAGGCATTTTCGGTCGACGAATCGTGCCTGGAATTCGGGCCTGGTAACTCTCACGTAATCCTGAGACCCCGGCCTGGATATGTGCCCAAGGTTCCCACCACTCCTTTCCAGGACCAGGTGGTGAGCCTGCAAGCGCTGCCTTCGGAGGAGGCAGACCCAGCCCTAGCTTTTCTCTGTCCCGTCCGCGCTTTGCGGACTTACGTGGACAGAACGCAAAGCTTCAGGACCTCAGAACAGCTCTTCGTCTGTTATGGAGGACAGCAGAAGGGAAAGGCTGTCTCCAAGCAGAGGATGGCCCACTGGATAGTGGATGCCATCGTCTTGGCGTATGAAACCCAAGACGTGCCCTGCCCGCTCAGGTTAAAAGCCCACTCCACCAGGGGTGTAGCTTCTTCCTGGGCGCTGGCTCGTGGCGCCTCGCTGGCAGATATTTGTAGAGCTGCGGGCTGGGCGACACCCAACATGTTCGCTAGGTTCTATAGCCTACGTGTAGAGCCGGTATCTTCCTGTGTGCTCACTTCCCATAGTCAGTAACACCGAAGTGCCCGTTCTAAAGTGTCGGCTTGCTGCGCCACTCCCTTCCCCATGGAACGGATACGTGCGCTTATATGCTCCAGTCGAGTTCCCCAGCATGGCGAACCCTGTCGAGTCCTCCGCAACCCTCGGCAGTCGGACGTGGCGGAGCGTCTGACGCCAGGCCTAACGCTCGTATGCACTGGTGGAACTTGTGTTAGGCTGGGTTCCATATGTTGTGACCCCCACGGCGGTCCCATATGTGTATTTCCCACGGTAAGTCTCCCTTCGGTGAGCTCGTGTCTTTCCCTCGGCAGAGCTCGCTCTGCCGTCTCAGTGTGGTGTGGACCCCCGCTTAAAATTGGCCGGAGCCACCCCTGGGACTTCCGTATGTAGCACTGCCCACGGCCAGTCCATACGTGTATTCTCCACATGGTAACTCCCTCCGGGCATGATGTGGCTTCCGCAGCGGCCCCCCGGGGCACGCTTTCCCAGCGTTATCCAATAGTTGGTTGAGTGGGTCTTGCGGAACAGCAGCTGACTCTCCCTGCGTGAATTTCCCCGCCCGGAAAAGCCGGGGTCTGAGGGGCTTTCCCAGGGCGCTGGAAGTGGTAGCAACTGTGGCGTGTTCCAAAGGGATCCCAATTCGTCGGTGACGTCCGACGTACGTCGAACGTGACCGACTGAAAGGGAACGTCTCGGTTACGTATGGTACCACAATCGTCGCCACAATTGCTGTACCATCACTGCAGGCCGAGTCAATAGTTCGGCTCCTCAGTGAAAAACAAACGTGCGTGCATTTCACTTCCGCTTTATACCCGCGACGCGGGGCGGAGCGCGAGATGCAAATCTCGCACGCCAATTCTCATTGGCCTGTTCTCTATATCTCGAAGCTGTTAGGGGCTCCCTGAAGTGATCCCAATTCGTCGGTGACGTCCGACGACGTCTCCGTTCCCTCCTTCAGGGAACGAGGGTTACCATACGTAACCGAGACGTTTATTAACCATCTGGTTAATAAAGTTATATTCCAAGTGCACCACACCTGAAGTGATCATCATGGTGTAAATGTAAAACAAATGACTTGTTATTTGTTAAATATCTTTGCAGAAAATATGCATGAAATATGAAGGCAAATACTGTACACAAAGTAAATGTATCTTTAACATCCTATATACTCAGAAATAATATAAAATAAGAAAAATGCTAAATATTTCTTAGCCAAAAAGTAATAGCAATAAATAACACCAGTAATAAGCTATTATTAACAGCAAATGCTTTGTTAAAACAGAAAATAAAAGCAGGTTTCAGCCCGTCACCACCATGCAAACATGAAATATCAAACACAGTAGTAGTTATTTACAGGTTTTTGCATTCCGTTGAGCTATTTTTCATATTGTCTTTATGTTGGCTGGACGTTGTTTGGCTGTTGCACTCGCGTCTTCAGCAGCGTCTCACCCATGAGACGACATTCTAAAAACACGGCGCTCAAGTTAGAACAAAGTTCAACTCGCATCTAATATCTTTTTTTTCCCCATTTCACTGCCCACGTTTTTTTTTGCACCCGCATTCTGTGTGAACCGAACAGTCAGCCGCTTAAGACGCAATGTGTTCTACATTCATAGAGCGTGTCACATCAGCCGTGCCATCGTGTGTTCGGATCATTTTCTTCTCTCAACGTTATCATTGCTGTTTTGTCAACATATCTAAATGTAATGTTTGCTAACATTATTTAAAAATAGCGATTTCTCGATTTAAAAATAATAAAATTGCGGCAAAACATTAAATTTGAATTAAATGGAAAAATAGGATATGTGTAGACGAAGTTTTTGTTTGTGTCTGTGGTGTTATGTATATGGTTTTGAATATGTAATGAATACAAAATTAATAAAAAGACATCAGCGAATAGTTACTCATCATAAAACCATAGGCCCCTATTGTTCAGTCGATTAACGGTTGACACCTGTCAACACCAAATGCGAGAATCATGTCAAAAGCAAACAGATTATAATCTCTGACGTGGTCTACACTGGATAAATTATACAGATGCGCATTCAATTTCTGTCATTCTCAATGCACTTGAGTCTGCCGACAACAGGACAAATAGAAGAGTGAAAGAACGTTTGCTTTGACACGGCCTGTTTAAACAGCTCATCTCTGTACAGACTTCAGAAGGATCCCAGCACCAGGAACAAGTGGATGGTTTATTTTTAATGGCATCCCGAAATGTTTGTTTGGAGCATTTGACTGGAGATTGTTTTGTAAATGAAGGATAGTCAAGTCAAGTCACTTTTATTTATATAGCGCTTTATACAATAGATATACACTCACCTAAAGGATTATTAGGAACACCATACTAATACTGTGTTTGACCCCCTTTCGCCTTCAGCACTGCCTTAATTCTTCGTGGCATTGATTCAACAAGGTGCTGAAAGCATTCTTTAGAAATGTTGGCCCATATTGATAGGATAGCATCTTGCAGTTGATGGAGATTTGTGGGATGCACATCCAGGGCACGAAGCTCCCGTTCCACCACATCCCAAAGATGCTCTATTGGGTTGAGATCTGGTGACTGTGGGGCCCATTTTAGTACAGTGAACTCATTGTCATGTTCAAGAAACCAATTTGAAATGATTCGAGCTTTGTGACATGGTGCATTATCCTGCTGGAAGTAGCCATCAGAGAATGGGTACATGGTGGTCATAAAGGGATGGACATGGTCAGAAAAATGCTCAGGTAGGCCGTGGCATTTAAACGATGCCCAATTGGCACTAAGGGGCCTAAAGTGTGCCAAGAAAACATCCCCCACACCATTACACCACCACCACCAGCCTGCACAGTGGTAACAAGGCATGATGGAACAGAAATCGAGACTCATCAGACCAGGCAACATTTTTCCAATCTTCAACTGTCCAATTTTGGTGAACTTGTGCAAATTGTAGCCTCTTTTTCCTATTTGTAGTGGAGATGTGTGGTACCCGGTGGGGTCTTCTGCTGTTGTAGCCCATCCGCCTCAAGGTTGTGCGTGTTGTGGCTTCACAAATGCTTTACTGCATACCTCGGTTGTAACGAGTGGTTATTTCAGTCAAAGTTGCTCTTCTATCAGCTTGAATCAGTCGGCCCATTCTCCTCTGACCTCTAGCATCAACAAGGCATTTTCGCCCACAGGACTGCCGCATACTGGATGTTTTTCCCTTTTCACACCATTCTTTGTAAACCCTAGAAATGGTTGTGCGTGAAAATCCCAGTAACTGAGCAAATTGTGAAATACTCAGACCGGCCTGTCTGGCACCAACAACCATGCCATGCTCAAAATTGCTTAAATCACCTTTCTTTCCCATTCTGACATTCAGTTTGGAGTTCAGGAGATTGTCTTGACCAGGACCACACCCCTAAATGCATTGAAGCAACTGACATGTGATTGGTTGATTAGATAATTGCATTAATGAGAAATTGAACAGGTGTTCAAGCAGGTGTAAAGCAGGTGTAAAGCAGCTCTAAAAAGATATTAGTGTCATTGTTAATAGTTCAGTGTTGATTCAGTTCTGTTTAATAACTGTGAGAAGTTCATCAATTATGGAATGAGTTCAATTCAGCTATAAGCAGCTCTGGAGAAAACAATGATGTCATCTTCCAGCTCAGTTCAGTTCTAGTGTCAGTACAATCAAATCAATCATGCTGTCGAATATATTAAGTGTCCCCAACTAAGCAAGCCAAAAACCTTGGGAAAAACCAAGCTCAGTGGGGGGACCAGTTCTCTTCTGGCCAAATGAACCAGCATGGTGTGGTTATGATTACAGACGGCATCACAAGTCAGACTGTAGATTGGTTATCATTGTAATGGAGAGTTTGCAAAGAAACTTTTGTTGAAAGAAGCAGCAGCCAACTCTATTGGATCTGACAGCAGCTGCAAGGCAAAACGTAGGTAAATTAGGGATGCACAATATTATCGGCACAACATCGGAATTGGCCGATAAAGGCTTAAATTATAACCATCGGCTGATGTGAAAGAAATTATGCCGCTACCGTGTTGATATGTGCCTGCAATAAGTGCTAGCGATAAGATCATGTCAGCAGTGTGGTCATTCTTGAAGTGAACTTTTGCATGTGTGGTATTATTTTTACAGCTTTTGCTGCCTTGAATTTGTGAATGGGGATTTGATGACTATATGACTGTTATTTTCAGAGCTTTTAATGTACTATTTTAAAAAGAACGGTATTAACATTTATTAATCTTTAACAAGTAACCTTTTGGTAAAGTGACCTCAGAACTCTGAAACCAGAATGAAAAGAAATATATAGTTTTGCTCAATACTAACTGAAATGAAAAATAATTAATGTATCATTCTTGCACAGGAGAGAACTGGTGTTGTTTCCAAACAAAGGGAAAAAATAAATGTATATCGGTATCGGCTATTGGCCAAAATAAGCTGAAAAATATCGGCATATAGGATATCAGCAAAAATCCAATATCGTGCATCCCTAAGGTAAACAATTTTATAATGTTCTGTCTGTAAATGACGGTTCTAAAAGGATAATGTTTTAAAACACTAACTCATGTGAAATAGCGTGGGGGCACAGATACTGTTTCCCAATGCAATGACATTAGCCAATCATAACAGTGGCCGTTTACTGACAAAAGCCTTAAGGATCTAAGGATTAAAATGAGAGTTACATTTTTTTTCCTGCATATCCTGCATATATATTAGTTTTTTGTGCAAAAAAACCTTTATTAACATTATAAGTGAACCTCAAGTAGCATTTAAAAAAAAAAAAAAATGAACCCTTTAAAATGTTTAATCGCTTGACAGCACAGCTACTACCAGAAGAACATGGTTTTATAGGAAATGCAAAGGGAGAGATGGTAAAAACAGCATCTGGTCAGTCAGCGCACAGCCACAGTCAGTAATTAGTGAGAGACGGTAGATCAATAACTTCACAAACGCAGGAATGGATCACTGTATTGCACTGAATGAACAAGCTAACAAATGACCTCTGTTTGTGAATACTGCTGCTTATTGACATATGAAGCATTTTATGCATTTTATGCATTTTATGCATTCTGACTTATTTACAGTGTTAAAGAGTTGGATTCTCATGCTAAACATGGCCAAAAAAAAAGGTTCTGTTCCAAATACACTCCTTCAGGATTCACAAGGAAACAGGAAAATCCAGGATCCATTAAGGAAACAGTGGATGCAGTTTGTTTAAGAAATGAAAAGCTACACAATCAATTAGGGTTGGAAGAACTGTTGCCAAACATATAACATGTTATAAACATAAAAATCACTGCAATGATGATCTTGAGCATTTGCCTATTTAAATCCAAACAGCAACTTTTTTTTTTTTTTTTTTTTTGGCCAGGCAGTGTATTAACTAGGGCTGTACAATTGATCGAATTTCTAATCGCGATTACGATTATGGATGCCACAATTATGTAATTGTTCAAAGCCGCGATTCCAAAAAAAAATCCACTTATATTATTCTGCATTCTTAAGAGGTGTGTTTAGAGCATGTTACGTTGTGAGAGGCGAATCTCGACTACTTCAGAGTAGGGTCAAGTGTGTACTCTTCTCACCGCTGTTTCCTGACAATTACTCTGAGTCGCCCTCTGTCGTTTCAAAGAATAGCACAACGGCGAGCGCGTTGAGTCAGACAAAAGTATAAACAAGGCTTAACCCAGCACAATAGGAACTACCAGTGATGAAAGTGTACGCTGACTGGTAGAATGCACGCAAAATAGCACCCGCCATTTTTAAAAAGCCATGCACACAGCCTATATAAACTAACTAACATTGAAAACAGTGATTATACGTCACTTCAGAGTTCCTACTGGCGGTGCGAATGCAACCAGGAAAATGACCCTAGGCCTAGGGGAACATTTAGTTCTTGGGGAACCAACCTGACGCCAAGTTAGTAGTTCCTATAACTAAGTTCCATATTTTTATATCCTATTTTTATATAAAAATATGCCATGCAGTTGCTTCAGACAATGGTATAAAGCTATTCAAAACATTATTCAATGTAAATTGTGATAATCGCATTTAATAAGAGGAATAATAGATAATTATGATTTTTGTCATAATCGTGCAGCCCTAGTATTAACTCTAATGAATAACACACCACAGTTAACATTATAATCAATTACTTTACATCTGCTTTGGGATGTCAACACATCAAAATAAGTGTACTTTAAAGCACAACAAAAGAATATTAAAACATATTGATTTAAACTGTACTTTAAATTAAAACTGACATTTACAAAGTGCACTTTTTGGTGTTCCAAGTGTACAGATGTGTTAAGAAACATGACCTAATACTGTACACGTAAGTGGTGTTTTTATTTCATTAATATATTATCTGCAAGAAGTTTTTTATTTTTTTAAATACACTTACGATTTGAAGTACACTACAAGTGCACATTCAACAATTAAGTTTTTCACAAGGATTCTCTACATCCCTTTATGAAAATTCATTGCATTATAAGATTACGAGATACTTCACAGCTTCTTAAGATTTTATATTACACATGAGATTTGACATGAACTGAACAAGGCAACATGCAAAGTAACATTAACGATCTTCTCATATGACGCTCATATTTGCTGTGGGGTTGTTAACAGATGCTCCTGTTGTTTGTTGATATGCTGAGAATGCACAGACACTTGCTGACTTTAATGCCACTTTACGAGATGTGATTCCATTAGACATAGATCTGTTTCCTCTGATATTGTCTGCTTCACTGAAGGCAAATGTCTCCCCTGTGCTGACAGTAGCAGTCCCCTACAACAGTAGATGCTCAAAGATAGCTCAAAATGAGCCACTGAGGGTTATTATGGGTACTGCAGACTTCTATGAGATGGAGAAACTATCATATCGGTGTACTAGGAACACATAAACCTTTAGAAAGCCCCTGTGTGTGACCATTACTGCTGACTGAACTATACTGCATTAGCGCTCTGGTCATTGCCAAAGAATGGACAAGGTTTATCTGTAGACTCAGGACCCATGAGTCAGTGGTCACATGACACTGTGGCCCCAAGGAGTCCTGATACACAGAGCATCAGTTTCCTTACTCAGCACACGCCATAACTCTTATACCAACATTATTAAAATTGCTCGGATTCTTCTGAACTACAGTCACGCATGCGTCTTACACCATACTCAAGAGAGTACACGAGGTAAAGAGAGGGAGATGTGGACCAGACAATTTGTTATGTAATGTATGTTTTATTAATCAGTTCAGACAGGTCTTAAAGGAATAGTTCACGCAAAGATGAAAATCCCCTCATGTGATTCCAAACCCATTTGATGTTACTTTTTTTCTGTAGAACACAAAAGAATAATGATTGAAAAACAGCATTTTTACAAGCAACAATACTTTACAGTGAGCAAAAATGACTCGAGAACTGGATCAGTGAACCTTTTCTGAAGGTTCCAAAACAAAATCACCTAGCAACCATATCTTAAAATCCCTGGTATTAACAACAAATTTGGCACACACCAAGTCAACACCAAATATCTACAGGAAAAATATATATTCAACTTTTTTCCATATTTCCACATTAACATTAGTTCTTAATATACAGGCTGTCTGTTTCATTACTGTACCGCACAGATCTAATATGTCAGATGTTTTTCCCAAACAGTTAATCAAACATTCACTTTTGACATAACAGATAATGTGTGTGTGAATACTTACTACAACAGATATTTAAAATTAGTGATCGACAATATATCGGCCGATTTGCTTTTTTTACGTGTATTGCATTGGCCAATACACGGCTGCTGCGTTCACCGATAGTTTCCCCGGCATGATTTACATACAGGCATCCACAGGCAACTCTGTGTTGCTGGAGACACTGCAGTTCATGCACTGCCCCTCCCCCACTAGCAGAGTGCTGGAATCTGCTCTTCAAGACAATGGCAAGTTTTAAAATTTCAAAGCATCTTTTAACTGTTTGACATAGCTGAAATATTGCCATATACTTTGAAGTGTTGTCAAAAATATTGATATTTCGATATGTATCGATACTGAAATATCTGAAACGATTCCGATACTTTTTTTGCTTTTCGCCGCGGGATTGCGTATAATTCCAGTCATTCACGTAGACTTCACGCTCACATCCGACGCACACACACATAATAAAGCTGCCGCTGAAATACAAGCACCAAATTTAGCTATTTTTCGCAGCTTATTTATTTATTTTCAAATACACCCAAAATTAATGTCACAATGGCCATCTTGTTGAGTATTAACGTAAACACAGTTGTAAACGTTCAGGAAGAACGTGTAACAAGAACAGACAAGGAGCAAATCACTTACTGCTCTTGACTGATTAACTTATTAATTAATCTGCATTTAATTTTTACAATGAAGATTATCCAATGTTATTTTAAATTTGATTACTTTGTTTCTTTATTCAGTTTCTTACCTCAATACCTGAACAAATAAAAACAGTCTATTTGATTTGTATCTTTATTCTATTGTATTTCTTTGTGCTATAGCTAGTCATTTGTTTATTTGTTCTTATTTTATTACAGTTTACTTGTCTTTTTAAATTCAATTTATCATTTGAAATCAAGATTCCTTGTGCTATGTATAAGCTATTGCAACAAAATTACCCCATTGTTAAAAACAACAGAAAAAAAAAAAAAAAACATTGAGTTAGCAAATATTTGTGAAATAATTGTAATGGCAATTGATCAACGTTTAAATATGAAAATATATAATAATATAACAATACATGTTCCTGTTTTAATTTGAGATCATTGTGTCATTTTTATGATGTAAATTGAGGGAGCAAAAGCAGTATCGGCTCCAAATCTTTCCTGTAGCTCAAACAATAAGAGCGTGGCGCTAGCAACGCCAAGGTCATGGGTTCGATTCCCAGGGAAAGCAAGAACTGACCAAATGTAAAAATGTGTACCTTGAATGCAATGCAAGTCGCTTTGGATAAAAGCGTCTGCCAAATGCATAAATGTAAATATCGGCTCAAGAAAATCCATATTGGTCGATCCCTATTTAAAATACTGTAAATATACTGTGTATATCGGGATCATGCGCTGTCTTTGTGCGCACGCGTCGGATCTGTCAGTCAGCGCGAGTGAGATCGTTTTCATGGACAAAGGAAAGGTACTCCTCTCTGAAAACTTACAAATAAAGATACTTTTAGATGTTTAATTGCTATTTGGAGCATCGGGATCACTAGACAAGGGCTTAATTAACTAATTTTTGTGAAAACCTGTTTTGCCTGTAGCTCGAAATTATCCCATGCGCGTTCCGACTCCTTTTGCCAGCACGGGTCACAAATATAAATTTGAGATAGGAAAAAAAAATGTAAGCAAAATTTTGAGATGTTGTCTTGGCAAATAAATGAAATGAAATCATCTTAAGTTGAAGTACTAAAATTTCTAAGTAAATAAATGTAAAACAATATATATATTTAAAACAAATACTGACTAAATTACAAACAAAAATTAAAATGAAATTATCAAAATAAAAGCTCATTCAACGTATGAATAAATACTATAACAGAATATAAATCTAAAATAAATAAAATACAACTAAAAACTAAATAAAACTAAAATAATCAAATGTTATATGGGTTTGGAAGAACATGAGTAATGATGACTGTTTGCTTTTTTGGATGAACTGTCCCTTTAAGGGCCTCAGTAGCAGGTAGCAACTTGCTCTCTCTCAGTCCTACAAAGATACATACAACCTTAGCAAGCCTAGAAGCACAGGATTTACATTTAAAAAAAAGAACAAAGCAAATTTATACAACTAAGGAGAAGAACAAGAGCCTAAGCTGTAGCTCTATTTCACTTAAACAAAAAGGCCATGATCAGCACAGCTGGCTTTAACATAGTGATTAATTTAATGGTAATTCCACGGATCTAATATAAATCCAGTCCCATTCATGTCGTGCATTAAACATTTATTCTCCACGACCACACAAAAAGTACATCCACAGATCCGTGATTAGCACAAATATGACTCTGCGAACAGGCAATTAAACTCAGTTTGTGTAAATCCGCCGGTCTTTATGAATTCATATGGTTCATTAATGCAAAATGTCTGCTTCATCATAATTTAGTATAAACTGGATTTGGCTAATGTAGTACAACAGAATACCACACAATGCACCATATTGTAGCACTGTGACATAAATCCACAAACAACACAAGACTTTCTCTCCATCTGCTGTCATTTGTGTTTGCAGAGAGAAGTATGACAGAAACTCAGACGGTGCAGAACAACCAAGCAATAATCCAACAGCAAGCACTGCACTACTACACATCAGGAAATTATCAGCACTATCGCTAAATCTGATCTGAAGCCAGCTGTGCTTTATAAGCTAGAGCAGTGGATCTCAAACTTTTTATACCAAGTACCACCTCAGAAAATATCTGACTCTCCAAGTACTATCATAATGACCAACATTAAAATACAGTAGCGTACAGGCCTAACTATTCAGCTATAGCTCTGCACAGTTCAAAAACGAGGCACTTTATTCCTAATAAGAATATTTATTGTTGTCAGCCACTTTAACATTGTAAGTTTGTACATTAACACTGTAAAATGAAAAAAAATTGAACTGTAATCCAACAGCCATTTAATTTTTCAGATATATTGCACGATACACTCACCTAAAGGATTATTAGGAACACCTGCTCAATTTCTCATTAATGCAATTATCTAATCAACCAATCACATGGCAGTTGCTTCAATGCATTTAGGGGTGTGGTCCTGGTCAAGACAATCTATTTCACAATCTGCTCAGTTACTGGGATTTTCACGCACAACCATTTCTAGGGTTTACAAAGAATGGTGTGAAAAGGGAAAAACATCCAGTATGCGGCTGTCCTGTGGGCGAAAATGCCTTTTTGATGCTAGAGGTCAGAGGAGAATGGGCCGACTGATTCAAGCTGATAGAAGAGCAACTTTGACTGAAATAACCACTCGTTACAACCGAGGTATGCAGCAAAGCATTTGTGAAGCCACAACACGCACAACCTTGAGGCAGATGGGCTACAGCAGCAGAAGACCCCACCGGGTGCCACTCATCTCCACTACAAATAGGAAAAAGAGGCTACAATTTGCACGAGCTCACCAAAATTGGACAAAATTGCCTGGTCTGATGTGTCTCGATTTCTGTTGAGAGTAGAGTCAGAATTTGGCATAAACAGAATGAGAACATGGATCCATCATGCCTTGTTACCACTGTGCAGACTGGTGGTGGTGTAGTGGTGTGGGGGATGTTTTCTTGGCACACTTTAGGCCCCTTAGTGCCAATTGGGCATCGTTTAAATGCCACGGCCTACCTGAGCATTGTTTCTGACCATGTCCATCCCTTTATGACCACCATGTACCCATTCTCTGATGGCTACTTCCAGCAGGATAATGCACCATGTCACAAAGCTCGAATCATTTCAAATTGGTTTCTTGAACATGACAATGAGTTCACTGTACTAAAATGGCCCCCACAGTCACCAGATCTCAACCCAATAGAGCATCTTTGGGATGTGGTGGAACGGGAGCTTCGTGCCCTGGATGTGCATCCCACAAATCTCCATCAACTGCAAGATGCTATCCTATCAATATGGGCCAACATTTCTAAAGAATGCTTTCAGCACCTTGTTGAATCAGTGCCACGTAGAATTAAGGCAGTTCTAAAGGCAAAAGGGGGTCAAACACAGTATTAGTATGGTGTTCCTAATAATCCTTTAGGTGAGTGTATGTCTCTTCCTAAACAACATATTTAGCAGCATTCCCCGCTGACTCACTCCTGGCTGCCTACCACACGCCATTTCAGCCAAAAACTACTAGTCACAGCTTAGTTTACTGTAGATCATGCTATCTGCTAGACCTGTGGATCTCAGAAGGATTGTTGATGGAATTGCTCAGTAACTCAAAAGCTGACCTGCACTGCTACAGAACTTCCTTGGAGAACTCTGAAGATAACAGCAAGTGATTAGGTGACGAAGTGCAAAGTGCAGCGTTACAGTCCAAGGAGGTTTAAAGCCTGCACAAGCTTATTCATTTTTCATAAAATCTAGCAGCTTAGAGAGAGAAGTTTCAGGAAATATTTTCAAAGATGCATCACAGGTCTTATTAGGACATGATGCAAATGTTTTTTCTAAACAGAAATCCTGCAAGGGCAGAAAATTGTTTTATATCAAATTATGTGACGTTATATGATACATATCAATGTGTCTGCGATGCTTTTAAATAGCACTTAAAGTTTGCTGACATGCCCTGATTGGTGAGAATATAATAAGCACTCTGCTGCAGGGCTCGACAGTGCAATCATTTCACTTGCATTTGCGGCTAAAAATAGATGTGTGCAAACTGTACCATGTATTTTGGAGCACGTGTGCGAATAAAAAAAAATCCTTGCGGATCAGTTCTCTTAACTGTAAGATCATAAAAATTCTTCAATACTTTAAAAGGTATAAAAAGCACCTTAATGATAATTTTAAGGCATCTTATATTTTGGGGATGGTAAAACAAATTGTGATACTGCCTAATGTGATTATTAAACTTGTGCGGCGCTGTTGCGCGAGCACAATCAACTGCACATTTATGCCAAGTGATTGCTTATGAACTAATGCTGATCAATTATGACAATGTTTACTTTACTGTGTTTATATTGTTATATGTTGTATACGGTTGTAAGAATGCATATTTTATCTCCCTCTTCAGAATTTGAATGAGCATCCTGCAATAATAAAGCATAAACATTTCAAAATAAGAGTCCCGGTGTATTTCGGGCTTGTTTATTAAATAAAAGTACCGCAGTGTGTCCAATTTCCACCCTGGTTATTATTTGGTTACACAAACTGTATGTAATTTAATTTAATTTCCATTTTATTTAAATTAAACTATTTTAGCTTCTGTCTGGGATGCCATGTCACAGGAAGGAAAGACTATTTATGATTATTTGACACATATTATTAAATTTATAGATTGTTATTATATGTATCAATGTTATTATAGTTAACAAAAACTAAAGCCATAAAAATAAATGTTAACTGACACTAAATAAAATATAACTTTTCTTATTTTCATTTAGTTACATTAACCTGATATACCAAACTAATAACTAATAAACTAATAATAAAAACTACACAGACATTTTTAAAAATAACAAAAACAAAGAAACAAAAATTACTAAAAATTTTACTAAAATTAAAATGAAAGCCTATAAACTAGGTGTCTCAGTAATGCTAAAATAACACTAGTATGCCAAAATCTGTTACAGTGTGTTTTATATATAAATGCAGAAATAGTTGGGCCACTAAAGTTTCTAAAATGCGCTTCTAAATTTTTCAACTATGAGCACAGGTGCTCCTTGGGAAAAAAGTGCTTAAGTGTACTGAGAAGATCAGCTTAAACCATACGTACAAGATGCACTGATATTAAATCAATACCAAAACCAATATAAAAATTCTATCAATATAAAAATAAAAAATAAATCAGTTATTTTAAATAATACAGGTTAATTTAGGTGTATTTTAAGTTTATTTGATCATAATGTACAGTATGAAAAATTTTAAAGATTACATTTAACAGTTTTTAAAGGTTAAATTTAAGTGAGTGTTGGTGGCAAAGGCAATCAAACTTTGCCATGTACAATTAAATATACAGTATTGAGCATCACCCAAAACACCTCCAATATTGGCCAATGACCGGTACTGCACCGATATATCACGCATTGCTAATGTCCATGCATTAACCAATCATCTGAAGCTCAAGCTGTCTAGTAAAACATCCATGAAGCAAGGAAACCATATAATGATACTTACAGCCCACCATCATCATGGCCACAGAGAAGATCTTCTCCCCGTCTGTAGTTGGTGCGATGTTCCCAAAGCCAATGGTGGTGAGACTTGTCATGGTGAAATAGAGAGATGATATGTAGAGCGTGTGCTTACTGGGACCACCCTCCCACTGGCCAGAGCCGCTGGCATTGTAGCGGTACGGCATGCCAATGCTGATAGCTAACTGATAAAGCCAGCTGTCCGTCTTGATGCTGTTGGTGGCCTCATCAATGACCTCGTAATCACCAATGCTGTACCAGATGCAGGCCAGCCAATGTGCCACCAGGCCAAAGACACACACCAGTAAAACTAATACAGCAGCACCGTATTCCAGATAGTGGTCCAGTTTGCGTGCCACTCGACCCAGGCGGAGTAAACGCACCACTTTCAATGAGCTGAACAGGCTGCTGAGTCCCTGGCAGAGAAAAAGAGAGATGAGCATGTTAAAACTAGCTGACCTACAGTACAAGAACACCTAAGTAAGACTAAGAAGATCTGCCATGAATAAATGCAAGTGTGCACATCTTAATCATTATTTTCAAAAGGTGAAAAATGTTTTCACAAATCGTCACTTTGGAATTATAAAGTTCTATCTGACATTTTTGTCGAAATTGAGTTATTCACATATTCTTATTCTGTGACAACTTATTTACATTATGTGATTTAGAAAACAAAAAGGTTCTATTTACAAAGTTTAATGGAACGCAAAAACGTTCAAGCTCATTTCAAAAGCTCATTTCAAAACGGCTCAGAGAAGAGAAGAGACGAAACACTACAAAGACAAAGAAAAAACAGTAGGAAAGAGAATGTAGATATAACATTATAATTCTTATAATTATAAGGTGGAGAAATATTAATTCATAAATATTATGTATTTTAGTGGGTATACATGGGTCTGCAGGTTCTCTATACTTTTCTGTTATACGTTTTTCCCACATATTACTACACATTGGACACATCAAATGACTTTGGTAAACAAAAGATTTTATAATATTTAATAATATAAATTAATATATTATTTTAATAAATTATAATTATGATATGTTAACAACTGATTTAATGTGTTATAAGAAATCACAATGAAAGATTATCCCAAACTAGTACATTTTCAAGAAATATATCCTTTTAATAGGATTTTTTCATGATATCAGGATCAGGATATCAAGTTTATTGACTTAATGCCTCTAAAAATTATTAAAAATAAAAATAAAATAAAAACTTTACAAAAAAATGCAATTTAGAAATGAATTATGTTCTTTTTAGAAGGGTTGTATTCAAGTCATAGTATGTAGAAAAATATATTTATATGTATTTAAATCAAGTCATAGATCAGACAAAAATCATTAAAGCATTATTGTCACATAATATCTAATGAAGACGAAAATTATTATAAAAATAACACAACGTACAACCAATAACTCAGAAGATAATCCACATGCAAGATAATGTGCAAAGCACAGACAACTGAGAACTGAAAAGACTGCAACTTAAACACATGGTAAATGAGGGAAAAAATAACAAACACCTGTGCAGATCAAATGATCAAATCACCATGACAACTGATAAGTGGCAAGAAAACTAGACAAAGGAAATCTGGAAACTAATGAAAACAAACTAAAAGTCAATGGAGATGAAACTAAGGCCCCGTCCACACGAAGCCAGAGCTTTCCCTATCCAATCTTTTTTTTTTCCTTGTTTCAAGAAATATCTGCGTACACACAAGAGCACTGAATCCAACTCAAAACGGTGTAGTATACCTGCCAGGCCAGTGTGTGGCGCTGTAATTCTGCCACAGAAATACACAAAAAATGGAGAAGAAGAGTTGTGGCTGGAAGGGGTACAGCAATGGTCTCACAATAAAATAACAATAAATAAAGGTGCTTACCAGATGTGTTTTATTAATGCCTACACCCTAAACCTACCGTAACAATAATGCAAATACAGTAATTAAATGACGCAATATTGATGTGCGCATGCCCAGTGCCCGTAGTTGTATCCCTTGGCTGTACACGAAAACGCAAGGGTGTCGTTTTCAGATTTATCCACTCTGGGACCCGGTTTAAATAAATGTTGGTTTCATGCTCTCAAAACACTGGATCCGTGTGGACGAAACACTGATACGATACAAAATCTTTACGTATACAGCTAAACACGTCTCCGTGTGGACGGGGCCTAAGACCAAAATAACTTAATGTCTGTGACAATTAGGAACTTCTATGGACATTATTGCATAGGTTTGGCAGATTACATGCCTCTCTGTGTGCAACATAAACATATCAGACTGAAAAGAAAATCTAGGTTAAGAAAAAGCTAAAACAAACTTAAAAGACATAAATAGGCACAAATAAATATAGGCTTACATTCATAAGGTATACTTGAAAGGCTTAGTCAATACAGATCATGACTTTAAGCCAGGTGTGGATTTCAAGGTGAGATCGTCCATGTTCACATGAACATAAATAATTCCAGGTTGATGGGTGTCATATAGCTCCAGAGACTTGCTCTTTCAGCCTATAGCCACTTTGATCCGACACCTTTCATGTCAGAGGAGGAAGAGAGGATGGATAGCATGGATAGCTGGGGTTCCTTGACTGATCCTACAACTCCGCACGTCACATCCAAAGAGAGTCTTAGATCTCATGAGTGAACTAAGTTGTTTTATTGATCAGGCAAATTCTTTTAAGCTTATGAAAGATAACAGCTAATAGTTTGGATGCATGTTGTCTAGTCTGTGTCATTAAAGGGTGAAATAAATATAGTCTTTTTGGCTCTGAAAGCAAAATAAAGAGGATGCTTTCACTCAGCTATGCCCACACTTGCACTGTATCCCTTTGAACAAAAGCTTAAACATTGCTTGTCAACTTTAGACCAATGCAGATTATAGGTCTTTAAAGAAGAAAAAGCCCACTCTGATTAACATATATTTATTAGAGTTTTCTTAAATGTACACAAATACAGCATTAACTCATTGGTAGGCCTACATAGAATATGGAGCAATTTTCTGCAAGGAATGTGTGGGAAGATCTAGACTAAATATGGGGTTAAACGGTTGAAAGTGCTACAATAATAAAGGGCCGCTTAAGTTCACAGTGACAGAGGTTTAATCACTGGAGTTTGCATGCTAGTAGGTGTTTCTGTATGAATGCAATATCAAAGTGAATCAGGAATCAGATCACATGACACAACTGCTTGCGCTCTCACTGGTCAGCGCGGCAGCACTTTTTGCTCATTTGCTTAGCATCACCAGTGGTCACAGTCACTCCCATTGAAAATGAAAGACCTGTTCTAGTGTAACTGGCAGTTAGGGTCACACCAATATTCAATACGATAGTTCTGATAATATATGAACTGCTTATGTATTAGATGTTATTATTAGATTATGTTAAATCATGGCAACTCTTAAAATAGTTTTAGCATGTTGATGAAAATGCAAAAGTTAATATATGTGGCCTTGGCAGACTATATCTGCTACATTTCTGCTGCTGCAAATCAAGTATGGACTTGCTATTAGGGTTGTCACAGTACCAACATTTCAATAATCAGTACCAATATCAGTAAAACATTTGCAGTTCTCTGTATCAATTTCGGTACCACAGTAAAGACTGTCAAATTAAGTACTTTACATTTTTTTGTCCCATTTTGTTCTGTCAAACAAACATATCTTGTTTGTTCACACGCTCAACAGATATGATTGTGATTGACAATGCTCAATACTAATGAAAACATGAGCTAGAGCATTTGAAAGCAGCCTCTATCCGTGGGTACTGAATATGCCCTGAACTCAGTGCTACCAGTACTGCAGAAATGCTGGTAGTGTCAATTCTTTTTTTTTAGTACCGACCTAGTACCAGTACCAGTACGTTTGACAACCCTAAGATGCGTTTCCACCGCAGAAAGTTTCCCCAGGAACTAGGGACTTTGGGGTGGTATTCGTTGCGTTTCCCCCTCAGAAAGTCCCTGCTCGAGAGGTAGTACTTTTTTGAAAGTTCAAGAACTTTCGGGGGTGGGACTTGGGGACATGCTGATTGGCTGAGTTCACGGAAACTTTTGATTTGTTGACTCCACGCAGCATTTTATTTCAACCACCATTTTTAAAGCCCTCATGAAATCAAAATTGACCCGATTTACTTTGTTAGCACATATTAAAGGTCTTAGGGTGAACAATTAATCCATGCAAGTTAATACACAGAAAAAAATTGTTTGTCGCGGTAATCTTTAATCAAAATCTGAAAAGTAACTTCCGGTCTGGAAACGGCGTTCCTTCTAAGATGATGTCAGCTTGACGGCTTTTGAAAATGCTTCAACCGTTAGTCTGCTATGAGCCGAGAGATGGAGAGGAAGAGCGCTGAAGTAAAACCCTGCCCTCTATTCAATATTCTGCTTCACTTGGAAATTAGTCACAGCACTGAAGAAAACTCACTTGCTATTTCCGGTTCACTGGGACTTTAAAAGTCTGTTGCGGTGCGTGCAGTAAGAGTTGGTTGCTATTCAAATCAACAGTGGAGTTTAAAAAATACAGATGGACCGACGACGAGGTTCAGGCTTTATTAAGCTTATATGAGGACAAAATCCAGCAGGAACTGGAAAGCAGGCTTTTTTCTGGTTCAAAAAAGGTCTTCGTGGTGGCTGACAGACATGGTCATCCCCTGCCATTGATATAATCATATCAATATTAAAAAGTAGCATTAAAAAAAAGTTTATTTTAACAAATGGTCTAATTTTCTACCACTATACAATTGAATAAAATAAGCAACAACTTGTTGTATTCTGGTTTCACCTCACTACAGTCTAAACTAAATGATTGTATGGGTTATTTACTACACACTGTCAATAAAAATAACCTGAAAACACTATTTTACTAAATTATTTTACTTAATTAATACTAAGGCTAATTCTTACTAACCACTCTTGCTAATGGGGTAAGCATGAAAATGGGAGGTTATCTGGAGGACAAAATGGAACAACCCGTTCTCTGCAGACACTTGATGGAATTCACTTTTATAAGCTGGCAGAGTGAAGATGAGGGGGTGAGAAGTAAGTATACCTAATTGTTGCATCCTCAACAGCTTTGGACTGTCCGCCCAGAACTGTTTATAAATAGTGACCGTGGTGTGTACCTCACAGGTTTAATTAGCATTTCCTCCACCGAGCATTTCTGCTTTTTTGTTCCAGCCATCACATAATCAAAAGGCTAATTTTTCAAACATGCTTTATGTTCCTGAAAGGAGCAATTTTCCCGAGACACTGACACGGAAGAAGGAAGGTAAAAATAGATGTGTTCATTCTGCAATATTGCATGAAAACCTAAGGCTTTTATTACACTAGCAAAAAACTGATGCTAATTTTGCCAACACAGTCAACTCCCTAGGCAGAGCAGTTCCTAATGGATACTTTACCAAGTAATTTATCATTTTGAGGGCCTATATCTAATTTGCAACTGTGCTTATGTAGCATTTAGCAAACCATAAAGTTTTTTGTCTTTGTCTTTAAGGCCAAACAGATGAATAGTTGAAAGGGTGTGAACATTAGAAGGTTATGTGTGCTCATAAATGTTCATTAAGATGTGACGACCCCAGAGATGTACCATAGGATAATGGAAGAGAAACATTAATGCCTATTGGTGAACCATGTTGTGTGTTGTTGTGTGTGTCAGGGCATGGAGAATGAAGCTTGCGCCCTCTAATTTGAATTGACTCGCATCTAAAATCACTTTAGATAAACAAACACACTAAGGGGTGCAGCATTCAGAGCAACATTAGCATAAATTAGAGAGCCATTAGTGCATCTCTGTTCAACATTGAATAGGGGAGAGGTTACTGAACTGCTGTACAAATGAGAAAATGGGGCAGAAGAGCCATAAACAACACAAGAAAGGAGTGCGAACTTACAGGCAACACAGAGTCCTCCGCACGTGTGGCATTGCGTGGAGAGTGGGCTCCAGCTGGCAAGTGGCCCACCGCAGAAGAGTCTGCAATGGGATCCTAAGTCAAAAAGACAGAGGCAGACGTTTCACATCACGCCAAACTGCACTCTCGCATGCATATAATAAGCTCAGAGATGGACTTCGGGATTCAAGAGACCCATTTACAGTTATTAGATCTGGACAGCAGCACACTGAACGTGTCACAGTAATTAGTATGAACAGAACAGCAGCTGTAAGCAAATTCAAGATGCTAAAAACAAAACAAGATCTCCTATAAGTCCTATAACAATAATTGATGTCCTAATATACACCTTCTGAACAATGTATAGTGTGAAATGATTAAAGGAATAGTTCACTTGAGAATTCTGTCATCACTCATTCAACTTATTTATATTGTTTCAAACTTGTAGAATATAGAATGTGCATATTGCTCTTTTCCATGAAAACTATACAGTGACCAAGTATATAGTGACTGTCAAGCCCCAATATATATATATATATATATATATATATATATATATATATATATATATATATATATATATTAGTGCTATTAGAATCAATTAAAAAAATTAACTAATTAATCAATTTTTTTGTTTTTAATATTTTTGGAGTTTTTAATATTTTGATATTGAATTAATTTCAGTTACTCACCAAATTAATGTAGAAACAATTTAAAGACAGCATACTTTAAATATGTGTTGTAATGGCATCTTTTTATGAATGAAGGCAAGTATCACTGATACTAATGTCTCTATGAAACATTAATGACATTACATTACAGTAATAACATTACTTTTAATTTAAGTGAACTACAAAACCATCTTTACATAAACCCATTATAATAAATGTTATATTTACCTGTGGCCTACCCTGTTAGACAGATACAGAAAATGTAATAGTTATCAAACACCTTCCTTATAAATAATAAATCCTGCATAAATAATAAATTAAATATAGATTAATCATCATTAAAGCTACACTTTTCTCTGTTCCCTTTGTTCTTTGATGAACATTAATGACAGACATCATTAGTGCTGATGTCACTTTAAGATCGACCGCTGCCAAACATGACGTGGATCTGACGCACTGTCACGCACATCTCATTTCCTCACAAGTTCATTTAAGACATTTTGGCAACTTTATCTGTGGTGCTGTTGTTATTGTTTGTTGAAGAGCGAAAGAGAACTCGATGTGTGCAGGAGACTGGCGCAAATCTGTCTGTGCGTCGTGTGTGTGTGCGTGTGTGTCTTAGGTGGTGAATCAGTATATCGTGTAACGTACATGAATGTGTCCGACTCCCTGATCAGTGCCCTGACTACTAAACTAGGGATCTGATTGAGACGCAGCCACACAGTCAGGACACTGACACACAGCGCGTTCTCTTCTGTCTTGTCGCGCTTAGATGGTTTAAAAGCATTTACATGAATAAGAGCGTGATCATGGATAATGGATATAAAAATGAACGCTGCATTAATTGCATTAAATATTTTTAATGCGTTAAACTGAAAAAAATTACTTGCCTGTGTTAACGCGAAAAGTTACTCACACTAATATATATACGCACACACATACACTAGGGCTGGTCTGAATACCATTTTTGAGCTTTGGAGGGAGGTGGCTGAACATATACTTCTCTCTAATAAAGGCAGGAATCTCGAGATGGTGATACAAAACACACAGATCTGTTACGTCCCAGTAACAAGCTCCTATAGTAAACATTTTAGTTCAGTTAGAGAACAGATTATACAATTAAAAACTAAACGTGCAGCGTGAGCTGAGCGAGAGTGGCAGCAAAGACCAGCAGCAGGAGTCAGATCTCATTCATCACGGGAGTGAGGAGCTGAATGACAAAATGCTCGCAGAAGATTTGGTTTCAAAGCGACGTGTAAAAGCGCCTATTTAAGGGAGTTTGTCATTGTACTGTTTTGTTGTTGTGTTTTTCATTAAGAATCATAGGCTAATGAACCCAGCATTCAAGCAACCTGCCCCCCGAACTGGCAAACAGAAACTAAAAGTGCACGGCCGCACTGTCATTCATTCATGGCCGCACGGTGCACAAGCACTGTAATGTGACAGTGAGGGAAAATGTTCTCACCGTCACATCCCTAATGGGTAAAAAGGCTCGTACATTTTGATTCTATTATTCTACTTTCCGCATTGTCAAACAAATGCAGCTTAACCCAAAATGCAAGCTCAGGCATGCACTTCTTCCATATAAGCTTGTGTAGTTGTGTGCTCTAGACAGAGAATGCTCCATGGGAGGGTACACTTAGGCTAAGAAGAAATATTTATTAAGTATAACGAGGTTGGGTTCCTATTCAACTGTCCATCCTATTAAAAATGACCAGGCTATAAGATAATTGTAAAAAAAAAAAAAAAAAAAAAAAAAAAAAAAAACTATCGCTTCAGTAAAATCAAACATGTTCATCAATGATTGTATATTAAGATGCATTTTGTTTTGTGATTTCACCAGAAAGAATAGAGTCTCTCTCCGCAACAGCATTAAGCAATAGATTGACGCGCTCGTCTGTGTGTGTGTGCACAAGCCAAAAGAGAAGGTAAACCAAGTTTGGAATGAGATGAGGGTAGGTAAATGACAGAATTTCATTTATTATATATCCCTTTAATATTTTGCAGAAAAAGAACAAGTATTATACAACACAAGTAAAGAATCCAGAATAGCCAATAGACAGGGACATGTGTTCCACAAGGGACGCAAAGACAGAACAGGCTCCAGTTCAGGAAAACATCTGACAGCTTCACATCAATCCCCATGACAGACAGCCGCACTCTTGCCAACTGCCTGTGCCTTCAAATATTTAGAACACACTTTGCAGCATTTTATTATGAGAAGTTTTTTTAATGCTTTATTCTTAGTGACATCACAACTTTTCTGTTTGCTTATGTTCCAAAGGCATTTAAGAGCATATAATTTATTGGTCAGTATGTTTGTCATAAAATCTAATAAAAACTGTATAAATACTCTTATATAATATATAATATAATATTCTGAAATCCACTGCCGCTTCAATATAATATAATATAATATAATATAATATAATATAATATAATATAATATAATATAATATAATATTAGTGCTGTCAACATTAACGTCATGCAATTAATTTTTTTCAGTCTAAAACGTTAACAATATTTAATGCAGAATCCGCTTTTTCTGTCATCCTTTGGCTAGCGTTACATTATATGAATACACTCTTATCCATGCAAATATTTTTAAACCATTGAAGTGCAACGTCAAAAGAGAATGCAACACACACGGCGCACAGAAAGACACGCGACAGTATTGTGCGCACACCGCACAGACAGCGCAACAGAAACGAGTTCTCTTTCACACTTGAAGGAACAATAACGCACAGAATTATGCCAAAATGTCAGTTTCGTCGAGTATCCTCATAAGAGCAGTCTTAAATGAGTTAAATAAAGTCTTAAATGAACCTAAAGAGTCGTGAGAAAATAAAACAGTGTGTGAGATCCGCATAATGTGCGGCAGGGACAGGTCTTAAAGTGACAGCATGACAGCAGCCACTAATGCTGTCTGTCATTAACGTTAATCAAAAAACAAAGGGAACACAGAAAATCACTCTCACTGATCTATGTGATGATTGTTTTAAGTTCACTTAAATTAAAAGTTGTTATATTTTTTGAAGTCTAATAAATGTAAAAAAATATAATTGTTGAATGGCTATCATCATTAATGTTTAAAATTGAGGGGAAAATAATTTTCATTGAGACATCAGTACCAGCATTAGCATCAGTGATACCGGCCTTCATTCATAAAAGATGCCATTAAACAAGTATTTAAAATATACTGGCTTTATGTTTTTCTACATTGATTTGGAGATTAACTGTGAAATTATTACATTATAAAATATATAAAAAATAAAATAAACAGATCACTAAATATCACAGAAAAACTGTGATAATATAATATAATATAATATAATATAATATAATATAATATAATATAATATAATATAATATAATATAATATAAATATAATATAATAATATACTTTTATATGCTGGGTATATATTTTTCTTTCCCCATTGGTAGTTTTTAAATTAAATTATTTCAAAATGATTGATTATTATAATAAAAATATTAAATATGACATTAGATTATTAGTTATTGGAATACTAAATGTAACTTTTAGTGTTGATAATTTGCACTACCATTTTCAACCCCCTTTGGTTTTCATGGCTCAGTGGGCATCCAGCATCAACACCTGCCAGCTCAACAAGTGTCCTGTTGAGGTTGTGGTTTGTTTTAGGTTTGGGAGCCAAACTGAATTCATTGGGGGGTCAGCTGAGAAAACTGGATATGACATTTCAACAGCAGCTGTGTCAGAGACCATCAGCTTTCATAAAACACACTCTGCTAGTAAATATATACAGTATGCACAACATAAACATGCACACTGGCATGTATTCACATTCAGAAGCACACACATGCATGAATGCATGGGGAAAACCGTGATTCAACATTACTTTCATTCCCTCACAAAATTCCCTAATGCTTTTGAGTTTGATCAATCAAATCTTCTATTTCTCCTCTGTTCTCTATCCTTTTAACTCTCTATCTCGATCTGTTTCCTTCTTTATTAAAACTTAATCTAAAGCAGTCTTAGACAAATATGTAGGTCATCTCCTCACACTATTAATAATAAAGGTTTTTAAATGGTTCTTTACAGCATCATACAGTAGGTTTAAAAAAATCCTTCTCAAGAACCAGTTTTGCTGTATGAAGTTGCTTTATTGCTATATGAAAAAGATTGAAAAACAAAATTAATTATACGTTTTTCACCTCAGCTTATTGGTTTCTGGGGCTGGGACTTAATGCTCAAATCATAACTTTTTAATAACTGGTGACTGTCTTTTGACAAGATAATGATGTAAGGTATAAGAATAGAATGGTTTCTGAAACTTGAAAAAAAAAAAAAAATTATTTAGCAACATCTTCCACTCCAGAGATTACAACACACAAGTGGCTGAATTTGATTTTAAGCTTAAGTGTATTTCTTTGGATTTCATTATATTCCTACATTTATGGTAAACTAAAAAATGCAAAAAGCTATTGAACAAAACACCCAAAACTTTCCTGCTGAATAGTCCAATACCATCTGAATTGCAATTGTAATATGAATTGCATTTGATCACATAATAACTAAGCTAAAGGAAATAAAGCAGCCGCACAAACAAACATTATTTCATCTCCCATATTTCAACTACAGACCAAGTATCTGAGATGTAACCTTAGCTGAACTCAGCCTGTACATGCAGATTTCAACCACATCAAGAGTGATAGAGCAGTGCCTGCATGGTCCCAGATGACACAGAAACACTTTACTGAGATCAGGGCACACTGCAGTTTTGGGACTTCATTGTGTTCCAATGATGCAGAGACTAATGCATTCCAACAACATCACCACAATGGGAGAGGGTGCCTGTTGCCTGGGCAACCGTGAACTCATGGGTATCAGTAAGAAACAGAAGAGTTATTTTATTGGATAAGTATATCATACCATGCATATGGATATTAAAGGGATAGTTCACCCACAAATGAATATTACCCCATGATTTACTCACCCTCAAGCCATCCTGTGTATATGACATTCTTCTTACAGACGAATAAAATTATAAAAGTTATTTATAAAAAAGTCCTGGCCAATCCAAGCTTTATATTGGCAGTGATTGTTGTTCTGTTTTTTAAGTCAATAAAAAATGCATCTGTCAGTCAAATAACGTGCTCCACACGGCTCCGGGGGGTTAATAAAGGCCTTCTGAAGCAAATTGATGCGTTTGTGTAAGAATAAAAGCCGATCACCTTTCATATTCAATTTATGGAAAAAGTGTTGAAAGTGCCTCTGCAGTTCAAAATGCTTACGCTACCAGTTACGGTCGTCAGACGTCGCGTAAGCATCTTGAACTGCGAGAAGGCACTTTCAACACTTTTCAACGGAAGGCAATCGGCCAGAACTTTACTTTATAAAGTTTTAAATATGGATATTTTTCTTACACAAACACATCAATGTTTTATTTTATGGACTTAAAAAAAACAGAACAACAATCACTGCTATTATAAAGCTTGGATTGGCCAGGACTATTTTAATATAACTCCGATTTTATTTGTCTGAAAGGAGAATGTCATATACAAGTAAATCATGGGCTAATTTTCATTTTTGGGTGAACTATCCCTTTAATAATGTAAAGAAGCTTAAAGGAGAATCATACTTTAACCTCAGCCATTAAGATGCCTGTGTCTATTTTAAAGTTTTTGGATGATCACTTCCTTCTCAGCACTCTAATATTAGTTATACTGATGCTTCCAGATGGGACAGATAACAAAATATGGCAAGTAAAACCTCCCACAGACCCTCCAGAAGAACTCCAAGTACACAGAAGTACAAAAAGAGCTCTGGAAGTGCTTTAAACTCAAAACACAAGTGTAAGAGGTTATTCAGGAACACTTTATGCTATAATTTATTTCAAGAACACGTAAAGGGATAGTTGATCATTCAATCACTTATGTCTTTCCAAAACTGTGTGGCTTCGGCTTTATGGATATTTTAAAGAAAGTTGGTTACCAAATCCATTCAATATCTCCATTCTATTCAATTATATGAACAAAAAATAAAACCACTGGAAGCATTTCTCAAGATATCTTCAGACTCCAGGATTCAACCAGCTCACTTCTTACTGAACTGTCTGGGTGGGTAGAGACCATTTAGGCTAATGTCCAGTACAGTGAGCAGCCACTGATACGGAAAGAGATGGCAATAATGGATAAAGTTTTCATGTCAGCGTTTCAGCCACCAGAAATGTTGAGGACGGGTCCACTAAATCTCAATCCTTTTCGGCAAGAAAAATAAAGCATTACTGACACGTACAAAAGCACACATTCAGCAGCCTTGCTCGTGCAAGTTAAAGACAGGGGAACAAAAGCTACAAGGAAGAGACTCTTCTCAGTAAGAGATGGAAATGTATGCTTGAGAAGTCCTGTGCACACAGTAATTACCACAAACAAGATCCACAGATAAATAATTACCAACTTTAGTAACATGGAGGAGGATCAATTATAACGCGAGCACAGAAGAGCTGAGCGCAGAAAAATTTGATTGGAATGCTCCATAAACATAAGGCCAAAGGTAATAAAAGCAAAGAAGATGAAGGGCTATTGATTTGTGCTTTTGTCCATAATTGGCCATCAGAGAACAATCAGATGTGTTACATCTGATCAAATAAACTGTAAACAAAAGATTTTAGTTTAGCAGTAATTTGGATGAAAGACATAATGCACAGAGTAAATTGTCTCAAAGTCTTCTGCAGTTAAATCATCATTTTTGCTAAAGTTGCTAAAGTATTTAGTTAAAGGAGGCCTGTAATGCTCTTTTTACAAGATGAAATATAATTCTCTGGTGTCCCCAGAATGTGTCTGTGAAGTTTCAGCTCAAAATACCCCAAGCCATGGATTATTTTTTATAGGAAGTTTTGAAAGCCCCTATTTAGGAGGGAGCAAACACACACTGTTTCTTTCTTCTGTGCATGTATATTTAAATGCAAATGAGCTGCTTCGTCCCATCCCGTTTTTCAAAAGAGGGCGGAGTAGAATTCTCAAAGATGGATCAATACCAACTGTTTGTCCAACTTCATATTCAGAACATGCAAGTAACGCACGTTATATTTTGTGAATGTATGCCAATCGCCTTTGTGAATGTGCTGGTTAGGACATAAAGTTTCCATTGTCTCTGACTGTATTCACAGAGATCAGCACTACGTCTGAATTGTACAAGCAGTGAGCATTTTCGGGTTAAAAATAACAAGTTCTGGTCTCTGTACAGTAAGAGACAATGGTAACTTTAGCCACATTAGCACATTCAGAAAAGCGATTTGCAAACACAAAAAGTGCTGTACTTGTGTGTTCTGGATTTGAAGTTGGATCATGAAGAGTTGGTATTGATCCATCTTTGAGAAGCAACGTTGACTCTTGTTTGCAAAACGGTCCAGTGTACAATGATTCACTCAAACATATACAAATTTGGCTAATTTCTTGGGCACATTTCCTTCACAAATGAAATGAATCCACTGCATCCTCTAGCGAGGGCATAAACATGGCAGACTGTGTGCGGCTCACTCAGAGTAGGATCTATGCTAATAGAGCAGAGATCGTCACAAGTAGGCGGGGCATCAACTATGTTTTCAGACACTGCTTCTGATTTATCCGGATTATAAAAAAAGGAGTGGGTGGATCTTTACGATTATAGGGTGGTTGGTTGCACACATGTGTACACACATTCATGTTCAAACACCATGTAAAAGTGAAAAAGGCAAATCTATGCTGATGGGATCAAATCATTCATGCATCCTCTCCAAACGAGTGTGATATACACTTTGGCTAGGGATGGGAATCATTAGGGATTTAATCTTTCTGGTAACGATTCAGATTACTCTTAAAGATTCCTTAACAGTTCCATTAATGATCCTTTTAATGATTAAATGATTTTTAACTACATATGACGAAATAATGTCAATGTCAAATCATTCTAAAATGTTGGTTTGATTCGCAAGAAAAAGTTCTTATTATCAATGCTGAAAACAGTTGTGCTGCTTAATATTTTTGTGGAAACTGATACATTGTTTAAGGATTCTTTGACTATGAAGTTCAAAAGCATTTATTTTAAATAGAATTCTTATAACATTATTAATGTCTTTACTGTCACTTTTGATTTAATATGTGTGTGTGTGTGTGTGTGTGTGTGTGTGTGTGTGTGTGTGTGTGTGTGTGTGTGTGTGTGTGTGTGCTTGTTTATGTGATTTATGAGGACACAAATTTTTATAATGACATTGGTATTACACTGGTATTACAACGACATTCCTGTGTCCTCATAATAAAAATGGCTTTAAAAACACACTAAATAATGTTTTATTAAATATGTAAAAATGCAGAATGTTTTCTATGAGGGTAGTGTAGGAGGATAGAATATATGGTATGTACAGTATAAAAACCATTACGTCTATGGAGAGTCTTGTGGGTGTGGGTGTGTGTAGGTGTGTGTGTGAGAGAGATTATTATTAATATTAATATATTTATTAAAATTACAAATTAATATTGCTCAAACAAAAACTTGTGCTTACCTCATCCACGTTTTCAAAGGCATTGATGATGTCATATGGCAGGCAAGACAGCAGGTCTATGACAAACCAGGTCTTCAAGTAGTTCATCCGTATGAGCTTTGGGTCAGATATGACCTCTCCTCCAGGTCCCACAAAAGTTGTATGAAAGTTCAACACAATATCCACTAAGAAGATGACATCCACCACGCTGTCCAGTACCAACCACACCAGGTTGTTCTGTTTGGTCTTAAATGACACATTATAGGGCACCATGATGGCTGTGTAGAAGGTGAGGATGAGGATGACCCAGTCCCAAGTGGTCTTAAAGGTGCAGTAGTGCAATATAATGTGAGGTGGAGTTTTAGGAGCCTCTTGCTTGTATTGAGGGAGGATGTCTGAGCCCAGCTGAAGAGCCTGAATGAGTTAATAAAAAATACAGAGAGAGATGAAAAAAGGGGTCAGATGTTGTGATTTTTAATCACCGGCATATGCTTTGGATTAGAATTTTAATGTTCTGGTGTCACCACAAGGTTTCTTAACTGCTTGACTAAAGCCTACCTTTATCAACCAGCTTTGCTAAAAAAAAAAAAAAAAAAAAAAAAAAAAAAAGTCAGACATATTTTGCTTGTTTATATCATGCTATACTGGCCCACCTGGATTTTGCCTTGTTTTTTTTTTAGTAAACATATGCAAACACCTTTAAAAAAAGCTGCATTTATTTGCTGATTTAAGCATAAAGACCCATTCACACCAAAGACGGTGACAATCACTAAAAGTTTACTATAAACTATAAAGTAATAATTATGAAAATAGCAACATCACAACTATAACGGCACAGAAGAACGATATCTTTGGAATCACTTTCAGAATTTTTTTTCCAGCTGATGAAGAATAAAAACATTGATAGCCAATCACACAGCTTAAAAGAGTTTGAGCAGATGACAAAACTACAGCACACAATTACACAATTACATTATCGCCTGTTTGGTGTGAAGACTAATATAGTTACCATTACAGTTATCATTCTTGGTGTGAACGGGCCTTTAAAGGGTTAGTTCACCCAAAAAAATTCTGTCATTAATTACTCACCCTCATGTCGTTTCCAACCTGTAAGACCTTCGTCCATCTTCAGAACACAAATGAAGATATTTTTGATGAAATCCAAGAGCTTTCTGACCCCTCCATAGACAGCAATTTAATGAACACTTTCAAGGTCCAGAAAGATAGTAAAGACATCGTTAAAATAGTCCATGCGACTCCAGTGGTTCAACCTTAATGTTATGAATCGACGAGAAAAAAAAAAAAGACGACTTTATTCAACAATTTCTTCACGTCTGTGGCTGACGCTGTTCATGTGAGCACCACGACGCATGCGTGTAATGCTGACCAAGCGGCAACCTCTCTTTTGAAACCAACACGGAAGTGACTTAAACTGCAATTCATCGACTGGCCTCTAAAGACAGGCTCCAAAAGGAAGTCAAATCTGCATCTTCCCCATGTTAAAATGCCCAACTTTACAGCAGAAAAAAAATTTTTACACTGTGGTACAACGTAAACAGCATAGGAGACTGACAGACGTGATGAAATTGTTGAATAAAGTCGCTATTTTTGTTTGTTTTTGCAAACTAAATGTATTCTCGTCACTTCACTTCATAACATTAAGGTTGAACCACTGGAGTCACAGTGACTATTTTAACGATGTCTTTCCTATCTTTCTGGTCCTTGAAAGTGGTAATTAAATTGCTGTCTATGGAGGGGTCAGAGAGCTCTCGGATTTCATCAAAAATATCTTCATTTGGGGGTTACAGGTTTGGAACGGCATGACGTGAGTAATTAATGACAGAATTTGCATTTTTGCATTAACTTTTAAACCTCAATCAATTTTGTTAGAATTGTACTTAAACAATGCCAATGGAGTTAAAAAAATCTTAACATATAAAGTACATTGATGTCTGTATATATTTTTTACTATAAAATAAGATAAGGGTTTCTTTTCTTTTTTTTGCACTGCAGCAAATCCACAAAAAGAAATCATGCTGGTCTAAGCTGGTCTTTTCATTGTCAAAATGATGCACTGTAAGGAATATACTGTAACTCATGAATTAAAAGGTCATTCATGTTGTAAGGGCACCATAAGATATAACAAACCAAAGTTTTAGAGACATAAAGCTTACGTCAACAGCTATTGGACAGCTGAGTCAACAATCATTTGTCTGAAAATGAAGTCAGACTTTATTTCTGCAATGTGGGGCTGAAGACAAAGACAGCTGACCTTTTGTATGTGCATATAGATTATATGTGTGTGGGTCAGTTTTTTCCTACATTGTGAGGCTTAGATGTCTCAAAAAAGACAGTAAATGAAAATCAGCCATGAAACCTGACCACCTAAAGGTCCTAGCAAGGAAAAAAAGCTCAATACTGTTTTAATGAAAATGTTAAAATGCAAAAAGGCTTCTATGAAGGTTAAGTTTATTGTTAAGGGACAGAAAATATCATTAGCTCAGTATAAAATTCAATGGAAAGTCCCCACCAGGATAAAAAAAATAAAAATAAAAAAAGAAAGAAAAAAGGTGTGACACTCACCTCTGCCAGTCGTGAATGCTTGTGGCTGACCTCAGTCTTGTTCATAGGCGTGAGCTGCTGAAGTGTACCCCGGCTATTGGTTAATGCTCTGGTCAGCCTGGCAAACTTGGTCCATCCTGCCACACAGAACAACAAAATGGTGTATCAGCAACTTGGGAATTTTTTTTTTTTTTTTTTTTGCCTCTTTTCTACCTTTCTTCCTGTTTACTTTACTCACAAACACACTTTTCCACATAACTAGTAGCGCTGCTGGCATCACGCTCCACAAAAAAGCAATGGCCCATGCTGATTTCCACGGAGGTTCTTTCAATTGCTGACACCAGTGAAAACTGTTCTTCCCCATCCCTTTCTTCCAAATAAAGTCACGTATTTTGTGTACCCATGTCCCATTTCTAAAGTCTATGCCATCAACATGTCGCAAACTTAACCAGCCTACTCTATCCTCATCTATTCACTTTGAGATTGTTATGAACCTTTGGGGGGCCTTCACAAAGGCATAATGTTTCTTTATGACTTTAAAATGAAAGCATCATGACATGGTGGAGACATGAAGGGAGAAGTTGCATTCAGTGGGGAGCCTCGTTTGAAGCAAAGACTTTATATATAGGAAGACGGTGCACTCTGATTACTTATGAATGGGAGAAAGTACAACGCCCAATATGGCGAATAACCCCTGCCATCTAAATGAAAGAACCAATCGTTGATTAGTAAAGTCATCGCGTCACTGCAGCTGCCGCTATAAGCTCCGGTTGCTATAGAAACAGCAGTGTTCTGAGATGCGCATTAGCTTTGTCCAGGCTGAAAAGTGCAGTTTTTTGTCATGATTCGAGTGTTTAGATAAAAAAAAATATGATGAGACAGTTGTGATGTTGAATATGAATTTTAATCGCAAGTTTAGCGAACAGTTTTGGAGAATTTGATGTTTCCCCATTCAAAGAGATAGGAGCTACACTTGCATGCCCGAGAGGCATTTCAAAGATGGCCGTCGAGTGAAACAACTTGTCTTAAAGGGATAGTTCACCCTGAAAATTAAGGGTGTGAACCTACACTGGTCTCACGGTTCGGTTCGATTATGATTATCATGCCATCGATTCGGTTCAATTCGATATCACGATGCATCACAATACATTGACAATGCACTGCATCCTCATGTATACACTCACCTAAAGGATTATTAGGAACACCTGTTCAATTTCTCATTAATGCAATTATCTAATCAACCAATCACATGGCAGTTGCTTCAATGCATTTAGGGGTGTGGTCCTGGTCAAGACAATCTCCTGAACTCCAAACTGAATGTCAGAATGGGAAAGAAAGGTGATTTAAGCAATTTTGAGCGTGGCATGGTTGTTGGTGCCAGACGGGCCGGTCTGAGTATTTCACAATCTGCTCAGTTACTGGGATTTTCACGCACAACCATTTCTAGGGTTTACAAAGAATGGTGTGAAAAGGGAAAAACATCCAGTATGCGGCAGTCCTGTGGGCGAAAATGCCTTGTTGATGCTAGAGGTCAGAGGAGAATGAGCCGACTGATTCAAGCTGATAGAAGAGCAACTTTGACTGAAATAACCACTCGTTACAACCGAGGTATGCAGTAAAGCATTTGTGAAGCCACAACACGCACAACCTTGAGGCGAATGGGCTACAACAGCAGAAGACCCCACCGGGTACCACTCATCTCCACTACAAATAGGAAAAAGAGGCTACAATTTGCACAAGCTCGCCAAAATCGGACAGTTGAAGACTGGAAAAATGTTGCCTGGTCTGATGAGTCTCGATTTCTGTTGAGACATTCAGATGGTAGAGTCAGAATTTGGCGTAAACAGAATGAGAACATGGATCCATAATGCCTTGTTACCACTGTGCAGGCTGGTGGTGGTGGTGTAGTGGTGTGGGGGATGTTTTCTTGGCACACTTTAGGCCCCTTAGTGCCAATTGCGCATTGTTTAAATGCCACGGCCTACCTGAGCATTGTTTCTGACCATGTCCATCCCTTTATGACCACCATGTACCCATTCTCTGATGGCTACTTCCAGCAGGATAATGCACCATGTCACAAAGCTTGAATCATTTCAAATTGGTTTCTTGAACATGACACTGAGTTCACTGTACTAAAATGGCCCCCACAGTCACCAGATCTCAACCCAATAGAGCATCTTTGGGATGTGGTGGAACGGGAGCTTCGTGCCCTGGATGTGCATCCCACAAATCTCCATCAACTGCAAGATGCTATCCTATCAATATGGGCCAACATTTCTAAAGAATGTTTTCAGCACCTTGTTGAATCAATGCCATGTAGAATTAAGGCAGTTCTGAAGGCGAAAGGGGGTCAAACACAGTATTAGTATGGTGTTCCTAATAATCCTTTAGGTGAGTGTACAATTTTGTCAGTCAGATATATGAACTGAACCTTTAATTTTACCTGCTCAAAGAAAACACGCTTCTTGAATGTATCAAACAAAACTCAAGTCTGGGCACAACAAGAAGAGAAAAACAAGCGCATTTAGAACAAATACACAAAAGTAAATACTAAAAGCCACTTCAGGAGGTGGTCTGAGCTGTATTACAGTCAAAACTGAAGTCTAAATGCATCTGGTTATTGAATTAAATTTTACTCCTTGCAACAATGCTAAAAACAATTAATGTGTGAAGTGTTGTGTTGTTGTGTTGAAGTGTTGACGTTTATTTGTCATTAAACATGTACAAGTACAGTATAACGAAATGAAGTTTGGAGCAAGCCTCCGGGCCGCAGCCGATTATTCAGGCGCCGCCACACGCTCTCCAGAAGTACAAGAATGCAGTTTAGCAAGCATTACATAGCAAAACACAACAAAACATAAACAAACATGACACAGTACACGTGGTCACGTGATGGGATTTTTTGTATGGAGTGGGAGAGGAGATAGATAAAGACAGGCAGACGGTTGTAGTGGGGGTGGGATCAGGGTAGGTTGTGTATGGTGCGAGTGAGTCTGAGATTGTGTTGTGTGAGAATGTTAGCCATAACTTCAGATGTTTTCGAGTTCAGTTCTATGGTTTGTCCTTGAAGGGAGATAAGGCAGTGCACAGGGAAAGATAGCAGACAAAGCTGTCAGGCTGACCTCCCAACCGAGAGATAGGGACCAAGTGAGGTTCGTTGGGGGTAGTTGATTAGGTCAGGCAAATACAATTTATTATTTTTTAATCCATTTGATGATCTTCAGTAATTTGTCCGGATCATAAACAATCAATCAGATCTGGTCCTCAGCATTCGCGTCCGGTCTGTGCAGTTTCCCTAGACATTATGTCCAGCCTCATGGCCAGACCGGTTACAGTCCGTAAAAGTTCACCGATCTGACCCCCGATGGAGCCCACTCTTCCCTGCATATCCGCAGTCTGGACTGCGTTGTTACGGTTCAGTTCCTCAATTCCTATCACTCTCTGATCTAATTCCTTCAAACGGTCACACACAGCCCCAAAGCATTCCTTAATTTCCACAGACAGCGGCTGGGTGAATTTGCTTGCAGCTGTCTTACCAATCTTCCGATAGGTCAGGGCAATCCCAAAGCCAAAGAATAGGAACCCCGCCATCAATAATCCAATCATGTATAAATCTTCTGCATCCTCCACGGACAGAGCCTCCAGGCACAGGACTTGCCAGTTGTTCCATGCATCCCTCACGTACCCTGCAGCAAAGGTCCCGTCCGGGCAGGTGGGTTCTCCCGGGGCACCCTTCCTTTGTGAGAAAATCTTGTCGATCGCGCTGATTGACCAGTTAATCAATTCCATTTCAGTATTTTCAGGAGTCCAGCAAAGCAGCGGGTCAGAGAGAAAAAGAAGAGACAAAACACTAGACAAAACACTAGAGCGCAAGAGCACAGCAGGAGCAGAGTGAAAACACGTCTGCACGGATTGAAGGACAGAACAGGAAGTGTGTGAGAGCGTGTTATAGTCTATATGTCATGTTATAGCCAGATATGGTAGCGCTACTGCAGCATATTCACGATCATATTCATGAAAGTACAGAAACTGAATGATCTTACCAGTGCTGTGTCCGCGCTCGCTCATATTGCGGTCTTTGATTTTGAAATTAGCTGATGCTTAATAAAATGCAGCTCATATCTGTTGTTTTCGGGAACGTGAACTTTAATAAATCTGCATATAGTGTGAGAATTGAAGATTGGATCCATTTTGCGGAGACACATTTATGTGCCCAAGTGTAAATGAAATAGTTTTGATAAATCAGATAGCTTTGATTGACACACAGCACGTGTGTTCTCCAGGTCGTGCTTACCAGGTTGTTCACAAAAGCCAGAATATGCCCAGATGTCGGCTTTTAAAGTATTTGGAGCATTTTAATTACTCGCACTCGCGTCCTTCTGCCATTGTATGCTACCGCGACAAAGCACGTACGTGACAAATGACGTCAGAAAATAATCAGTACATTATAATTGGTTATGGTCTATTACTGAACCGATAGCGAATCGTCCTCATCTGCATCGCAATGCATCGAAGAAATTATTAATTTCGACACCCCTACTGAAAATAAAGTCATCTTTTACTCAACCTGCAGTTGTTCCAATGCCCTATGTCCTTCTATCTAAGGAGATATTTTGAAAAATGTCCTGCATGTGCTCCTCCATATAATGACAATGAATGGCAACCAGGCTAAAACTTTCAAAAATGATACAAAAGTATCACGTAATGATACAGTAATGATACTGCTGATGGCTCACATGCACTCCCAGGAACACGCACAGTAATGTAATGGCCGAGCTCAGTATTTTGACTGAATAATACGGTTTCTTTCTCGCAAAACCTTAAAACACTTTCCATATATGACGCACGTCTCACTGTATCATTACGTGATACTTTTGTATCTTTTTTGAAAGTTTTAGCCGGGTTGCCATTCTTTGCCATTATATGGAGGAGCACATGCAGGACATTTTTTGAAATATCTCCTTTTGAGGTCCGAACAAGATATCCAAGACAACTATCCCTTTAAAGGGACTTTGTTTGAAGTCATTGCTTTCTCATTAACTCTTCCGGCTTTCTGTGTTTTCACTGTTATATGGTAGGGGGCGCTATGACACATCTTCTGAAATCACTGAATCTCCTGATCAAAAGACATGTGAAGAAAAAGCAGAAACAAGCTATAGCATGTAACCAGATGCTTATGCAAACTAATGTTTTCATCAACATTAAACAGCATATAAATCAAAACTGCTTAATGTTACTGAATGAAATGTCGACCCAGGACGAGCTATAGGACTGTGAAGCTTTGGGGGTGTTGATGGACTCATGTTTGGGGGTGTTGATGTTGATCATCGTTTTGAATCCGATCTGGATGTAGTCTTTGACAAAAATGTGATTTTCTCAGCTTTTTGCTCAAAATGTTGATGTTTTTTATTAAGCTTACCTACATTCAAGTGGTGATAAAAAAGAATGCATTAAGCTAATTTTTTGCTTTTTTCTTTCTTTTGATATACTGCATGTTCAGATATTCATACAACATATTCTGATGGCCATGAGAATTTTGTGAAAATGATCAAAAATCCTGGCAATGGCTTTTAAAAAAAAATAATAAAAAAAAACAGGTGGGTAAAAAGTTAATAAAGGCTGAAGGAAGTTTTTTTTTTCTTTTAAGCTTAATGACCCTAAAGTGAGTTGAGTCAGTTGAGTCCTGCACAAGAAGATCTTCACCAACTGATTACAAAGTGTTCCAATGTAAATGCCATGTTTTACCACCAATCTCACCCATGCTCTTTTTGCTTTCAGACCATTTTTAAAAGCTTAGAGGGTGGGAAAAGAAGTAAAACTTTAATAACACTGCGGCTCTCTCTTTAAGTCACATCTCATGAATGTACAAACACAACAATACAGTACCAGAGTAAGTCTGAGCACATCGGGGCTCTTGCAGCCACTCTCTCTCATTACAACAGGGGCATAGAGGGGAAGTCTTTCTACACGGCCGCATGAACAATGAACTCAGTGAGGGGATAAGGAGGGGAAATCAGCCGTGTGCACTTATTGGTAGGATGTATGAAAATAGCACGCTGGTCTGTTCAAGCCCATTCAGCGGGGAACAAATTTATGTCAGACCGAACTGGCTACATGTAAGTTAAAAGAACTTTCTGTTTTTCTATTTTAGTTCATTACAATTTAAACTTAATCAATACAAGTCAAGAATTTATGGAATAATGTTTTCTACCACAAAAAAGTACTACAATGGAACTGTATGTGTATTATTTGAGCTGCAAAGTTGTTTAAATTATTTTTTTACGGCCGCTTTAGGGTTTGTAGTGTAATATTGTCATGGTGACAAATTTGTACAAAAGGTTTAGCAAGTGATTTCTTCAAACTAAAATCATGTTAACAGTCTGTATTGTTTAGGGTTTGTGGCATTTATGACAGGGAAAAAGAAAGAGACAAAAAATGAACTATGTCACAGACAGAAGGAAGAAAAGGAGAAAAACAATGGATGGTTCAGGCCATCTGGCTGCACAGGACCCCTGAGGGGTCTTCCAGATATAGTACTTCCAAAGGGGAAAAATGGCGCTAGGTAGCCTGTGCCGAGCATCCACAAGGCAAAGCCTCAGAGAAGTCTCGGTTTGGCCATCGCAGCCTCACAGGACACTATCAGACCTAAACTACTATGGAGCATATGTTTGCCCAAATGCACCACATCTGGCAGAAGACTGGCAAACAAGGTCTGCTAGACTGCAGACATGTAACAGTAAGGAAACAAAGACTAAGGGGATATTTCGCTTAGAATTACACTCACTGATAGCAGCGTTTATATTTGCACATGATATTTGCATTGTTTTGCCGCCCAATTCACTAAAGGAATTAAGCAAATAAGCTAATGATGCACATGAACAAACTAATTCTGAATGCAATTTTCTTCAGGGCGTTTGGCTCATATAGTATGATATAAAAGAACATAGAGCTCATACTGGAGGAGAAAACACTTCGGTTTTACTCAGAGCCCCAAATATTGTAATGCAAATCAATGAGATCTTTATCTTTAACAGTACAGCAGACTAGTAACATAAAATGAATATAAATATCAGTTGTCACTCTATATCTCACAATAATATGTCTTAGTAAGATGATATTTAAATCCTTAGTTTTATGATTAGCAAAAAGACATGTGTACCACAACCTGAGGGGGATGTTTTAAGAACTATATTAAAAGGCATTTAGTATCAATCAGACAACAGAAGGAATGTGCACAACCGGTTTTTCCAGCAATTTGTTTTGCTTTTTTTGCTTTTGTTTATTGCATGCTTTCTGCTGGCAGTATAGTTAAACTTCCTGTTATATATTTATTTTATATCTATAGCTCTGAACCTATCCATGAAAAACAGCTTCTTTTTTGAGTTCTACTAAATACACTATATTGCACTATTTACAGTATACACTATATTAAAGTTGTGGGATGTCTGCCTTTATATGCACATGAACTTTAATGACATCCCATTCTTAATCCATAGGGTTTAATATGGAGTTGGCCCATCCTTTGCAGCTATAACAGCTTCAACTCTTCTGGGAAGGCTTTCCACAAGGTTTAGGAGTGTACACCAAACTCGCTCATCCATGTCTTTATGGACCTTGCTTTGTGCACTGGTGTGCAGTCATGTTGGAACAGGAAGGGACCATCCCCAAACTGTTCCCACAAAGTTGGGAGCATGAAATTTTCCAAAAATGTCTTAGTATGTTGAAGCATTAAGAGTTCCTTTCATTGGAACTAAGGGGCCAAGCCTAACCCCTGAAAAACAACCCCACACCATAATCCCCTTTCCACCAAACTTTACACGTGGCACAATGCAGTCAGGCAAGTACCGTTTTCCTGGCAACCATATCACGAATGGACTTACTGCACAGGTGGCAACCTATAATTCACTGAGCTCCTGAGAGCAACCCATTCTTTCACAAATGTTTGTAGAAGTGTCTGCATGCCTAGGTGCTTGATTTTATACACCTGTGGCCTTGAAAGTGATTGCAACACCTGAATTCAATGATTTGGAGGGGTGTCCCAATACTTTTGGCAATATAGTGTATGTTCCCTTGAACCTCTGCTGGCTAGCTCTCAATTTATGCTGGTGTCAATCCCAAGGTCCTAAAGTATAAATTTGATGAGCTGAAAATCCTCTCCAGGTAACTATCAGATGCTTACAGATAGATCTGGAAGGATCTCAAAGGGTTTCACTGTTGCCATGGAGCCCATATTCATTCCTCGTTTTCCTTTCCTATTTGCTATTATTTGAAGTTTGTGCCCCTAGGTAAGTCACCATCAATGAGATCATGCTGATAGGTCAGAGGTCCTCAGAGAGAGGACACACACTTACTTGTGGTTTAAATACATTCACAAATCATTTAAACGCTAGGGACGTATACACAGTCTACACAAAATAACCATGTGTTCATTGGGAGCCCTGATGCCTAATGGTGCTTTATTATGCAGATGCTGTGCATATTTCATTGGACCACCAGTGCAGAGCAGAGCCTTACCGACAGGAACACTATTCCAGTGGGATTTTGAGCCCAGCATACAGTACATGGAAACACACATGAACACACACACTGTACTCTTGCTTTTAGCTCTATCCTCTCCCCAGGGAGAGCAGAAACAGTCACATAGAATGAAGCTCTGAGGAACATCTCTATTATACAACTAATTACAAAATACTTCCTGTGATGCAAATAACACTAAAAGCTTAATAATTATAATAATAACAACAACTTTTCTATAGTGCCTTCTCAAAGTGCTTTACAGTATATATGAAAACACAAGAAAAGTAATAAACAAAATACAAAATAAATAAAACGAAAGAACATAGGTGGAATAAAATAAACAAGAAACCAGAAATGATTACCACAATCAACAATAAGCTAACTTAACTTAGCTAACTTGTTTTTAACGTGTTTTAAAAATTCCAAGAGACTGTGCTTCCCGAATTTCAACTGGAAGTTGATTCTACAACCTGGGGGCAGTTATACAAGCTCTGTCACCCATGAAACGTGTTTGATGGACAACCAGCAAACCCTGCTGAGAAGAGCGAAGACTTCAGCTTGGAATATAAGGTGTTAAAAGTTGAGATAAATACTCTGGGGCCAGACTATGGAGAGCTTTGTAAGTAAGCATGAGAACTTGCATGAGAAATCAGCTCTCTGTACTTAACTGGTAGCCAGTGTAGTGACTTCAGGACAGGAGTAATATGATCTTGATCAGAATTTGAAAGCGCATTACAATAATCCATGCGAGAGAAAACAAATATGTTAATTAAAGTCCCCCTGTGGTGAAAATTCAAGTTTTGTTTATATGTCAATGTGGTGTTTTTAATATTTTCTCTTTAAAACTGCAGTGATCTGCAGTCTCAAAAACGTGGTTTGACGTCACAAACTACTTTGTAACCAATCTTATCAAAGTGCAGACGGGCTTTAGCATATCATTAACTATGACCTCTCTGAAGCTCTGAGTCGCAAGAGAAGCCAGGTTATCCCGGTATATCTTTATTGGGTAGATTTAGCAATATAGCGGGTGTGCGATGTATATTACAATGTTATGATGATCAAAGCATAACATTGCTTTGTGTGCGTGATTGCGCTGATCAAAGCGTTTCTAAGGGTGCTGATTTTTAGAAGGCAGACTGAGATGGTGAACGAGAACATGGTTTGTGTAACATTAGCAACACATTATTAGCTGTATGATAACGTAGTCAAGCAAAAGGCTAATCATATTAATTACTGTTATGTGTCTGACATTGTAAAGAGCGATACCATTGTGCAGCGTTTATCTCAGTAAGTTGACCGAGTGGGTCTCTGAGCTGGTGTGAGTGGGGGCGGGGCTAATTAACATATTCATGAATCTACGTATATTAAATAAAGAGTTACATTAAAGCTATTTTAAGGTATGAAGAAGGTTTTTTTACAGGAAAAAAACTTTTAAATAGGTCATTTTGGTGATCAAAGATGAGTTTCAAGGGATAAAATTATTGACCACTGGCAGGGGCAGACTGACAGTCTGACATCACACCCAGTCTGCAACACACCTCACAATAAACCCATCAACTCATTATGCACAAAGCAATTTTAATACCACTTACTAACATGAAAATATAAATGCTATTTATTTTTTTAATTTTCTTATTGAAATTCTTAATATAGAGTCATGCGCTATAATTTGTCTTTTTCTAGTGCAGACAGCAAATAGTAAGTAACTTTAAAAAATTGTACCTATCTCTCTTCCTGTACTGTGAAGTTTAATATCACTAAAGTTCAATACCTACCATAGGTCATATGGTGGTAATACCTACCATATTAGCTGGATAACATCACCGTTTCACCAGAACGGCTGTACAAATTCTGTTGCATTATTTTACTTTTAACAATGTGAAGCTGCTTTGAAACAATTGGACTTGTTAAAAGCGCTATATAAATAAAGGTGATTTGATTTGATTTGATTTGATTTGATAAAATGGCTCCATATAACACAATGCTCTGGTCTAGATTAGAAGACTTAGAATGTAGTGCAGAATGTGGACTGTTTTATGGTGCCTTTTAGCGGTTATAGTATTTGTCCTTTAAGGAGCTTGACATCTCCAATTGTGGAAAAAAGTGGAAAAATTCTTATATTTATGAAAAATACAGCATATTAAATTGATTTCTGAAGGATCACGTGACACTGAGGACTGGACAAATGATGCAGAAAATTCAGCTTTGATCACAGTAAATGATCATTTGATCATTTACAATATATTCACATAGTAAACAGTGATTTGAAATTGTATTTATATTTCATAATATTTGTGTTAACAGGTTTTTTTTTTTTTTTTAAATCGTACACAGTTGGCAAATACTGCTGTATTGTCTCGTCATGTTCAGCTGGTTTTCTCGTTTCGCATACTTCAAAGCATTAAAAAGTGCCACGCTGCTCAGTTTCTCTGGACAGTAAATCCCGCCTCCCTCGATTTGATTGGATATCGATATCTCAAATGTTTTTGACATTGACAAGCACTTTTAGAACCCTGCTGCACTGAGACTGAGTCTTGTTGCCTCAAGTGGGCCACGCGGGCCATTCACCTGGGCTGACGGAACGATATAGGCCACGTAAATGTACTATAATTCATTCTTTATATATATTTATGTAGCAACGGCGTGGCCCAAATTGGAAAACTCCTGGTGCTCCAGATGACCAGTCCGCCCCTGACTTGGGGGACATTTCTGCAGCTGAAAGGGATAGCATGGGGCACAATTTAGCAATATATCTAAGATATATATAAAAAAGTCTTAACAACGTTTTTTACAGAGGGTCAAATGTCACTCCTAGATTCCTTAATTTCATCTGAAACTCAAGTAAAGAACCATCATTGATAAGAGCTACGTGCAATGCATGTAATTCAACAGTAGAAGCAAAAGTCTAGCTTAAAGGAACAGTTCACTTCAACCACATATTATTTTAAACATTTTTATTAGTTACGTTAATAAACATTGATAATCTGATATTATAGAAAGTGATAAATGGTTATATACCACAGTTAAAAAGTTTGGGGTTGTAGTAGAGTTTTAAAATTCTTTAAGGAAGACTTATGTTCACCAAAGCTGCATTTACTTGATGCACCACAAACAGTAATATTGTGAAACATTACAATTTAAAATAACTGTTTTCAATATTTGTTATATTTTAACATGTAATTTATTCCTGTGATGGCAACGTCAAATGATCCTTCATTCTAATATGCTGATGTGGTTCATTTTGGTGATTTTTGGCTTAGTATACTTCACTCTGGAAACTGCACTCTCTCATCATTAAGTCCACGTGAGCGATTCATGAAGCAATACTGAATACACACCTGGAGTGTGACGTTTAACAAATGCCCCTTTAGAACAACAGATCTCATATTTACCTAACAACAAGCTCAAGAGACGTGCCAGGCTATGAATAATCTGATTGTGCTGTTAATATTTATTAGTGCATCAAGGGTCAGGAGCGGCATAGATTAACATTTTGATAAGGGCAAAAAGTCCTTCATTTACAAAGTAATCACTGTAGGTGATTTGAATGCCTGATAGATGCTTAAATAAAGTTTGTGGTTTGGTGTGGTGATAAGCATCTTATATTCTCAACACGGCCTTCTATGTCAAAGGAATGTGAGCGCAGTCGCCTGTGATGTATAATTTTCTATATTCATAAATATTTAATAAAAGCCCAATGGATATATATGGCCAGGCGTGTTTTTTGTTAAACAACAAAGATATGCAGTAATTGGTCGAGCCCACAGTTACACTGAAATCACTGTCTTCATTGACATTTTCAAATACCATGTGACTGCAATTGCCAAAGCAGGTAGATTATAATACAAGCACTATAGCTAGACCATAACATGCTGCCTACTGCAGAGAGGTTTCATTTCACCACTGCTTGTGCATTGGAGGGTTTATCCATCTGATTGGCTAGCTATCTATCTGTTAGATAGTGATACTCACTGAACTTTAATGCCACTTCCTGTCGCTCTGTACGCACCCACTGACAAGAGACTCAGCTTGGCACAGGTGCCCTGCCACAAAGTGACAGCAGCTGCTATCAAGTCTCTGAGGGGAAATTCCAAATATATATATCTTTGTGTGTATGTGTGTGTGTCTTTAAAGAGCTCCTGTGTGGGCTAGGATCACTGTCAAAGGACAAGTGCTTCAGTTTAGCAGTGGCACAAGCTGACAAGGAAAATAGCCACTGGTTTATAAGAGATCGAGAGAGAGAAAAGCAGAAAGAGAGAGTAAATGGAGGAAAAAAGTGGGATCTGACAAAGCCCATCAATCATAAATACACATATATACACAAGGAACGCTCTACGGCTGACTGCAGTGCTGCCCATAAGCAGCACTCTCCAACATAAAGTGACAGCTTGTCGATCTCATTATACTACTATACACTATTGTGCCAAGCAGGCTGCACCACACTGTAAAAACACATCCAACCAGTGGCAAGGCTATAAGGGCCAGGGTGGCACTGACACACTCAGATTGATGGCTGTTCCACCCAATCAAATGAGATAATTAAAATTAAAGGATTAGTTCACCGAAAAAGGAAAATTCTGTCATTAATTACTCACCCTCATGTCAGTCCAACCACGTAAGACCTTCGTTCATCTTCGAAACACAAATTAAGATATTTCTTCATCATTAAAATAGTCCACGTGACTACAGTGGTTCAACCTTAAATGTTATGAAGCAACGAGAATACTTTTTGTGTGCTAAAACAAAAACTATTTCTTCTCGTCTGTGTCAGGCTCCTAAAGCTTGTTGACATAGCAAACACAGTGCAGCGCTTCCGGGTTCTACGTCAGAACGCCGGCTCACCATTGGCCGACGCTGCTCACGTGAGCAGCACGACGCATGCGTGTGATGCTGACGCAGGAGCTGGCCAATAATGAGACTTAATTCGTGTTCCGAAGATGAACGAAGGTCTTACGATGATGTGATCTGTGATCTGTTAAGTTCTGTTAAAATCAATAAAGCTGTCTACATTGTAAATAGAAACATATAACACTCTCCAAAATGCAAACACTGGGATCTTTTGCCAAATCGCCAATGTGCCATTATTACAGAGAAAACTGATCCTAGACCAGTAGTTATGAGCAGCTTTTGCATCTAAAAGCAATCAGAAGCAACAGCAGGCAGTGGTTTGAGTGGGAAAATTCCACACTAGTCTCAAGTCCATGGCCAGGGGAAGGCCAAGGCTACGTCTCAATCAGCTCCCTAGTTCAGTAGTCAGGGCACTGATCAGGGAGTTGGTCATTTTACGGGCCGTCTAAATAGCAAAATCCTTCCGGTGCACTGAAACGTTTGCTCCCTATAAAAGTCCCACAATGCACTGTGAAAACCAGGAAGCATCGATGCTCATGTTCCCTTAACAGAAGTTCTGAAGTGTGAAACATAAATCACGTGAGCCAACTCACTACACATAATGACACACGATTTTTTAAAAATACAAACCATTATTTAATTATATTTCAGCATAAACATACATCGCTAGACAGGTCATGAACATAATCTAGCTAACATTTATTTATTTATATGTATTTCATATAATGTAACAAGCAACGTATTTATCATAATGTACTTTAAAAATATCAAAACATCTTTAAAATAAGATCATCTACTTAAAATATTGTATGAAATATTAGGGATATTTATTAGGGATATTATTGTTTAATATATTAAGGACTTTTTATTTAAACCTCTCAATTTTTGAGCTATAATTTATACTTATAAAAAATAAAACAAATAAATAAATGAATAATCAACCATTAAATCAAGTCATTTAAATAAAGAAAATTGTTAAATAGAGTGTTGTGTATCAACTCAAAAACAAGTGACAACTGGGATGATAACATTTAAAAGTCAATAAAATATCATTGATCATCCAGATTGCATTTCCTATGCAGCCTTTGGACATAAAAGAGTTGCATCATTTCGTTCAAAAAATAATAATAATAAAAAAAATTGTCAAATCAAGTTTTTTGGTGTGCTAATACAATTTCTACAACAAAAATTCTACAATTAAGATGAGGTTTAGAGTCCTTACCTCTGGTGGTCTCATCTTCAATGGGCTGCTTGAAGACAGTGATATCCTTAAAAGTGCACAGGAACAGGACCACCTTATCGTTCTCATTCCTGATGGGGGCCACCTGCATGTAGAGCCACACAGGGGTTCCTGACAGCACCGGATGAACGCAATGAGAGAAGGCAGAATGACAGGAAAGTATGAAAAGTGGTACGTGAAAAGAAGCAAATTGAGGGTTTAAAAGAAGTCATGACCAAGAAGATAAAAGACATGGTTATAAGTTTTGAGAATAGTGAGGGAAAGTGACAGAGACATTAAAAAAAGGGCATGAGAGGAATAAATGATGATGAGATTATGGTGGCAAATAAAGATTGCAGGAGAAAGACAGAATTTGAGGAGAAAAAAAGGAGACACGGAGATCATTGAGACCAAGGTCCTCGGCTCAACCCGTATGAGAAATATACTGTGAAACCCGTTTGCCTAATGGGTCATTACATTTGAGCTTAACAGGGCAGCTTTATCTTAGAGGCTGCATGGGGTGATATATTTTTACAGTAACTACATTACAGAAATTCAGGAGCAAAGAGGATGCAATTGTGCCCAAAATGCAAGATGCCTCAAGGTGTAAATGATCAAATAACTCAGCAAATATGTTGAGTTTTTAGGAACAGGCACGAGTAGCCGATAATCAGTCACGATCATAAATTTAATTCAGAATGTAGACAAGGAGAGCGGGCACGCACACACGCACACAGACACACACACACACACACACTACTCGACAGCTAAATGGTGCGCAACTGAATAGAACCATGCAGGTCTTTAAAATAACTATTTTAATTTCTATTTTAATTTTCTTTACAAAACAGAAAGTGGGCTGCATCGCAGCGGCACTAAAAAACGCTCGCTGCATCTTAAATCACATACGTTCCTACTATATAGTAGGTGAAAAACAGTATGTGACAAAAGAAGAATGTCTGAATTCACAGTACTCATAAAAGAGTAGACAAAAGTACTCAGATGACCTATTAGTATGCATACGATGGACACTTTACTATCCCATGAGGCCACGGGAGAGGATTTGTGAATGGCAGTGAAGTGACGTAACTGCCGCTGGTAGGTCACATGACAGTGACAACATGGCGAATGTAGTACATCCAGATTACATTCATACTACACACACACTATACTACACACATACTATATAGAACATACTTTTTTAGTGGTTGTCAAGTAATTACAAAAAAAGTACCAACTCAAGAGAGTATGTGATTTCAGATAGCCATACCGCCGAACGCAATAAAAATGATGCATGATGCATATAAAAAAACGACGTATATATTTTTTACTATTTGCACAATTACCCTGAGTACTCGAGTAGACAAAACTACTAAAATGCCCATAACTATTTTTAGTAGGACACCTTTTTTGTGAAAGAGCAGAGAAGAGTTTCACAAATGACATAGCGTCTCTTTTGTCTGCCTTTAGCTCAGGGGCGGAACTACGATCAACAGCTTGCCCACCCAGGCAAATCCTTGAAAATAAATTATTTTGTATAATACAAGTTTAAACGCAGTGGCTTAAAATGGGCTTTCACACTGGGCACATTTGCTGTGGTCCTGAGTGCGACTGTTCCAGGCGGCCCCAGCTGAGTTGGTCTGGTTTCACACTCAAGCTGCATCAAAGCCACTTGAAGGCAAGCCTGCAAGGTTACCAAAAAAAGAGTTGTGGAATGTAGGGAAGGAGAGCAGATGCCGTTTTTTTTGAATGGATGTCAATGGAGGATAAGCTTCACCAAAGACTTTATATATAGGAAGACGGTGAAGCCCACCTTCTAAAAGAAAAAGTAAATCGTTGATTAGTAAAGTCACTGCAGCTGCTGTTAGAAGCTCCGGTTGCTATAAAAACAGGCGCGTTTAGGATTGTGCATGCGCATTACCTTTGTCCAGGCTGAAAAATTCAGTTTTTTGTCATGATTCGAGTGTTTAGAAACATAATTTATGAAACAGTTGTTGTCAGATTTCATTGGTAATTGTAATTTAATCGTAAGCTTGGCAAAAGAATTTGATGTTTCCCTTTCAAAAGGGAACTCGCATTGCGTCAAAACGCTATGGGGAACGCCCCAGCGCGACTGATGACTGAAGCGCTTGTAAAATCACGGCAATCCTATTGGCCGGCAACAGCCATGACGTCATACAAGTGCAACCCGGAAGTATAAAAGGGGTGCCTAGAGAACATGTCATCCTCTTCTTCGTCTTAAGGGATTGAGTTTGCTGTAGTTCACGATTATCATGGCAAGTGACAAGCGTTTCAGGAAGTGTTCCGATCCTTGTCAGAGATTTATGACACCTTAGGACTCACACGACCTGTGCGTGTCCTGTTTGGGTGAGGAGCATGCACGCTCGGTCCTTGAGGGGTCTGTTTGACCCTGCCGCCGGTTCACCACTGTTCCTTCCTTGGAGCACTTTTGTTAGATACTGACCACTGCAGACCGGGAACACCCCACAAGAGCTGCAGTTTTGGAGATGCTCTGACACAGTCGTCTAGCCAACACAATTTGGCCCTTGTCAAATTCACTTAAATCTTTACACTTGCCCATTTTTCCTGCTTCTAACACATCAATTTTAAGGACAAAATGTTCACTTGCTGCCAAATATAGCCCACCCACTAACAGGTGCCGTGATGAAGAGATAATCAGTGTTATTCACTTCACCTGTCAGTGGTCATAATGTTATGCCTGATTGGTGTATACATACACGTATAATACAAATAGAGAAATAAACTTTGTCTTAAGCCATTATCTCAAGTCATTTTTATTAATTTCTGGAATTCAGCTTCTTATTTAGAGCACAATTGCATCTCTACACTTTCTGCTTCTGCTAGATACAGCAGGCACAGCTAAACAATCATAGCTGGGAATACTCACTGTTCTTCTTATACAGCAGCACTTCAAAGCAATTGGATTCATAGTTATCAAAGGTCTGTCTGACTTTGTCTATTGTCTTCTTGTCTGTCAGCTCGCCATACATGAAACTGCCGGGAGGACAGAGAGACAAAAGAGTAAAAGTCAAAAAAGGATGTGAGAGTTGGAGAAGTGGGTGGGAAAGGGAGAAGCAGGAGATGAAAATGAGCAAGACAAAGAGAGCAGAAAAAGTGAGTTAGGGGAGTGTGCACACCTGTGTGGCACACACATCTGCCCAGCAAACTCTACCTTGTCTTTCACTGTCAGTTAATTCACAGAGTGTGCACAAGGGGGAGTGGCTGATGACATGGGCTGTCAGTTACTGCAGCCGCTCTATTTAACTTACGGAGGCTGGACAAACAGTACATACGAAGCCACAGTTCTGACATGCTCTACACCTTAATGTTATGTAAAAGGAAGGAATCATTCAACTTTAAAGTTTAGGAATATTCAAACAGCAGAAAAAACAAGGTAATGTTGTGGGTTTTATCAACAGAAGTTCTTGCAAATATTTGCGAATAAGGTGTCTATAAAAAGTCTGAAATCACATTGAAAATCTGGCATTTTAAATATGATTTTAGCCTAGAAAAATACGACTGGTTATAGGAAACATAAAATGAATAAGAAATCATTCACAGTTTTTCTAATCAAATTTGCTCATTTTTGACACCGATCATGTACAATCCTTTGTCATTAAATGGAAGAAAAAGCAAAAATACATATATTTCTCAATTCAGCTGTTCACTGAAATTGATATGCTTGTTATATCATTTTGAATACAAAAAAAAAAAAAAATGCATTAAAGGGATAGTTCCCCAAAAATGAAAACTCATTATCATTTACTGACCCTCAAGTTGTTCCAAACCAAATGTCTTTGTTCAAAGATATTTGGAAGAATTGACTACAGTAGTATTTTCTTCCTACTATGGTAGTCAGTGGGGGCCAAAATCTGCTTGGTTACAAACATTCTTCCAAATATCTTTCTTTGTGTACAGCAGAACAAAAAAATGTATACAGGTTTGGAACAACTTGAGGTGAGTAAATGATGACAGAATATTCCTTTTTGGCTGAACTATCCCTTTTAATAGGAAAATGCCAAGTAGAAGCATTACAAGTAGTTTCAGACTTTTGGATATAATTTAATGATAACAAATAAGACACAGACCTACACAAAATTGCTTAGATTATAATTGTACTGAATATTTACTTGAATATTTACTTGAAACCAGAAATGCAGAGATTTATGGTGTATTTGAGTTTTGTGGCTATAAACTACTCAAAGTATCAAATCATCACCCTTATTGCTTTAGCTGACAAAGGCTTTTGCCAATTCTACTTCAAAATTCTAGAGTCAATTTGGAGTCATATCACAGTCTGTAGGCAGATCCATATAACTGCATGTAGGTAGAGCCAAATCACTGTAGTCAGTATTTCTATTTCTGCTCTGATGATTGGCACCTTACTGAGCTTATTTAGCGCTAACAAGGTGTTCAGTGATGGCTCAGGAGAAATGCGCTCTCTGAGTGGCTAAATAGCGCAAGCAGACTCTAATATGGCTTAGCACAGCTTAACTGATGTGAGAAGTATGCTTTAGCAGCATTGCTAACACAAGCAGAGTGAGAAAATGACACTTCTGTCTCTAACACTTCACCAAATCATTAGAGAAACATCCTCACTCTTGTGATGAGTGAAACTGGCAGGAATAGTGAGGTTAGCACTCGCGTGAGGGGGAAAAAAAAAACACAAAAAAACTCTGTCCTTCCTGTCCTTCCACTACTTCACATTCTGCACTGCATCAGTTTAATTGATTTAGCTTCAGCTATCCGAGCATTATCTCTCTGGGAAAGTGTGTGACGCAAGCTTCCTTTCCGTATTGAAAATAATATTCTGTAAAAAAAAAATGTGGGTCCTGCATACCTTAGCCTGAAAAGTTGCAAATATAAATTTGTATCACATCACGGTCTGTCCTTGACTAAAGAATAAAGTCAGGGTAAAAACAGACAGGTGGGAAAGGCACTCACCTGCAGGTGCTGCTCTTCTGCATGACCTCTGCTCTGTGGTAACCAGAGAGCTTGCAGAATCCGTCATTACTGTAAACTATAGGCCACTCCACGATTTGTGCATTCCCTAATAAGAAACTTGTCTCTGCAAAGAAAAATAAGAGAAGGCAGAGTGACACATTTATTAATGTGCCTAAATAAAGCAATAAGCCCAAAGAAGCCATGGTTTACAGTGAATTTATAACCAACGCCCCTTAGCTGTTATTCACTGTAAACCACGGCTTCACTGGGCTTATTGCTTTCATAAAACAGTAATCGCACAATACAAATATTAAAGCCAAAATATAGCCTATGTATCAATGTAACTTGTAAAATCACTAAAAGCCTTCCTTCTGCTGGAAAAATAGTCCCTGACCGTGAACAGCATCAGAAGTTACATTATTACGCCAGGGCTGTAGCCAGGGAATTCTGGGCCCCCTGAAAAAATATTTGCATATAAATATTGCTTTGGCTTATTTTATATATAAAGTTGATATAAATGACATCAAAATGGCAACAAGTGATTAATAACTTCTTGTGAAACATTGCAAGTCATCAAGCAAGTATTCAAGACAAACTAATAAAATAATAACGAAAGACAAGAAATTAAATAAAAAATAAACATTTTTATAATAAAAGTAGGCCTACCAGCAATATAATATAAAATCTATTTCCAGTCAGTAATCTATAACAGTAACAGCTGAGGTAAACATTCAGGGTCTAATGCTATTTCATGCATTCTGACTTATTTACACTGTTAAAGAGTTGGATAAGAGTAAAAGCAAACACACTCCTTCAGGATTTGTGGATGCAGTTTGTTTTCCGGAGCAGCAACAGAGTTCTGTAAGTATGTTTGTTTGTTCCCGGTCATGAGTCGAAACTGCAGGTGGTGAGTGAAGTGTCTGTGTTTTGTTGGCAATCGGCGCGTAAGTGCATATAATGTCAACAACACGAATGTACAGTGAATCGAAAGTTATCCAGGGATAATGTATGTGTGTGTGTGTGTGTGTGTGTGTGTGTGAGAGAGAGAGAGAGAGTGTGTGTGCGTGCGTGCATGCTTGTGTCTCTTTAGCTCCGCCCACTTCACGCAGGCAAGAGCTTGGCTATTTTCAAAAAATATTTAATCAGTGTATCGGTCTTTTATAAATATGATAAAACTAAAAACTCTTCGGAGATATGAAGGATGCAATACTACTCTATAGGTACTCAAGATTAACATGACAGAAACTCTGTGTGATATGTTCAGTTTTAATGTTTGCCCAATGTGCTGGGCAGTTTTATTTAACCCAACTATTGTTTAAAAATTACAATGAATGTCATTTCAGTTCTACTTTCTGAGCATGAATATGCAGTGAAAGACAACAATACTCAAGAATACTGTAAAAGGTTTTGCACAAACTCAACTGACTGGCTTCTTCCCTTTTTTTTTTTTTTGATTGTCTCTTCAGACCTTAGAACTGCACATGATTTATGAGCTTCTACAACTTTTGACCTCCTAACTGAACTCCTTCCCACAAATTGATCATAGATCAAGTGCAAACAATAAGTGCAACCATAATCAAAGTACTCAATATTCTCAATATTCAAAGTGCAAATAGAGACCACATTTTTCTTCAAGCATGATACAGAGCTAAAAGACAGTTAACTGCACAGATAGCTTTCATATTGGGAGATATTTGCATGGCTCAGGGAGCCACTTTCAAACAGCAGTAACTTATTGAAATCGCTTAGTGAAACTTATTGAATACACTTTAAATTTTGCGATCGTGGGTACTCTGTTAACAGGTGGTGCTGATCACGCATTTTAAAATAGACTTAGATTTGTCTGACACTTCTGTTGCGCAACGAATCCTCCGCCACGGTCCTGTCGGTCTTCGATTCGATAAGAACTTTAAAGTGTTAAAAAACTACATGTGCGAGTCCGACAGTTAAGTAGGTTTAGATAAAGGGGCTTGAGTGATCAATTATCAGTATTTAACTTGACTAAAATATATTTATTCAATGTTATCCACATGATATTTCACCTGCAGCAGCATTGTGAACTTTTGTACTGATATGTTTGGCCAATAACTTTTAAATGCATCATTATATTTAAACTGCAAACACACGATGAGAGTCTCTGCATGAAAGACCCACAAATGGCAAATACTACAGTGCTACTACCTTTCTCTCCAGTACAGTAGGAAATTAAACTGAATGTGGAGGATTTTAACTGTGACGATGATTGACAGGGCATTTTAAACGGTGACGGGATGCACGTAACTAAGCGACAGAGTCCGTTAAAGATGGTGAAGTAGTATGTCCCAAAGCTTGCATAGCCTACTCTTCTGCTACACACTCAAAAGTATGTACTTTTTCTTCACAAAATGAGTACATACTTTTAGGTCGTAGTATAAGTAGGCAAACTGGGACGCAGTTAGTTATCCTAACTTCACCCTCACACTCCGTCATGACAATATGACGCGAGACAGCTTTTCACCTCGACGAGAAATCTCGTCACATTTTAGTCTCATGAGATCTTGTGGCACGAGATCTAATACCCCTAATATACATCATGTTTATATATTCTACATATAAAAATATGCAAACAAAAACTATGCTTGTCCTCAAAATACTGCTTACATACAGACAACTGGTCTACTCGCATTCAACCCCGCAAGACCGTGCTGGCCAACCAGCTTCACCCTTGCTTGAGAACAGTATGACTATGCTGCTGGTGCACCAGCTAAACCAGCACTAAACAATAAGGGCCTTATTTTAACGATCTAAGTGCATGGTCTAACGCAGTGGTTCTCAACCTTTTTTTCAGTGATGTACCCCCTGTGAAATATTTTCTCAACCTTTTTTTCTGAAAAAAAAAAAAAAAAAAAAAGACTTAAAACAGAGCACTGTGCCATCAGTGTCTGATTTATTAAACTTTGGAACAGATAAACACATACAAAATGCAAACATAAAAAAAAAAAAAAAAACTTTTACAAACCCGATTCCAAAAAAGTTGGGACACTGCACAAATTGTGAATAAAAACAGAATACAATGATGTGGAAGTTTCAAATTTCAATATTTTATTCAGAATACAACATAGATGACATATCAAATGTTTAAACTGAGAAAATGCATCATTTTAAGGGAAAAATAAGTTGATTTTAAATGTCATGGCATCAACACATCTCAAAAAAGTTGGGACAAGGCCATGTTTCCCACTGTGTGGCATCCCCTCTTCTTTTTATAACAGTCTGCAAACGTCTGGGGACTGAGGAGACAAGTTGCTCAAGTTTAGGAATAGGAATGTTGTCCCATTCTTGTCTAATACAGGCTTCTAGTTGCTCAACTGTCTTAGGTCTTCTTTGTCGCATCTTCCTCTTTATGATGCGACAAATGTTTTCTATGGGTGAAAGATCTGGACTGCAGGCTGGCCATTTCAGTACCCGGATCCTTCTTCTACACAGCCATGATGTTGTAATTGATGCAGTATGTGGTCTGGCATTGTCATGTTGGAAAATGCAAGGTCTTCCCTGAAAGAGATGACGTCTGGATGGGAGCATATGTTGTTCTAGAACTTGGATATACCGTTCAGCATTGATGGTGCCTTTCCAGATGTGTAAGCTGCCCATGCCACACGTACTCATGAACCCCATCCCATCAGAGATGCAGGCTTCTGAACTGAGCGCTGAGAGCAACTTGGGTTGTCCTTGTCCTCTTTAGTCCGGATGACACGGCGTCCCAGTTTTACAAAAAGAACTTCAAATTTTGATTCATCTGACCACAGAACAGTTTTCCACTTTGCCACAGTCCATTTTAAATGAGCCTTGGCCCAGAGAAAACGCCTGCGCTTCTGGATCATGTTTAGATGTGGCTTCTTTTTTGACCTATAGAGTTATAGCAGGCAACGGCGAATGGCACGGTGGATTGTATTCACCGACAATGTTTTCTGGAAGTATTCCTGAGCCCATGTTGTGATTTCCATTACAGTAGCATTCCTGTATGTGATGCAGGGCCGTCTAAGGGCCTGAAGATCACGGGCATCCAGTATGGTTTTCCGGCCTTGACCCTTACGCACTGAGATTGTTCCAGATTCTCTGAATCTTTGGATGATATTATGCACTGTAGATGATGATAACTTCAAACTCTTTGCAGTTTTTCTCTGAGAAACTCCTTTCTGATATTGCTCCAGTATGTTTGGCCGCAGCATTGGGGGAATTGGTGATCCTCTGCCCATCTTGACTTCTGAGAGACACTGCCACTCTGAGAGGCTCTTTTAATACCCAATCATGTTGCCGATTGACCTAATAAGTTGCAAATTGGTCCTCCAGCTGTTCCTTATATGTACATTTAACTTTTCCGGCCTCTTATTGCTACCTGTCCCAACTTTTTTGGAATGTATAGCTCTCATGAAATCCAAAATGAGCCAATATTTGGCATGACATTTCAAAATGTCTCACTTTCAACATTTGATATGTTATCTATATTCTATTGTGAATAAAATATAAGTTTATGAGATTTGTAAATTATTACATTCCTTTTTTATTCACAATTTGTACAGTGTTCCAACTTTTTTGGAATCAGGTTTGTAAATGATAATAATATATGTGTATATTTTAAAATCTCACGTACCCCCTGGAGTGCCTTCACGTACCTCCAATGGTCCAAATGAGAACCAGTGGTCTAACGTGCACGGCGCAAGTGCACTTACATATAACATTTAGTTTAATCACCTGAGGTGGACAGACTCATTTAGGCACTCCCCTTTCAATGGCACTTTGTTGAAAAGAAAAAAGACTTAAGTTCATATTTTGGACTTAATTTGTGGAAACTGCCTTAATTAGTTCATCCCTTCATTTGACAAATTTAATTGCAATGCAGATCAATGTGATGGATGCACTGTGGCCTAGCCATAGCAGGTGGGTTAAAGACCTGAACATTGTTCCTGTGAGACTATGCCATTAAAGTGACTAAGTCATCCTCTCTAGTCTTCATTAGCGTTTTAGTGAGGCTAAAACCAGCTGACTCCAGCCTCCCATTGCAGGTATAAAAATAGCCAGGCTATTATAGCAGAAATCAGGACACAAATTGTTACAGAAATGTCTATGACAATACAAATCCTTACACACATAAAGACACCCACAAACAGAATTGCCTTTGCTCACACATACACACAAGGCTTTTATACTGCGGCAGAGCTACAGTTCTCTCTGGACACATGCAGTCCCCCCCTGAGGAAAGAGAGAGAGAGAGAGAGAGAGAGAGAGAGAGAGAGAGAGAGAGAGAGAGAGAGAGAGAGAGAGAGAGAGAGAGAGAGAGAGAGAGAGAGAGAGAGAGAGAGAGAGAGAGAGAGAGAGAGAGAGAGAGAGAGAGAGTGGCATTTGACACAGCCATTTAAAAAAAGTGGCTGCTTCTCTCCTCCATTGAATAGTCGCCATTATCTCTCCTCCTCCTCAGGACCAGCTGAAAGGAGAAGCGGAAAGGATAAAGTGAAGTGCTGTCCCCTTGAGGAAGGAGAGAGGAGACTCATTACAGCGGTCTATATGCCATGGCCCCTGCCCTTGGATCAGGGGCCAATTGCAAGGAAGTACTCCCTGAGGATGCAAGAGACCTAGATCCTGTTTGAAGATCAGGGCTCGGTGATATGATAATCATGTAATGCTCTGTCACTGATGATATATCGTATTCTCAGCCAAGACAGCACGTTCAGACTAATAAAGATTCTGCCAAGAAGTCAAGCATTAATAACTAATATGGAAAAGGAGTTCAGGCGAGCGGAGCAGTCACTTCCACAGCACAAAGATAACGCAAGAAAGTCTTTGCAAGGAATGACTGTTGGGTTGCAATGAGGGTCATAACAGATTAAAATTTTTATTACCATCTTATTTTTCTATTCTTATTTGTTAATTTTACGTAGCCCTTAAAGGAACATGGTGAAGGGGGTAAAAATGTGGTGAAAAACAGTTGCTTTGCCCCTTTAAATACAGTCTAAAAAAAGACAGAGCATTCGAACTATGTCAGAGCACCAGCGTGTCCACGAATCTTTCTACAGTGTCGTTGGCAAGGCGGCCAGAGCGAATTTTGACACTCTCGCCGGTGGCGGTGTGAACACACAGTTAGAGTATCTGATTTGAACCCCTCAATATTGCGATCGGCACAGCGTCTACAAACACTCAAGTCTCAGTTAAGCTCTAGTGCTCAAAAAGGGCATAAGTTAAGCAATATCCTTCAAAAAGTTCTCTTCGATATAACGCATAAATATTCAATTCAGAAATTCAAAGCGAAATGTAAAAGCAACTATTTAAGCGAGCTTTGTTATGTTTTTCATTAAGAATAATATTAAAACACCATTCAAGCAATTCACCCCTGAATTGGTGCTAATTCTAAAGCAAAATTAAATTGTGCACGGCCGCACTGGCATTCATAACTGGCATTCAGAGCACGTGACTGATGCGGAGCGAGAAAAAGAACTTTCAGTTCATTCCTATGGAAGCAGAAATTAATTGAAAACACTCGTGCTGCTCCGTACCTTTATGAATGCCTGTGAGTGTGCGGCCATGCACATTTTACTTTTGGTTTAAAATTAGCGATTGAAAAGCCGGTGTTAAAATTACCGGTGTTGTCACATGTTGATTGTGGGAAAATATCCTCACGGTCACATCCCTACTGCTTGTTGACAAGTTTGGGTGAGGAAGGGCAAAATGCACAAGATATAGTACCTTCAATGCCCTGTAGATGACAATATCACTTCTTTTGTAGCAGAAATAAACTGCTGCTGAAAAAGTTAGGTGCCATGCAAAATGTAGGGCAAATTCCAATTGGAGGTAGGGCTGTGCAATTAATCGCAAAACAATCATGTTTTGAGCACATGTGATTCCTAAATCGCGTAAGGCTTTATTTATTAATTTATTTATATATATTTACGTCCTTGTGTGTTAACCAATCAGAGCTCACTCAGTGCACCGCACAAGTTACTGCGAAGCTGAGCGGGAGAACAGAATAAGCGAACGGGAGGTCGGGTCAGAATAAAAATTATTTGGTGCCAAAGAGGAATTCAACATCAGTTGTCTGGGAGTATTTTGGATGTGTTTACAATGTTGTTTATCAAGCTGTTAATATGTACGGTATTGTTATGCACTTCTTGTGCACTGAATACATATAGACTGTAGCATGTTTGAAAAAGCAAAAACAATTGCCAAAATCACAAATAAAATCGCAATTGCAATATTCACAAAGAAAATCGCAATATGATTATTTTGTCCATATTGCACATCCCTAATTGGAGGTGAGCATCCCTATGCCATATCCACTCTGAAGGACAGAGCCCTTGAAGTGGGGACTTTGGAGGGAGCAGGGTGCTTGTGTGTCATAATGAAGCCATTTGGAACGCACTTGGTGAAGGGAGCAATGAAAAACCACCTAATTTCCTCATTAGCTTCACATGGAATGTTACCATGACAACTCTAGGCAGCGACAACAGGAATATCTTATTATTGGTGTTATTATATAAATGTACATTTATGATAAAGTTTTTAAAATATGCTTTGTGTGTGTGTGCATGTTCCCGTTCTGCCCTTAACTTTAAGTTAAGCAAAAACACCTTTTTTAAACTTAATATGAAATACGTGACAAAAATGTGTGTAGTATATCACAACAAAACAAATCAACTTGAATTATTCAGTTTATACATTAAAGGCTCACTGAAGTGCCTTAAAACGTGCAGAATTATTCAATGTGTTGACATATTTGAAACAAGAAGATGGTGCGGGACATATCAAGCAGCTCCTCCCTTTTTTAAATAGCCAATAGCCTGTTGTTTATAGCACAGCTCGGCCAGAGCTGTTGTGCTTGGTAAAACCACAGTTTCAGTTTCACGGAAGCTGTCACAGCCTGCCCACCAATAGTGACAGAAGCATGGTAAACCAAGGCCTGGCTAGCCATTGGGGCGCAACAAGTAACGGAAAAGGAAGGAAATGCATACAGTAGACAGTGTGACCACTCATGAGATAGAGCATCTCTGACTTGAGCTACTTTGTGCCACCTTGATGGTTCTGGTGAAAAACTGTCGAGGCATTGTCGGACTGAATGAGGACATGACGGCCTGCCAGAATCGGCAAGAAATACACCAGGGCTAGGAAGACCACACGCAATTCCAGAAGGTTGTCCCTGAACCGAGCTGGAGACCAACAGCCACAAACTCCATGTTGTGCGCTTCCACATTGTCCCCCAACCAAGGGCCCTTTGTGAAGGGATTCAGTTGTTCACTGTTGTTTGTAATGCCCCTACAAATGGCATCCCCTTCCCGAAGTGCCCTTAAAGGGAGCAAAAACACAGTCAGCATGTTACCCGTAGTGTGTAATCGCATTACTCATTACAAAGGTATTGGAGTACATATCCTTTTTTAAAAATGTAGTCAAGTAGAGAGTAAAAGTTGCTAATATCCCTGATACTCAGTCAAAGTACAAAGTAGCCAAAAAGATACTTAAAGGGGTACTTCAGAAGATGAATGTGTGTTTAAACTAGGTCATATATGTAGTAGAAATATAAAATATTTCTATAAAATATTTCTACAAAATATTTTTGAATTTGGTGCCTTTTAGACTGAGAAAAGACAGAAAATGTATTTTTGTCTCATGTGGATGAAAGACAATAACTCCCAGAATGCACTTGCTTCACTGCCCAACGAGGCCACTCCCAAAGCCACTGCTACTGGTTATCACTTGCCCACCATGACACCACCCCCACCGTCGTTTTGATTTTCATAGTAATAAAATAATTTCGTTCAGTTAGAGAATAGACACTACAATTAAAAACTGAAGGCGTCTGTTCAATAAAGTGTGAGTGAGCCGAACTAAAGTCACGGCACAAACGCAGCAGGAGTCAGAGTACATCACGAGAGCTGAGCAGAGCTAAGCGCGGCACAAATTCACAACGCGTGTTCAGTCTAACTTCCATAGGAATTCATTTGAAAAGTTGACACTCACTTTGCTCCGCACTGCTCCATTATGAATGACCGAGCAGAGCGGCCGTGCACATACACATTCTGTGAGTGAGATCCCACCCCCTATGGGTGGGTTGATAACATGCGGAACTAGCTCCTTCTACTGACTGTAGTCTTTAACCTCTGGCCTCCGATGACGCAAAATGACGATATTTGCGTCATCGGAGGATTTTTTCCAGAAAGAAAATGCATAATTCTCTCGTCTCAGGGGGTTATGAGGGGGGAAAGTACGATAATTTGAATATACTACCAGGTTTCTACTGATACAAAGCTTAATGCTAATCTCTGAAGTAACCCTTTAAGGTAAGTACAGTAGCTAATTACATTTACTCAAATACTTGTTCACACCACTGATTTGATTTTGTGGTTGCCTATTCAAAAGTTCCCCAAGAAACTTTGCATTCTTTGCAACAGAAAGTAAAACAATAAATAAATAAAAAATTAGTTCCTTGGGATAAAATAAACATATATACACACACACACACATACACATATTATATATATATATATATATATATATATATATATATATATATATATATATATATATATATATATATATATATATATATATATATATATCAAAAACTAACCCTTAAATTAACTTGTAAATAAAAATTGTAAATAAAACAAATTATTATGAACATAATTTATTTATAATTAAAGTTATATGGACAAAGACAACTGAAACAATATTCTAAATGTCTTTTGTGAACCCCTCTATAAAGCAATGCAATACACAGACTGCACAGATCCACCTCAAGGCAAAAAGAGCATCCATTTCACAGGCTATAAGAGGACACACCTGTTTTGTCGGACAGCATGTAAAATCAATGGAATATTGAGACTAGAAAGACTTTAATCTTTATGATCTCACTTGAGGCAAATGGACACTCAGGCTTACCTGTGTCTCTGTTGAATTAGTCTTGTTGGTTTTCAGAGCGGCTCAAGTCAAGTCACCTTAAATAGCCCAAGTGGTTGTAACGCACACATTGATCACACTTCCAGATCCACGTGAAGCCTACGGCAGTCCATCAGCGCTTCATGTGTAATATGGGATGCTGCCGAAAGCTTATTGTGTAAATGGTGAATAAGAGGCATATTGACAGCGATGAAAGACTTAGTGATGTGCGTGCCAAACCCACGTGGGAGGCCAACAGACAGCTGCTAGGTTGCTCTCCACAATTCCACAGCAGTGTGTTTACAGGAAAAACATCTCATATAAGCACTCACATGGACACATTTACTTATATACATATCATTTTATTTCTGCTTTACTTTCCCACTCACACAAACTCATGAAACAGCTGCATCTTCTTTTACACTTATACATAAAACGCATGAAATGCAACATAATAAAATGCACTATAAATAGAAATTGGGAACAGTTAAAAATCAATCCTGAGAAACGTGATGCGTTTTCAATTATGTTTAGCCATTTTGCACTGCATGAAGAAAAAAAACTGTTCACTAAATGCAAAATGTTTAGACAATAAGTTGTCAAGTCATCTACAGACTTTTTATTCAATAATTTATCAATTATTTTTAATTGTCATCAATTATGTGTATGACAGAAATTAAAAACTGTGAGGAAGAGAATATATAGCAAGGCAAATATTTATTAATGTTATATGAAATCATTTCATTTAGACGCACATAAAATAATAAATAAAATGCATAAAAAAAACCTCAAACACATCAATAACGACAGCAAGTTCTAATCGGATTGGCTGCCAAACTTCCTTTTTCTATCGGTCAGAAATTATCAACACATATTTTACTGAGAGACTGTCTGACTAACGTAAAAAAAAAAAAATCTACCAGTACCACTCAAATTATAACACATTACTACAAGCTTACCGTTGTGAATTGGGCTACGGTAAGGAGATCGTTGTGAACACAGGTTGGTTATTTACTTGCTCAGAAATGGATTTTGGACCAAAAAACCCCAAAAAAACAAATTGCAGCTTTACATACTACACACATTCATACTACATAGAAAATACTTTTTTAATGGTCACAAATTTAGTTTGATTTGGCACCTACTATAAAATATGCGATTTCGGACACAGCACTTGTTTGCAAAAAGCTGCAACAATTAAGGTTGCATAAACTGCAAAGATTAGTCTTAAAAGTTAGTCATCAGTTTTTTTTTCTTTAAAAAACCTTTTTTCACAAGTCAGTTACATAAAAAACAGGGTTGTTATCCTCAGAGGAGGCAAGGGAGGCAGTGCCTCCTCAAAAAAACTAGATGAGAAAATAATCAATAAAATTGATAAATATATATGTGAACGCGACTCGTCATTTTAAAACACCACCACACACCACTGATAAAAACTTAGATTGGTCTAATTTGATACCAAAAAGTAAGACTGTTTATACCTTGGCTAACTGTTAGTTGGTCAGACTAGTATTAACATACTGGCTATGTTTATGCAACTGACCTCAGGTCCTGATCTCATGCCACAGGTCAAACGTCTAACTACGCAAGACTAAAATAATGCTGACAATCAATACACCTCCATCATCCACACAATTTATTCCTGTTGCAATGCATGCTGGGAGCATGCAAGTCAGTAATATAGTTCAATATGAAGCTGTTTGTTCAAACGACACTCTTAGGCTAGTAGCAACCACATTTGAGGGAAATATTATTGGTCTTGCGTGTTTTTATGCATCCAAAGTCATTCACATGTCTTAGCATTTGTGACTCAAAAAGCATCCTAGAATTTTTTTTATTCCTTGACATTTGGAATGTAGTGTTCTAGCAAGAAAGACAGGCCATGATTCAGATTCAAACTTTTAGGTTGACAAAAGAGGGTAGTAGACTTAAAAATTGCACTGATTATTAAACACTGTGCGGAAGACTCTGCTTTCAGACAATTTGTGACCTTTTCTCTGGCTCCATCGCCTCTCACTGTCATTCTTTATCCCTCTATAATTCTCTACTCAATTACGGCATGACACTTTGTGTGTGTCAGCATTTGACTCCATTACTTCCAGCAAGAAGAGAGATGTCCACGGCATGTACATTAGGAAATAACCACTGCCAATCTCCGACCTGAGGTCCTGCCTCAAGCAAACGGCTTTGAGGATAGTTGTCAATTTAATCTTGTATACTTTGCAATTCCAATATTGTATACTTGTTTACTTTGCAAATTCCAATAGAGAAGGTTCAGACCAGAAGGTCAGACGAACTTTGCGATTTCCTGAGGGCTAATATGTCACTTTTAATAAAGCACATTTGTCTAAACTGCCACAGGTGTGCTTCAGCTTCAAAATGAACCGTTTTACTGTTTAAATGCTGTAAAAACATCTGGCCTAGCTGACATAGGCTCAAGTCAAAGGCAAATCAAGTTGAGAACCCCAGTCTCGTGAATCATTCACTGCACGGAGTAGATGGCAGTTTCTGAGCCTACGGAACAGTGTGCTACCGTTCAAATGTTTGGAGTAAAAAATGTAAATGTATACTTTTATTCCGCAAGGATTCATTAAATTGAGAAACAGTGACAGTGAAGACTTTCTATTTCAAATAAACACTGTTCATAAAAGTCTTATCAACCCCAAACTTCTGAATGGTAATGTAGATAGTGAGCTGCATTGTTTTTTTGTTTTTACTTTTAAAGGGTTAGTGCAACATATTGAACTAGCCTGACAACACAGCGATGCTGTAGAAGAAAGCCCAGAGCAGCCGGTACTTTCTGAGGGGACTGTCAGAGATTTTCTACCAGTCTTCTAGGCTACAGAACAGAAGATGGGCGGGCAATTGGAGACTGTAACAAACAATTCACCAAGCTCCCTACAGCTGCCATTAGGAGGTACAAAGTGTCTTCTCCTGCACTCGTCTGCATGTTACTCCTGGCGGTCACTGCAGTGGGGAGTAATGACATCGAACAAGCGTACATTCTTCTATTTTTGGATCCATTAACATAACGCATTCTGATTTTTTTCTCTGTGTATGTGATGCTATTGCATTGTATGTGTTCTCTGCACTGCTTACATGGAAGCAGGTTGGTTGGAGTACCTGCTTCTGGGTGAAAGTGGAAGAAGAAACAGATCCTATTAAGATAAACCTATATTTACACAGAGTACACCATTCTTAGCACCTGTGATCTTTGTGAAAACGATTTTCTGTTGGCTATTATGGATCCCAAGCATGTAAAAAGACTACTTTCAGTTTAGATACACATCAGATATTGGTTCCCTCTGGTTTACTGAACACAAAACACAATCTGTTCTCTGTACTGGTAAACAGTTGTTAGGACTAAGGTAGCACTTTTCCTTTTTTTCCAGCTTTGTTTTTCTAATCTGCATTCATATCTTTTCCCCTCACTAGTCTTATGATCCCCTTAAGGGTTTTTGGTTCTTTCAAAAGTTTAATTTTACCACACAAAACCTACTTTATCAATTCTTCTAGCATCAATTCATAAGTTTGTTCTCCATCTTATTTATTTTACTTCTGTTTTTAACTGCAAACATCAATTTTCTGTGTGTGTATGTGTCTCTCTTTGAGAGTGTGTAGCGTGCATGTATACCTTACACTGTTACAAGCATTACAAAAGAGCAAGCTGAGGATGGCCGGGGGCAGCCATACTCAGACGAGCCGTGGTACATTGCATAAGCCTCATACGCAATACGCAAATGAACAGTTCTAGGGAGGTAGGAAAAGAGAGAGAGGAAATGAGTGCAAGAGTAGAAGAAAATATATTGCACTACTGAAAATTACAACGACAATAAAAACGAGAATATTAGGGTTGTCACGATTCCTCAATTAAATTTGAGTACTAGATTTTAAAAAATCCTCACATGCAATTTACACTTGTCAAGTAACTGGGAAAAAATGCAGGAAGTGCATTCCAGACGAGAATCCATGAGAATCCATTATTAGACGATGTATTAAAACTATTTAAAAAACATACTGTAGCATAGTGCTATTGTGATTCAATTAAATAAACATATGCCCTGCGTGTTTAATATGCACTTTATTTACATGCATGTAGGTTGTGCGTCTCATAGCGACTCATTGCTCCACATGAACTGTTATCATTTACATGCTTGGAGTCCGTCTCAAACTAAATCTATGCATATTCTGTGAGTTTGAGTTGCTTATAATGTTCTTCTGGGAACGCAATGTGTTGCATTTCATCATATTTATAACGTAAATCATTTATAAGTCGACGCCAACACAGAATTTTGCGATATCAAAACAAAAGTTTAAACCCTCGCTTGTTTTGATGTCCACATATTCTTGTTCAAGAAATTAGTGGCTGTAGCATTTCTATCAAAAAGAAGTGGCCAAATATTAAAGATTAAAGGTGCAGTGTGTAATATCGATAAGGATCTATTGACAGAAATGCAATATAATATACATAACTATGTCTTCAGTGGTGTATAAAGACCTTGCATAATGAACCGTTATGTTTTTATTACCTTAGAATGAGCCGTTTCTATCTACATACACCGCGGGTCCCCTTACAGTGAAGTCACCATTTTGCGCCGCCATGTTTCTACAGTAGCCCTAAACAGACAAACTGCTCTACAGAGCTCTAGCTACTCTCTACTGTCTCAGACGACATCTTTGTCCTGTGTCGGCCACCGTAGCTTCTCTATATGCTTCGAAAGGGAGGGGTGAATGGTGGGTGGTTGCAATTTGCAAACCTCACTGCTAGATGCTGCTAAAATTTACACAGTGCACCTTTAAGTTAACATTTGAATTAAATGTTGTTTGGCCAATATTAAAGGTACCACAGAATGTAGGGCTGCACGTTTATGACAAAAATCATAATTGTCGATTATTCCCTTGAAATTGTAATTGCGATTATTAAATACGATTATCACAATTTACAATAAATGATGTTTTGAATAGCTTTATACCATTGTCTGAAGCAACTGCATGGCATATTTTTATATAAAAATAGTATATCAAAATATAGAACTTAGTTATAGGAACTACTAACTAGGCGTCAGGTTGGTTCCCTGAGAACTAAATGTTCCCCTAGGCCTAGGGTCATTTTCCTGGTTGCATTCGCACTGCCAGTAGGAACTCTGAAGTGACTTATTTTGACGCCACTGAGAACACCAGAACCTGAGCACAGAGCGCTCACATTCTCCGTCTTGATTAGCATACGGTCTTTTTAACAGTCCTGTCTAATATGTTATTAGGTAGAACTGTTATACAAAGAAAGTAGACATTATATGAAAAACTATTAGCGCTTGCCGTGTGGTTGATGTCCAATGTCGCAAGCTGAGCAGAAATACTCATGTTTCGCTTGCTCTACCCAAAGCTGCGTTGGATTGTCTCCTTGGCATAAGAGTTGAGAGGTCCATCTATCACTGTTTTCCATGTTAGTTAGTTTATATAGGCTGTGTGCACGGCTTTTTAAAAATGGCGGGTGCTATTTTGCATGCATTCTACCAGTCAGCGTACACTTTCATCACTGGTAGTTCCTATTGTGCTGGGTTAAGCCTTGTTTATACTTTCGTCTGGCTCCGCAGCGCGAGCCTCCGCTGACTCCGTGCACCTCGTCCATTTGGGGAGGTGTTTCTGACTCAACGCGCTCGCCGTTGTGCTATTCTTTTAAACGACAAAGGGCAACTCGGAGTAACTGTTCTTAAGCATGCAGAATAATATAAGTGGATTTTTTTTGTAATCGCGGCTTTGAACAATTACATAATCGTGGCATCCGTAATGACTATTAGAAATTCGATTAATTGTGCAGCCCTAATAGAATGCATTGATACAATATTTGAAATTGTTCTCGGATATCTACATAGAGGGTATGTGGCTTTGGTAAGGGCAAAAATACTCCAGATACAGTTTTACATGTCCATTTACAACCGTAGAAATTGTCCTTAGGTCTGTTTTTGCCTTATTTGGAAGGGTCATGAATAATAATGTTGAGCTCTGCTCTGATTGGCTCATTTCAGTAGCTCACACAAGTGTAGTTATTTACCGAACACAATGCAAACAGCACAAGCAACAGAACACAGACCGACTGAATGACACTTTAAGCAGAAAATCTCAAAAGGAGATTGCTGAGATGCAGCTTACTTGTTTATTGGTGTTTTCAGATCAAATAGCTCGAGTGCACATGGTTGCCAGAATGCACGTTTAAGTAAAACACCAGACACAATACGTGTTCTTTTAACAGAAAAGCTGATTGGAGGATTTAAATTATTGAAATCTGGCAACCGCAAGCACGAACACTCCAACGCTCCTCTTCTTCTGTTCTATAAAACCATACGATTACTTGCTTTTGATACTTTATTTGAACCAAAAATATTGCCTCATTGTTTATTATATGTATTTTGCATCATTAAAAATAGGCTATTGTTTGCTTAGGTCTATATTTATTACCAAGAAAAATCGGATTACTCCATTGATCATCAAAATAATCGACCAATTACCAAAATAATTGTTAGAGACAGCTAATAATATATATATATATATATATATATATATATATATATATATATATATATATATATATATATATATATATATATATATATATATATATATATGTGTGTGTGTGTGTGTGTGTGTGTGTGTGTGTGTGTGTGTGTGTGTGTGTGTGTGTGTGTGTGTGTAATTAAGAAACAAAACAAAAACACTGAAACCATACTACCATGTATAAACAAACATTATATCAGCGGCCGGATTAGACTTCCTGACAGGGTCTAAAAATTCTGTTGTTTTAATTTTCATATTTTAATGATATTTAGCCATTTAATAGGCTCTGTTTTTGTTCACATTTTCTTTTGCATTCACAAATTTACAGGACAAGCATATAGGCTATGTTATGAATTTATTTATTTATTAAGAGAAAGTTGAACAGGGACTGTGGGTCCCTTTTCAAGTTTCATCATGAATGTTTGTCCAATAAATTACAAAAAGCTTTGCGCTGTGTTTCTTTTGATATGAAACAAACTCTCAGCAATAATTACTGTTTTGGCGCTCTTTAATGTGGCGCGAGAGATCGCTGTAGCAAACTGAGCACGTGAACGCGATCTTTACTACGTTACAGAACGAAACGTTAATGAACATCAGAAAATATGTTTGATACACTCCAACTTACCGAAATCCATAAAGTGCGTATCATATGCACGCGAAAAACTGCGTACCATATGCACACCAAAGCTCATTTTGGCGTACACATTGCACACTCTCGCCACCTAGTGGACAAGGGTGGGAATTACAGTTACAGAAGGCTCACCCTTGATGTAATGTCAAAAAAACTCTTTCAGATTTTCCGTAGCTGCTAAAAAAATTGTGTCAATGACAGAATATTTTCGGTTAACGCGACCTCTGCAATATGCAATTTATCCTAGGAATTGTCAGCCTTAATTGCTGGCTCAGCAGGTATGGGCTTCCTTAATGTAAAAAAAAAAAAAGACAAAAAGTAGCCTACTGATTAGCCAAACATCAACCTGACAAAGCTTCTTTAACACATTATAACTCACCACAGTTGTTTCTATACTTACATAAGAAAATTGGAGAGAAATATGCACAGTTTTTTCTCTTCTAACAATGATAGCCTGTGTAAGGTAAAACGCTTATAAATGTTGACTTTGTTTGCCCCCAGCTGTGTTTCTCGATTGCCCTAAGTGGGCTGGCAAAACTCAAACAAACTCCACTGTACCCAAACAAAGGATGCAAAGGAGAACCAGAGGAGCTGGGTAGAAATGAGGGACGGAGACACAAAGCCTCAGAAACACCTAGCCTACATCAGCTGCACTCATGAAAGCCTTCATTATTTTGAGGTGGACCTGCTGCGTATGACTATATAAGACGATATGTGAAAAACAAATTGCTTGAACAATTTAAACTCTTGACTGAATTATGCTCAGAGATTGGATATTTTTTGGCTATTACATAATTGTCAATAATGAAGAGTTTTGACATCTTGGATATTTGCAATCCCGCCAAGTGCAATTTAAAGCCTGAGGTGTTTTTGGGTTTCAACTAAAATTATGAAGTCAAACTAAATGATGTCGCATCTTTCGGAATATATATTTTTTTTAAACCTTACTATCCTAACACTTCAGACAGCATAAAAGACTTCTACTAGATTCCAGCTACACTGAGATCCAGTTCCTGCCAAAGTCTCTCCAATGTATTCCAAAAATCACACAGTGTTAACTTCCTTTTGCACCACTGGCTTATTAGTTGCAAAATCAGATTGCAAATAATTATCAGCTCTACAATTCTAAAACGTCACAAGAATTTTGTAGTGTTCATGCCATTTTAAAACTGTCTCACGATTGGCATGGAACCTTAGTTGGAGCTGGCAGCTCATTGGCAGCATATCGGCACAGACTTTAGATATATTTTTAAATGTACCATGCCCTGGTGAAGTTGTGGGACGGATGAGGCTCTTACTTTGCCTTTTAATTACACTCAACCTTTTTGTTCTTGGCATTCCATTACATACTTCTTGACTTTGTCTTTGACTTGCGCCTACAGACGGCTGTGAAAGAGTTCATTCATTGGTAAAGAACGCATGAACTTCCTTATTTAAAAAGCCTATGACAAGAAAATAAATTAAAACATTTAAACGCAAGAATCAATTATCCGGCCCATCCAGATTCTGTCAGCATGTATGAATTAGTAATGGGATGAGGGAGGATGTCAAAAAACAATATGAGATGTGCTCAACAACTTCATCTGCTCTAGAATTCTAAATTCTGCACTGATTAAACTTTAAACAATGGCCGTAGTGACGGGAGCTCACAGAATACAAACATCGGCATCTCGTTAAAACAGTGACTGTGATCAGGGTTTATAAAAAATAACGTAGAGCCTTTCCCCCCCCCCCAAAAAAAATACCAACTCTGCCTCAGATTTGGTAAAGAGTGTGTGGGAGATCCGGAGACCCTTGGAGGTCAGAGAGCTGCCCACAGCAAATGTCAGGGCATGATATTATGAGCTGAGGGCACTGCATTAAAAGAAAACGCACACGCGTAGTTTATCAGACAGAGCTGTCTGGTCTCAATATATAAAAACACCCACATTTATTCCTTCAACTTTTAAGTATTTGTGTGAGACATCTGTGCAGGGATATTAATAGCTTTTGATGCAGTAATCATGTGTGACCTCTGCTGGTGAAGTCAAACCTATACAGAACCTGTGGCAGACACGGAAATGTACAGTATGTGACACAAAACGATTCACACTACAGGCGACAAGCCCTTCACAGATGAGAAGATCCACCGCAAAGAAGCCAAGAAAAACAGCATCACCTTTAAATGAACTTTTGCTATAATCAAAAACAATTTAAGCAACTGAGAAATGAACAGATAAACCCATGATGATTAGAAACCCTCTTCGACTGTTTGGAGGAAACTAATAATAATGTTGTTATTATTAATAAAACTGAAAATGCATGCTATTAAAAAGTGATTAAAAGGCATAACTTGATTATTTATAATAGTGAAGTTCCCATTCAACACAATAAACTTGAAGTACCAGTTTAAATCTTTGGTTTAAAGTTTAACACTAAAGCTAGAAAGGTTGTTCGTGTGACGAAATGGTTGTTTGCGTAAAAATACATGCACTTTTCACAAACGTCAATTGACGCAAATAAATGTTTCCCGTGTGAGATTCAACCCGAGTGTATTGTAGATGTCATAAAATAATAAAGTCTTACTGACGCATTAATACATCATTGCTGATAATTGGCAGCAATAGTGATAATGTTTTGGGAAGCGATTAGACAATGTGCAATCATGTTTTGGTCACGGTTGTTTTCCTATTTTGCAGCTCTTTTTAATATTAAGCATTAAGTTTTTATTAAACAGTCAATAAAGAAGAGTGTCTAAAAGTGACTATACGTATAGCCTACTCGCTCAGATTAGGTTTCCCGTTTTTATTAAAAGCTACTTTTACGCGTAATTCTGAGGAAATAAATGTTTCCTCAGAATTAAACACTATTAAAGTTAAAACCAAACAGACCTAACCACCAGAGAATTTACACATATCTTAAGACAGCATGAGACTTTCTCGCTTTGCTTTATCAGGTACTGCAATCTGAAGAAACGAATCATCTTACCACTTGAGCGACGGACAATATTTTCCAAAAAAGTGTTCTGTGGTGCCACCAGTCCTCTTTTTCCCCCGTGCATTCTTTGGCCGGGAAACGTCTGTCAGGCTCGCGGACTTGGTGAAAGCTATAGTCGTTAAAGTGATGCAGGCGGGATGGGAATCTATCGGTGGGATGGAGAAGATCATGGTAACGCTGCGCCGTGCCTGACTGTTATGGGTCCTTTGTACCACAGAGCGCTCGCAGTTCTGCAGGCTCCGCGCTCCCAGGGTCTGCGCCTGCGCACTTGTAAACTGTAACAGTAAAAATTGACTGGCACAGGAATCTCGATGCCCGGTGCCATGGAGATAGTCTCGTGCAACAGATGGTGCCAATTGGGCGTGATTTAGAAACATGAAAACTCTGTCAGTGTTACTGTAAATAATGTCAGCATAATTGAGCAAAAAGTGAACTGAACACTCACAGTAACTAGCGAAATGTTATAATTCATGAACAGAAGTCTTACAGACTGATGATATATCAGTAGCCTATACACTAAATTACACCAATATTAATGGTGAATATTTTATAAAACTTTCTATGATCGTTTCTTAAAGCCTAAAAGTTGACTTTGTGGACCCACTTTATGTTAGGTGGCCTTGTACTAACATATGAATTAATAATTTAATGTTTTTACATTGTACTTACATAAAAAAAAAATACCTGCATGTAATTACATCTGTAATTTCTTTCTGTAGTTACATTTATAATTACACTATTAACCCATCCTTTACACCTAACCCTACCCTTAAACTTACCCATACCACCACACCTGTCTCTAACCCTACCCTTAAACTTACCCATACCACCACACCTGTCCCTAACCCTACCCTTAAACTTACCCATACCACCACACCTGTCCCTAACCCTACCCTTAAACTTACCCACACCACCACACTTGTCCTTACCCTTAAACTTACCCATACCACCACACCTGTCCCTAACCCTACCCTTAAACTTACCCATACCACCACACCTGTCCCTAACCCTACCCTTAAACTTACCCATACCACCACACTTGTCCCTTACCCTTAAACTTACCCATACCACCACACCTGTCCCTAACCCTACCCTTAAACTTACCCATACCACCACACCTGTCCCTAACCCTTAAACTTACCCATACCACCACACCTGTCCTTAACCCTACCCTTAAACTTACCCATACCACCACACTTGTCCCTTACCCTTAAACTTACCCATACCACCACACCTGTCCCTAACCCTACCCTTAAACTTACCCATACCACCACACGTCCCTAACTTTACCCTTACCCTTAAACTCCACATACCACCACACCTGTCCCTAACTTTACCCTTAAACTTACCCACACCACCACACCTGTCCCTAACTTTACCCTTAAACTTACCCACACCACCACACCTGTCCCTAACTTTACCCTTAAACTTACACATACCACCACACCTGTCCCTAACTTTACCCGTATCCCACCTCAATATTCAGCTTAATAATTGCATTACTTTCACAGTAATTCAGTAGGACTTCTGTTGTATCTAACTTGGAAATGTCTTGTAAAATCACTACATTCATGCAGTGCGGCATGAATAGATTATGCTGTGGAGTTTTGTAATGTTCAGAATTTATCTTTATTATTATTATTTGTGGAGTCACCATTGTTGTGTTTTGTATGTCGAGTACTGATGTCTGTGCATCATTAGGTGATGAAAGAAAGAAAAAAAGAGCTCAACAGCTGCTTTACTATTGTGAAATATACAGATACCACTAGTAATAATAGCTAATAATAGTAGTTTGACTAACTTAAAATCAACCAATTAGCTTTATTTTCATGTCACACTTCTTCAGAAATTTCAATATGAACAAGGTCCAAGATCCCAAACAATATCAATATCAATCCTAAACAATATAATTTATTACAGTGGCATGGTTAAAGACAACTTTATCATGTGAAATCACAGTAAAACAAGAGCAGTAAATGACTGTGACGCAGGCTTCATTCTGCTGCTGTTAATAACATTACTCAGTAACAGCAAATACTCTTTAATCCTGTAAATTCCTGGCATTTTTTTTTTTTTTTTATCAGTGTATAACATTTTCTATGATCGTTCACCAACATTCTGCATGAATTAGACTGAGGTTAAAACCAAGTTTATCATCACGAGGCTGTCGCCACTGAAAGAAAAGGAACACTGAATAAATTCATTTGAAGTTTGAACGAATAGATATTGTCAAAATTATTAGGCTATTGTGGTTTATTTTATTATTGCTTGAAAAACATGAGTCTTTGTGAATTTAGAAAGAAAGAAAGAAAGAAAGAAAGAAAAGAAAGAAAGAAAGAAAGAAAGAAAGAAAGAAAGAAAGAAAGAAAGAAAGAAAGAAAGAAAGAAAGAAAGAAAGAAAGAAAGAAAGAAAGAAAGAAAGAAAGAAAGAAAGAAAGAATGAATGAATGAATGAATGAATGAATGAATGAATGAATGAATGAATGAAAATCCAACTCAAGTCATCCTTTTCTGTGGCGCCATATTTTAGGAAATGCAGTTAGGGACGTCCTCCCGGCTCCCGCCCCTCCTGTGCCGCTGAAGTCCCCTGTCTGAGTAGGCTGTGGACAGAGCCCCTATTGTTCCCAGCCCACTCCTGCCTAATATGGAATTCGCAAGGAAACCAATGGTTTCCCGACACTGACGATGCGTAGCCGCGTAGGGGCGAATGTGGAAAGCTGTTTGGAGTATGAAGGGAGTTGCTAATCCAGGGTCACATACACGGCTTTTGAATTGGTTTCGTCGTCGGACCTGCAAAATGTAAAATAACGGTATGCAAGTTGTAGGAGTTACCGCGAGTTTTCATGAAACTGCTGTCTATGGCGCCGGATTGTTTCGGAAGCGCGAGCTAAAGCGTGGGTCACCTACTTGACGGATTTGCCTGCGCACCCGTGCACGTAAACTCGAGTGTTTAAACCGGGCCAACGAAGATTAACGTCTGAAAGACTGACTCGAGCAAAGACTTGGCTATCTGTGGTGAATATAGTTTCTGGACTTGTCCAACTATCATGCCTACTCTCAGCTCGAAAAGTAGGCAGAATGCAGTGGAAGCGGTTGAGGATGGAGGCAGTAACAGCAATCCTATCGATACTACGACCAAGAAGATGTTGAAATGTGTTGTGGTCGGCGATGGAGCGGTGGGAAAAACCTGTTTGCTGATGAGTTACGCAAATGATGCTTTTCCCGAGGAATATGTGCCTACTGTATTCGATCACTACGCAGGTAACATGGTTCCCAGCTCAAAGTATACAATTGAAATCCCTTTTTATGAAGTGCAGTTTACAGTATGTCTACCTAATCCTTGTCTACCCCCTACAGTCGGGTAGGGCACGGTCCCAAGAATAGCCGTCTGAACGAGGAGATATCAACTGCCAGTGCGAGGACTGCAGGGCCGACAGACTAAAAACTAGAAACGGGGTACGAATAGTTTTTTGGGGGTGGGGTTAATCAGATTTAGGTTAATACAAAATTATACGCTATTATTTAAGGAAATAATAATAAAAAAAAGTGTTATTATCTTCATTTAAAAATATACATATATTTCAACCGTGTTTTTAATTAACACGATTTAAATAGATGCTTGCAAACTTCCAAGTTGAGCTGGGGGAAAAAATAGGTAACCATAGCAACAGTACGTTGCTCCAGCGCTTTGCTTTCGAATTATTAAGCAATAATACTAACAAAAAAATAACAAAGTGCACTTATTTAAGGTAGTTTCCTATTAACTTACTGTGCTAGGGACGTCAAAAGACAATTTATGTTCCGCGAGACGGTATAGCGAGCTGCGTGTCAGTGAAAGCTCGCGTGGCGCAACCTGTTGATCACAGGAGCAGACGAAATCGTTGTCAATACTGTACTTTATGCATCATATCTTTGTGGAAGCACAGTGGTTTACGCAAATGTGTTGCCATCCATTAAGCTTGCCATATATTCTCATTCTCTCTGACTAACACGCGCACACGAATGCACGAGCTAGGCTTTGGTTTCTCTGCAGAGGAAAGCCCCCATGACACGTGCATCTGAGAATCCTATGAGGGTCAAGTCCTAATTACACAGTGGCAGACAGGTCAGCTTCAACATCCTCTGAGAGTGGGACAGCTCCGTGAGAACAGCAGGGCATTTTCCTCATAAATACAATGTATGCCAAAACAAAACAAAAAAAACTTCTTTAAAAGAAATATTACAAACAATATCTCTTACTATCAGTTTTCCCACACTCTCCAGCTGAACATTTCTAATTTGCATGTTAACACTTTTAAAGTATGGAGTGCTACAAGAGTATGCAAAGCTTGGCTTTTTTCCCTTCATTTGGTGTTATTAGCAGTGGGAAATATTATCATTTTACAGACTAAAGAGAAAAAAAAGGAGGATAATCTCTTATTCAGCATCTTCATAATGTAAAAATCTTTATGGCTCTCTTTGTGAGTTCTTTTATTGGTTTAAGAGCCTTAAAATAGATGTTGTCAAAGGATTTTCTTTCCCTTTTTCCTTCTTTCTAATGTGCTATTTGATCAAATAAGGCATGTTTATCTGGGCTGTGCCAAAAAGAAGAACTCTTTTCCTTTTTATGAGATTTTAATAGTATTCTGTGTTGTCATTTTCTCCAGCTGGTCAGTGCAGGCAAAGACAAACTGAACTGATTCAAGGAGTGAATAAAGCTTTTAAACTCTTGGGAGTTGAATGAGGTGGAAATATTTTCAAGGAATGTAATTCGCGGTTAAATTAAGCTGATGAGTTATGATGAGAAGGCCGTCCAGAGGACACTTAAATGGATGTTGTCACAGACCAAAAATTTGAATGGAGACATGTTAATGAAAAATAAGTAATGAAGAGCCAGACTGAACAGCATCTAACCTTATGTTTTTTTTTTAAAGGTGTGTTGTATATTTAATTTTTCTCTATATCATACAATGTGGTTATGTTAGTGGTGCATAAATTACACACTTCACCTCTAAGGAAATGAAACGATGCTCAAAAAAATTTGAGGACACAAAGGCATTTTCATTTGGTTCCATTATAGTGTGCTGGCAAACAATTTGAATTCATGGTATGCTGAATTTAGAAACACTTTTTATATCTGGAATGCTGTCATTACAGTACATGAAAATAGCTATTCATGTAGGTTTTCATTTTGTAAAACCCTCTTTGTTGTTGAGTGTCCATCAAATACTCTATGATGAAGATCAGCGTTCGAGATTTGCATTAGAAATCATTTTATGGAATACATTTTATATTGCCTATCCAGACTGAGGTGTTTTTTTGGTATCAGCATAGTTCTTCCGTGTATAGAGAGAGTGTTAGCGAAAGGGAAATTGAGAGAGAACAGAGACAATATTCTTCCAGTGCCAATCAATCACTCACATTCATATTATGCCCTACTACTGTCTCCACATTGAGAGAGCATTATAATAAGGTAGCGAATTGTCACATAATGGCTTAATGTCCAGGCTAAAGAGCACAGAGCTCCCATTGTAGGCCACTGAAAGCTTTACTGTGCTGCTATGCTAGAGTTGGTCTTAAAATGAAAAACTCTGCATTTATTCCATTCATGCTCCAGCAGTAGAACAGTTTGCAATAGGAAATATTGGGAGTACTGCCATCAAATTATCAGTAAAAATATAATTAATGAGTATGCATCCTTTTCTAAATGTATAAACTCAAATTGTGAACTGAGCAATCCCAAAGTATTTGGAGATTTTCATATTGTAAATAGTTAAATATTTTGTTTAATTTATCCCTGTGTTGGCAAAGCTGAATTTTCAGCAGTTATTACTCCAGTCTTCAGTGCCTTTAGAAATCATTCTAATATGCTGATTTAAGAAACATTTATTATAATAATAATAATAATAATAATAATAAGTGTTGTGTGATTTCAGGATCTTTTGTAATGATGTAACGCATTTACTGTCACTTTTGATCAACTTAACGCATCCTTGCTGAATAAAAGTATTAATTAAAAAAAATCTTACTGACAATAGTGAGACAGTAGTGTACATTAAAGATAATATATTTTCATACAGCATTTCACCTTTCCAGCTAGTATGACGTTTAAACAATCTATTTTTATTTGGTTGCGTTGGTGGCTTAATTTAAAGGGTTAGTTCACCCAAAAATGAAAATTATGTTATTAATTACCCTTGTGTCGTTCCACATTTGTAAGACCTTCGTTCATCTTCAGAAGCATAAATAAAGATATTTTTAATGAAATCTGAGAGGATTTTCTGTCCCTTCATAGAGATCTAATGCAACTTAAGCCAGGTTCACACTGTACGATTTTAGCCATGATTTGGTCATCTGAGACAAATTTTGAAAATCCTAAAAGATTCCTCTGATCCTAGGCTAAAATCTGAAGTCTTTGAGCGCTAATTGGTCACCTACAGCCAATTAATGCCCGCTATGATCCAGTTTTACCTCCAACAAAATTATATCAGTGATTTGACAGAATACAGCTTTCCTATAGCTCAAACAGTAAGAGCGTGGTGCTAGCAATGCCAAGGTCATGGGTTCGATTCCCAGGGAAAGCAAGAACTGACAAAATGTAAAAATGTGTACCTCGAATGCAATGCAAGTCGCTTTGGATAAAAGCGTCTGCCAAATGCATAAAAATTTAAATTTGGCGCACAGTCCTGGAGTGTGACTTTCCCTACGACGACTGTCAAATTGTCTTCGTTTTCAAGACAAACCATGACCAAAATGTTTTTTTTTTAGCCACCATTTCATTCCCGCATGTAATGCACTGTCACCGAATGTGAATGCCCGCATCCATTTTTAAAGCGTCTTGACTGTCGTACAGTCTGACAATAATGACAGCTGAGATCCCATGACATGAGGATCATTTTCGCACAGTCTGACAAGCAACAATCGTAGAAGACTATTATAAATCCCACAGTGTGCGCCCTGCTTTAAACACATTCAAGGCCCAAATCGGTAGTAAAGACATCATTAAAATAATTAATGTGACTCCAGTGGTGTAACCTCAATTTCGTGAAGTTACCACTTTATTTTTACAAAAATATTGATCTGCAACGTGTTCACGAGAGCATCACGACACATACGTGTTGCGTTCAGACTCACGTGCCAACATGCACGAGTGTTCATGAGCAATTTTAACAAAGCACTTATAAAATTGCTTCTTTGCTTCATAAAATTGAGGTTAAACCACTGGAGTCACATGGATTACCAAATATAATATATTCATATGGAGTGATCTGACATTATATTCTTTTCACCAGAACCACTATGATTACAACCTATGAGAGTCAGATCTCAACCCAAGAGTATGAGGGACTATGGTTTCCGTCAACAAATCCCGTGGGATCAGAATTCCCTTGTCCAAAACAAACCAATGACATTCCCGGTCCATGACACAGTGCCTGCTAATGCGTTTGAGATGAGTCATCGTCTAGTGTGGCTCACACTAGACTCCCAACAAAATCAGCTAATCCACCAATTATATTGCATTGCAGATATTGCCACATGGTCAATACTGAAATGCCTACAAGCTGTGAAGCTAAAGTTTTTTTTTTTCCTTTTAGTCAGGGACAGGATAGGAAAGTAGCAGCTCGTATTTTCTATCCTTGGATTGGCAGATCTATAAAGCATTTAAGTTTTTTGAAAGTTTTTTTTTTTTTTTTAACCAACTTCATAATTTCACCATAAACAAGAATATTCTGAACTATACAAAATAAAACAATAGCCTATCAGTGTTTATAAACACTGACATCCATAATAGTTAAATAGTTCAATTAATACCAGAAAAGTTCTGTTGAGTTTTGTTCTGGTTCTTAAAGATGTATTTTATGATTTGTTGCCTATGCGGTCCCATAATCCTATGCATGTGGTTTGATGGTCAGTGGTATGAACATGCCAGATTTGGTTAGTGGTTGGTTGGTGGAAAGAACAAAAGTTGAAAGTGGTTGGAGTGGTTGAAAGAAGCAAACCTCCTTTTGAACTTGTTACTTCTACTTAGTGGTAAATGTTTACTTGATTATGTCTAAAGCTCACTTGAATTTGTTCTAGATAATTTCATTATTTCATCTGTTGAACACAAAACAAGAATGTTTCAACTGTTTTGTCCATACAGTGAAAGTCAATGGAGTCCAAAACATTGGACTACAGAAGAGAGAAATTCATACAGGTTCATGATGAAAATAGGGTGTGAAAATACAGAATTTCCATTTTTGAGTAAACTGTCCCTTCAAGTAATATTATAAAATGTCAATATTTTTGAGTGTAGAAAGAGAGAGTTCAATAAAAGATCATAGTGAGTGGTTGAGCTTGTTTAATGTTTTGCTGAGTGGAAGTACTGTCACAAACCATTCATCTTATTACTAGTGCTGTGTAAGAGCCTTACAAAAAATTTTGGCATCAGAATGCAAGATTAATCACATTAATGCCTTTTATTTTAGTTATGCTATGCAAAATGAGTAGATTATGTACACTTCAATCCTCTGGCAAGCACAGCTCTGCAGCAACAGGAATTAAAGTTACTATAAAACCCTGTGGCTTATTTTGGACTTTGACCCACCATTTCCTTCAAAGAAACACTAGCCGTACAAGCTTCTTAAGAAATCACACTTCAGGAATGCCAACCACTCGAAAAAACACACAAACCCTACACTGCAAGCACATACTGGATATATTTGGCATGTCGACGTAAAGGTTTTGCTTCTTGGTTGAAGAGCAGATCTTATAGTATACGGTGTAGGAAATCATGTACATACGGTATTTACAAGTCCTAGTAAACATGATTTACAAGAATGAAAGAATAGCTCTCTTTTCAAACTTATTCAATGTTTAGAGTTCAAATTAAAGTTCATTTCTAATTAAAAATTACATTTCAAAGACTTTTCTTTTTCTTCTCAATCGCTTGGCACAATTATCAAATTTCTCTCAAAACAATGGTAAAATAGTTAATACCAGTAAAAGATACCAGAAAAGTTCTGTTGATTTTTGTTCTGGTTTTGAATATGTATTTTATTATTTGTTGCCTATGATATCCCATAATCCTATGCATGTGGTTTGATGGTTAGTGGTTGGTTGGTGGAAAGAACAAAAGTTGAAAGTGGTTGGAGTGGTTGAAAGAAGCAAACCTCCTTTTGAACTTGTCACTTCTACATTTCAAATCATTTTAATTCTACTTCGTATTCTGCAATGAAATACAATTCTGAACTGGAATGTTCATTTTTCTTCTGAATCGCTTTGCCACAATTCTCAATTTTTCTCAAAACAATAAGTTCAGATTTATATTTATAATTTAAGCAAATTGCATGTGTTTTGGCATGCAAGTACAATTGTCTACAATTTCGAAATAATAAATGCACGTGGCTTGGTGATCAAAACTGATGAGTTGATTTAAATGATCACTCTTCACCACAGTTTTCCATCATGTGAGCCATCACATACAAAATGATTCATTCAGTTATCAAAATCTGGACAGTTTCAACAAAACTTTAATTTGTATATAATAATTTGTATAAAAAGCTTCTCATGTTGGTGGTATTTGCCAATTTACTGACAAAGAGCTTGAATATTTTGGGTAAGTTGCTACATTTTTTAGACATGCAAGAGTTGTGATGTTACATAAAACAGTCACAATTGCACTTATACAGTTTAGAGAATCTTAAGACCGTTTCAAAAAATGAGCCAAAGCAATTGATAAAACTTTCCTGAGGCATTCTAAGTTAAATAGCTGAATGGTGCACAACACACTGATTACCAGATTCCATTTTAGACACCAATATATTTATTTCTAAAAGACCATTTTATGGGAACTTTGCTGGACTGGATGGTGGACATCAGTCCACCATTAAAGAATGGGTGTCATTTGTAACTGAGCAGTCAAAGCAGCTACAGTAAATGATTAGCGCTTGAGACCTAATGCATCTGTTCTGGAATGGAAAGGGTCTAAATTAAATTTGCAGTTTCTTGCTATTACCATGTGAGTACCTTTACAATTCACTGTACTGTTGTTATGAATGCAGATAGTGGCTGACTCCAATGTCACAGGCCAGTCTGTGAAAGAGAAAAGAAAAGAGAAAGTTGAGGCCCGGAAGGACGTAGGTGCTTCTGACGCCCCAAATCACGTTTCACAACAGTGGGCTAGGCTTGAATGAGACATTGATTTTTCTCCAGGCCACAGAATGGGGGCTGGGGATTGCCGAGAGCTTGAGCCTCATGGGGAAAAGCAGCTGACCGGAGAGAACAGCTGAGAGCCTGATTCACAGCCATTAAACCTTCTTTGTCTCCACTGACCTGTATTTCTTTACCGCAGCTGTTAATTCTCTCAAACTTTCACCTCAGCCTTGTTTTGTATTAGTAGTTCTCATTTATAGGTAAAGAAAGAGTCAGAGAATCAGTAAGCGAGGTAAAGCTTGTTTGTGTGCGTTTGCTCTTAGTTTACACTCCTTATTTAGCCCGGCCCCAGAAGGGGAAGAGAATCGTGCTTAGAAAAAAGACTTGTCAGGAACAGCTGATACGCAGCGGCAGACTCAAGGCCACTGTTTCAGGTTCATCTTCACAGTCTACAGGGAAAGAACTTCTAAGCACATCTAAACAAAACACAGTTTGGCTAGATTCCCACAGCTGCAATGCCTCACCCCTTTCTTTCAGAAAAACAGGTTCTTGCACACGACGGTCCACGTGGCTCCTCAGTGACCCATGTTGAAGCTATGCTAGGAACATTAGGGCTAGTGCTGCTTTGAATTTATGTCTTGTCCCCTGTCACATGCATGTTCAGTTTTGTGATTCAGTTTTCTTTGTGTTCTGTTAGTTTGTAATTGCTTCTAGCTTGCTAATTATTTCTGTCATCCCATTCCCCTGCCTGTTTGTTTCTATGGTTACAGATTGATTTGAGTCCTCAGTTCAGGTGTGTTTCCTTAATCATCTCATTTGCTCCTTTCTTTGTTTGCTAGTCTACTTAAGCCCTCACTTCCTGTTAGCCCCTTGTCTAGCATTGATGTTGTTTGTGAGTCATGTTGGTTGTTTCTTTCTCCTGTGTATCCCTGTGAGTTTATGATTAAAGACTGTTTCAAGGATCCCTTGCCTTTGTGAACCATCTACTACAGCCAACTGTGACATCCCCAGGTGTTGAGCACGATTGTTAAAATTAGCAATCGCTCAAAGCAGTGTAAGATATGACTGAAAATTTCATTTGAATTTTTAAAGGGGTGCAAACACGCCCTTTCAAGTGAAGCAAGTAAAGCTAGTGTAAGCACTTCTTTAGGTCTTTAAGGATTTCATACGTTCATGACTGACTAGGTCTGTTATGCATTTAATATACACTATATTGCCAAAGGTTTTGAGATGCCTGCCTTTACATGCAAATTAACTTTAATGACAGCTCATTCTTAATCTGTAGGGTTTAATATGGAGTTGGCCCACCCTTTGCAGCTATGACAGCTTCAACTCTTCTAGGAAGGCTTTCCCCAAGGTTTAGGAATTTTTGACCATTCTTCTAGAAGCGCATTTGTGAAGTCAGGTACTGATGTTGGACGAGAAGGCCTGGCTCGCAGTCTCCGCTCTAATTCATCCCAAAGGTGTTCTATCAGGTTGAGGTCAGGACGCTCAGGACTATGCAGGCCAGTCAAGTTCCTCCACACCAAACTCGCTCATCCATGTCTTTATGGACCTTGCTTTGTGCACTGGTGCACAGTCATGTTGGAACAGGAAGGAGCCATCCCCAAACTGTTCCCACAAAGTTGGGAGCATGAAATTGTTCAAAATGTCTTGGTATGCTGAAGCATTAAGTGTTCTTTTCACTGGAACTAAGGGACCACTGACTCTGCAGAAAGTTGCTGACTTATGCACACTATGCGCCTCAGCATGTGCTCACCCCGCTCTGTGATTTTACGTGGCATACCACTTTGTGGCTTTGTTGTTGTTGTTCCCAATTGTTCTACTTTGTTATAATACCACTTAGTAGTGAAGAAATGTTACTTACTGCACAGGTGCCAACCTATCACGATACCACGCTTGAATTCACTGAGCTCCTGAGAGCGACCCATTCTTTCACAAATGTTTGTGGAAGCGTCTGCATGCCTAGGTGCTTGATTTATACACCTGTGGCCAGTGAAGTGATTGGAACACCTGAATTCAATGATTTGGAGGGGTGTCCCAATACTTTTGGCAATATAGTGTATCAAGTTTAGAAAGTGTTGCCTGTTTGGGGAACAAATCAACTTTTATCATAATAAAATATTGTGAAAGTCGTATTGACGTTATTTTCTTTATCCTTCCTTGAGAAAGACAAAATAAAAGATGAATTCCCTCAAAATTGCTTAACGTCAAGGAATGTTGGAGAGGTTGTCTGTTTCTTGACTCATCTAGGCAGCTAGAGCTATAGTTTGCAGGAAGTGCTTTGGTTCTGTCTTCAGTTTTCATGACAGGAAAGTCGTTGGAAGCATTCATGGGTATCTGGCTCAGTACAGTTGATGGGTTATCAAAAATTGGGAAAATCCTAGGCATTAATTATGTCATCTCAGGCATCAGTATTTCATGCCATAATGGTGCTTCTGCTACTCTATTCAGCATTTTTTACCCTCTTTCTTTCTTCGCTCACACACATTCCTTTAAAGTTAATCAGCCTTATCAAACCACTACGTGCTCTAAACGTTGGGTTTGAGAAGAGTGTGGACACAGTGGATAGTATCTGCAGGTTGTTTGATACCTTAGTGAAATGTTAAGTCCAGCTGTTCTCCTGTTCTCAGCAGTGGTCCTTTATTGCATGTTGTTTGATGACAAAAGATTGACTCTGGGTTTTTTCCTTGTACTTGTGTCAACACAGCCGTTCTCTCCCCCTCATCACCCACAGCACAGAATGAAATATGAATGCACGCACACCCACCGCTCTTCCCTCCCTGTTTTCCAAAACCGGTCACCCCTTGCTGTTGACAGCTGTCCTGTTCCAAATCAACCTCCGTTCCCACCCACAACCAAACAGCAGGTCCAGAGCTCTGGAAGTACATCAGAGGGATGTGAAACGGGATGTGTTTTACAGACTGTTCTTCTTGCGTGTATAATGAATCTGTTGTTTTTGTTTTGTTTTTTACAGTGAATGTAACAGTATCTGGGAGGCAGCACTTACTGGGATTGTACGATACTGCTGGACAAGTAAGTCAATGCTTCTGAGGTCTATATAGCACCAATAGCCCATCTGCTTAACAACCTGAGTAATGGCCCGTTCACACCAAGAACAATAACTATGTTATCATCCACACCAATATACAACGACAGTATGTTTATATTTAAGAAGTCCGGCATACGTCACCAGAGAGAATTCTGTCATTTTACGGAAAAGATTAGTTATGATATTTTGATTAAAAGTACGAGGGTAAAAAAAAATATATATATTCCCAGTAAGATCTATAGCAAGCATTTCAAATGTTTTCAACTTCAAACCTTATTCATGCAATAGCAAAACCTCAAAAAGACTGATTGCACTCAATGGATTTAAACTCATTCACAAAGACATTCACTATTTTTACCAAATACCAATAAAACAGACATGACACAAAACAAACTGATGTTAACTTCAACCTTCCTTACTAAATAGTCTAATTTCATTATGAAAGAAATGGCACAGGGATTCACATTGATACTAAGTGATGTTGTGGCATCAAATCACTCTGAATTTAAACTCCTTTTGCATTTCAGTCACGTTTAATGGCAGAATTTACAGCCTGTTTTGAATAATGTTGTAAATAAAGCTGCAAGCAGTGACTTGAAATTACAACAAACCACAGGCTGGGTTGTTTTTATCACTGTCAGCTCACCATAATGACTTTGATTTTGGCTTATTGCTATGATTCTTCAAAACTAAATTCACATGACTAGTCAGATACAGCCTGAAGAAATGCATCTAAATCAAAGCCCAGCTGTTTACTTTTCTTGTGTGTCTAAAGTCATCACAGAATCAGCCGTCTCTGCAATACCCATATTATTGGACCCCAGTTGTTAGAGTTTTAATCCTGCAAAGGATTACAGCGTCTGAACATAATCATAAAGAACTCGTGTGACTCTCTTCCACTCTTATCCAGTAAACTATCTTATGTAGTTTTAATTTCAATTAACAATATCAACACTGGCTTGGTTGTTGTATCATACCTCCCATTTTTTTTCAGCATTTTAAGATAAAAATAATTTAAAAGTTAAGAAACTGGAAATGACACCATCACCAAAATCATCATCATCCAAAAATAAAAATTTGACATTTGTGTAAAGCTGTTACTAAATTATATTCACATAATTATTCTGTTTTCATAATTGATCATTACTATCAGCTTGTTAAGATTGCCTTTATAAGTAATTCCATTATTCAGCAAACTTCTATTATAAGGACTTGCTGATATTGCACAGGAGGACGGCATTTATCTAATAAGATGTATGGAGTTTCTTACAGAGCATACATTTGAATAAATAACAAGGAAATAAACAATTCTTTTATATGCAAAAACATGCAATATGGAGAATAGCATTATGTGCATATTTTACAATAGATGTCTCTAGATGGCACTAGACTGGTATGAACTGCTATACGGGTATACATATTTAACAACAATGCACTGAGGGTCACTTTTTGACATCTGAAGGACTGTTTTTGCCTGAAATAATAAAGAAAGCTAAAGTGTGAGTATTACTATTCAGCATAATTATGTAAATGTTTCTTAGGACCTATAGCTGTGGCAAGCACAGTATGAGCTGTAATGACGAATATTTGCTGTGTTTCAGAATTGAACAGTCTGACTAATGTAGAGCGCAGCACATTGCTGTATAAATGAAAGTTATATTCAGCACATCGACTCCTATAAGCAGTTCACTGATACAGAGGAGCATTTGTGTGATGTCTGGCCCTTCTCTTCTATTGATCACTGACTTAGAGATCAATGGCACTCAAGAAGAACTGACTTTTTTAAAAGATGCTGGCACTGATGCAGAGTTGTCATTCAGCACTGACACTTTAAAAGCCTAATGTAAATTATTTATGTTCATAATAAGTGGCAGAATAAAGTCAGAGATATTAATGATGCTTAACTTGTTACCAGAACATTACATTTAGTGATTCAGAGTCCTCATTTTTAAATAGCCAATGTAAAATAGTCATATATGACACTTCTTTACATGCATGGTTTATTCTGGTGATCCCCATACCAGGTTGTAGTTAAGTCTTTTATACCTATAAAATGAAATTATTAATTTGTAGGGCCCTATGATCACAAATAAACAGAAACTCAAAGGTCTTCACGGCAACCCATCAAAATAAAAGTTTGGTTTAACTTGAAATTGTGACAAATATATTACTGTTGTAATAATCATACCAACACTAATAATATTAATAATAATAAATTATTATTAAAACTTAATTTTATTTGTGTAGCACTTTGTTTGATGACAAAGTATTTCATAGGGCCCTAAACATGACAAGACAAGCTTTTTGATTACTACAATTTTATTTAACCATTAAAATGGGGTCCAAAACAACAACAACAAAAAGAAAAAGAAAAGAAAAAAAATGTTTAACATGAAAAAACATAATTTGGGAAAAAATAAAACGGATTTCAAAGGGCCCGAAATTTGACTGGTTTTCATTTCATTTACATTTCAAAAGTTTGTGGTCTGTAAGATTTGTTTTGTTTTGTTTTTTGAAAGAAGTCTCTAATGGTCGCCAATGCTGCATTTTTTTAATGTATTTTTTTTATAAAAATACAGTATGAACTGTAAAATTGTGAATTTTATTATTATACTTTAAAATAAATGTATTCCTGTAATTCCTTATTCCTGAATTGTCAGTAGCCATTATTCCAGTCTTCAGTGTCACATGATCATTCAGAAATCATACTTAAGAAACATTTCTTATTATTATCAATAAATATATTTATACTGTTATGTAAATTGAGCCTGACTGATGGGGTTGTGACTGGAAAAAAAGAGTTGGAGACGCTGATTATCTGCCCTCTTTATATTATATTTTGTTTTTCCAAATGATCTTTTGAATCATATTTCGTTTGATAAGATGATCATGTAAAAACACCATTTGCTCCTTCATTCCTGACACTTTGGACCCTCTTCAGTGGACCCTCTTTATATTATATTTTGTTTTTCCAAATGATCTTTTGAATCATATTTCGTTTGATAAGATGATCATGTAAAAACACCATTTGCTCCTTCATTCCTGACACTTTGGACCCTCTTCAGTTTGCCTATCGTCCCAATAGATCGACTGAAGATGCCATCTCTCATGTCCTCCACTCCTCCTTCACTCACATCGACAGCAAAAGTGGGAACTACGTAAGGCTGCTATTTATTGACTATAGCTCAGCCTTTAACACCATAGTTCCCACCAAGCTAACCTCCAAACTCCTGGATCTCGGCCTGAATCCTTCTCTCTGCCACTGGATTGAGGACTTCCTCACTGGCAGGCCTCAGGTGGTGAGAATAGGCCAGTCCACCTCCACCTCCATCACCCTGAGTGTGGGAGCTCCACAGGGCTGTGTCCTGAGTCCCCTGCTCTACTCTCTCTACACGCATGACTGTTTGTCCACACACAGCTCCACCTCTATCATCAAATTTGCTGATGATACTGTTGTCCTGGGCCTCATTTCCAACAACAATGAGACGGCATACTTGGACGAGGTGGAGCATCTAACATCATGGTGCCAGGACAACTGTCTCTCTCTGAATGTTGGCAAGACCAAAGAAATGATTGTGGACTTCAGGAAGAGACAGCAACGGACATACTCCCCCCTCATGATCAGCGGGTCACCAGTAGAGAGAGTGAGCAGCTTCAAGTACCTGGGTGTAAACATCTCCGAGGACCTGACCTGGACTGCTCACATTCAGACACAGGTGAAAAAAGCCAGGCAAAGACTGTACCACCTGCGCCAGCTGAGGAAATTCAGGGTTTCACCAGCTATCCTGAAAACGTTCTATTTAGGGGCGATAGAAAGTGTATTAACTCAGTGCATCACAGCGTGGTATGGGAACAGCACCAGTCATGACCGCAAAGCCCTCCAAAAGAGTCGATGCGCTTATCCGGCGTATCTCAGGGTCAGCTCTCCCGTCTCTGCAGGACGTCTACACCAAACGCTGCAAAGGTAGAGCTACCAAGATCATCAAGGACTCTAATCACCCTGCAAACCCTCATTTCACGCTGCTGCCATCTGGTAAGCGCTTCCGAAGCCTGATGGCCAAAACTGAGAGACTCAGGAGGAACTTCTTCCCCCAGGCCATCAGACTCCTGAACTCAGTCACTTAACACCACGTGACTTCACTTCAGGATAAACATCGATACACTGTCATTGCACTGCACTTTCTGTTCTCGTTGTTACTGTGTAACAACCTGTTATAAACCTGTTTGCACATTATACTCTTTATACATTTGTTAACCACATATTTATAAGTCTACAGTTTACTCACTGCACAGTCTACTTCAATTATTTTATTCCACTTTATTCTTATTTTTTACTTTTTAACTGTGAATTTGCACTGTCCATGGAGCGGACCTGTTTACATTTCACTGCCGGTTGTATATTCTGTATATAACTGTGTATGTGACAAATAAAACTCTTGAATCTTGAATCTTGAGTCTAAAGCAGGTCTTACTTCACTCATCAATTTCATTTTTGTCATTTGTTATAGGAGGATTACAATCAGCTGCGGCCCCTCTCTTACCCCAACACAGACGTCTTTCTCATCTGCTTCTCCGTTGTGAATCCAGCTTCCTATCACAATGTTCAGGAGGAATGGGTACCTGAGCTCAAATCCTGCATGCCTCATGTGCCCTACATCCTCATTGGAACACAGGTGCAAGAGATTCCTAATCAGACAGTGATGTGATTTATTGATAATAATAATAATGTTTATATTTTATTATCAGATCAAATAATAATAATTTTGTATTATTATTGAAAAGAAATGTGTTGCTGTATTTATATTATCAGCTCAACCATTAATAATAATAGTAATAATTATTATTATTTATTATCAAATATTGAGATCAGTCATGAGATTAGAAAAAATCTGAATATTTATGGACTGTAGAGGAGCTTGATACTGGGAAAAGATCCCAGAACATTCTGGCATTTTTTAAAGTAAAATACCCAATGCTGCAATTTATTTATTGAACTTTTGTTGTTTCATTCAGATTGACTTGCGAGATGACCCAAAGACACTGGCACGTTTGCTCCAGATGAAGGAAAAGCCACTGACCTATGAACAAGGCCTCAAACTAGCCCGAGAGGTGATGGGATTTTCATACTTTTGGTGGTTTGGCTTAAGCCACGTTTCCACCGAAATTACCTGGAACAATTTGTCCCAGGAACTTTTTTTCCCCCCAGACCTGTTGCTGTCTGCGTTTCCATCGCGGTCTAATGTAATGAAGATTAGGCAAATTAGTCCGGTGACGTTGGACTGCGCAAGACTTTCCAGTTCCCGCTGGATTTCGTCCTCTGCATATAAACTTAAAGCCTGAACCTCGTCGTCGGTCCATCGTCCCTTTTTTTAAACTCCATTGTTGATTAGAATAGCAAACAACTCTGCAGCACAGGAACACAGTTTTAAAAATGGTGGTTGAAATAAAATGCTTGGAGTCAACCAATCAAAATGCTGCGTGAACTCAACCAATCAGCATGTCCAGAGCCCAATTCCCAACTCCGAAAGTTCCTGAACTTTGAAAAAGTACTACCTCGCGAGAAGGGACTTTCTGAGGGGGACATTTTTACCCAGAACTTCATTTAGACCCTGGTCCTTGCGGTGGAAACACACTGAGTACCACCCCAAAGTCCCTAGTTCCTGGGGAAAGTTCCTGCGGTGGAAACATGGCTTTAGTTATCAGTTGTTTGTTCTTGATCTGTCCATGTTTCAAAAAGCATGATTCATGAACTATCACCACTGTGTAGCAAAGCACTTAAAGGATTAGTTCACCCAAAAATGTAAATTCTCTCACCCTCATGTCGTTCCAAGCCTGTATGACTTTCTTTTTCATGCGGAACACAAACAAATATGTTTAACAGAATGTTTGAGCTGCTTTTTTACATTCAGTGAGAGTGAATGGTGACCACATATTCAAGGCAAAACTTTTAGTGAATAAACAGGATTATTAGAGGACAAGTTATAGGGCCTGCTTTGATGATCATTTTAGGAGCTTGACTGCCACTTTTTCCTTTTGTGTTCTATGGAAGAAAAAAGTCATACAGGTTTGGAACATGATGGTGAGTAAATAATGACAGAGTACTTGAGTAAACTATCTTTTAACCCAAAGCTGAGTGTTTTGTCTTAATATTGTGTATTGCTGTCCACAGATTGGAGCCCAGTGCTATCTGGAGTGTTCGGCACTGACTCAGAAGGGACTAAAGACAGTGTTTGATGAGGCCATCCTGACAATCTTCAGCCCTAAGAAACAAAAGCGGGGTTGCGCGGCCTGCAGGAGCTGTTGTGCTATCGTGTGAGGATAAAACATCTCCAACTGTGAAAACCCACACTCCTCCAAAGCTTCAGGCAGTGTGACAGACCCTAAACCACCTCCAGTCTGCTGTACATCCTTCCTTTCTCCATCCGCCTGTTGTCCCTCGGGACAATGAGCGGTCTTGCCCTCGGTTCGCGTGTCTTGTGGAGAGCTTCCAAAACAAGTGCCTTAATTACAGAATTCACTTCTCAAGCCAAAGAACTTTCAGACTAGACTGTGGTGACTTGAACCATTGTGGCGCGACGTGGCCAATTTTTCAATCAAACATACTTTTTAGATTCATATCTGGGCCATTGTATTTTTTTGAAACCAACTATATTATATGGTTTCTCCGAGGCTTATGAAAAAAATGAAAATCCATTCCTCCATGCAAGCTGGTTTTTTCTCAGTCACCTCAAATCAATATTGTGCTCTTTCTGGAGTCAATGCTTCAGCAGTTCGAGCTAGTTAATAAGGGAAATTCTCTGGAGGATGGCCAACTCATCAATAGAGGTAGAGCAGAAGGAAGAAGAGAGAGAGAGCAAGTGTAAGAAGTGCATCTTTACCACAAATCAAAATTAGCAACTAACAATTAGCAAAAAACACTTCTAACCGTTACATACCTACATATCCAAAGACACAAACAATAATTCTCTATCTATGACAAGTCACACCATGTGGAGATTGAAGTCTGTCCGTGACAGGGTAAAGGGAAAATGTATATTGTGACAGCATTAGCCCATGAATTATTTGTATTTCCTTGGGTTTTTAAAAATGAGATGCCTGGAAGTGTACTTAGTCACGTTTTTGTGAGCCATCAGACCTTGATCTTTATACAATCTAGGTGTTGAACAATGATGCCATATGATGGTGCTGTAATTATTATATTTTTCATATGCATTTATTTGATTTTTCAAGTATAAATTACAGGTCAAATAGAGAAGATAAAATAAATAGAGTCAAATAGAGAGTTTATGTATTTTATCTTCACAAATTACTCTGCCTGCTTTCACTGTCCTCTATTAAAAATGAGCCGATGGAGGACTGTAAGTGCCACTTAAAAATTAAATTGACTAATCACCAATGTACTAATTCCAAAATTAAAATATAGATATCATAAATCACTTTTCAAATTAAATTAACAATTTAGTTAAATGTAATAAACTGATCAATCATTTTAAATTATATTTTTAATAAAGCATGTACAAATAGCTTTTTTAAAAGATACATAATTGATGTATTATTTTTGTTAAATTAACACTTTAAAGTCAATGGTTGCTCTCTTTGCTTGGTTACAAACATTCTTCCAAATATCTCCCCTTGTGTTCAGCAGAACAAAGAAATTCATACAGGTTTGGAACAACTTGAGCGTGACTAAATGATGACAGAGGTTTTATTTTTGGGTCAACTATCCTTTTAAATGTCAAAGGTTTACTTATTTTTACATTTTAATGGTGATTTTCCTTTTAGTCATATTTTTTAAGTGGCAGTCGTAGTACTCCATATGATCCTATAATTGTGAAAAAAAAACCCACTCACCCTATCACTCCCTATTTCAGCTGAAATACTGGTGTGTTTACAAAGAACTAGGCTTGTACACTGTCCAACTGTTGTGTTTTTCCTCTGGGTAAAGCCACCCCATATTTTCCCCTTTAAAGATCAGCTCAAACACAAATGGCTTTGTTCTTAAGACTGGCCTTGTTTTTTTCCTCATGCATGTAGTGTGGTCATGCTGTAAAGTGCAGTCCCGCCTTATTTGACCTTTTCAAAATGAGGACGTTCCCTACTGTATTTTGGTACAAATATGGACAATATTATGTGTAGACCTTACCTTTTTGTTTTGGACATGTGACAAAACAATTTTTAGGTATATAAACCATCTGCCAAAGCATTTAACTGAAAACTTGCAGTTCAAGTCACTCCACTTACCAAAAGCCTGTAGTTCTCAGACGACCATGTTTATGGACACCAGAACTGGTACTGATTTCTTGTGATTGCTCTTCACATCAGTTGTTCCTTAGTTTGACCTCAGGGACTTCTTTCCAGAGCCCGCAAGGTGCTAGCGACCTTCCTCGGGCTGATGAATCAAGCCTGCTCCACAGAGGAAGAATGAGCCTTCATTCACTTGCCTTTAATGTAGCATAGAGTTTGTTTCTTCACTCAGTTTAAGTGCACTTATGACACTGTGCCTTGCATTGTCCTATGCAATCGTTTATATACTGTAATGCTAATGAGAAGACCAGTTTTCAGTCGCTGGTTGAAAGAGCTATAACTTGAACTCAACTGTAAACTTATATTTAATATTTTTAATAAGGTTTTTTTTCTTTGAATTTCATGACATGTATTGGTTTATATGCTTAAGAAATGTGACGGCTTTCTTTGCCAAACTAAAAATGTGTTGTAAATATACACAGAGTGATTAAAGCTTGTGATAAAACCTTTGAAACTGTCTTTGACATATTCATTAATGTAAGTACTTGCAATTGAATCCAATTTTAGTCGCAATGCTGCACTGTCCTCCTGTCAGAGCTGCTTTAAAGTCACCATGAAATCAAAGTTGACTATCATTTATTATAAATGATTTATCCGTGAACATCATTATTTTATTAAAATTGCCTTTGATCAAAATAACTTCTCCCTCTTGCAGTGACATCGCTTCTCTGACGTGTTTACTGGCACGAGGGCGGGACAACCTGTCACTCACATGACATCACAGCAATAGCAAACCACAGCCATCCAATCAATTCCTAAGAGATCAAATTAAGTCCCACCCTACATCAAAATCAATACAATTACAATTCAAAATCTCAGCTGCTAGGGGGAGGTACAGTTGTGTTCAAAATAATAGCAGTCCAACATCACTAACCAGATCAATCACTGTTTTTGGTAGAAATTATGACATGCATGCTGCTGAGTCCGTGTAATTAAATCATTAATTGAAAAGGGCGTGTTCAAAATAATAGCAGTGTGGAGTTCAATTAGTTAAAACTGGTGTCAAACAAGTGCCATCCTTATTTAAGGATGAAGGCAGCAAATGTTGTACTGTGAATTTCTCTCTGAAAATCAGAGTAAAATGGGTCGTTCCAGACATAGTTCAGAAGAACAGCGTACTTTGATTAAAAAGTTGATTAGAGAGGGGAAACATATAAAGAAGTGCAGAAAATGATAGGCTGCTCAGCTAAAATGATATCAAATGCTTTAATATGGCAACCAAAACCATGGATGAAAACCATAGACTGTAAAAAAATATGGATGTAGTGTCCGTCCCATAGGATTCTGAAGAGCAGTTTTGAAGCGTAAAGTAGGGTTGAGCTGGCCGTTGCCATCTTGGCAGCGAGTCACTCCCAGATAACAGAAAATGGGAAAAGAGGCGGGATGTGGGCGGAGCTGAGGTGACGTGATGACTAACAGACATGAGTTATAAAAAATTTAAAAAATTCACCCCCCTCACAGTTATCATGAAGGCTAAATTAGCTGTATAGACCAAAGCCACAATTTGTACCAGGCTGTAAAAGTTTTTTTCTGCTGTAAAGTTGGGCATTTTAACATGGGGCTCAATGAGATTCTGCTCCCTTCTGGAGCCTGTCTCTAGCGGACAGTCGATGAATTGCAGGTTAAGTCACTTCCATATTGGCTTCAAGAGAAACTGGGGGAGGTTGCCGCTTGATGGCAACGCAAGAAAACGTAAAACTACCATTCGAATAGATCGAAGAATAGTCAATATGGCAAAAACTGAGCCAATGATCAGCTCCAGGGTGATCAAAGAAAGTCTAAAGTTACCTGTGAGTAACAATTAGAAGACGCCTATGCGAAGCCAAGCTATCGGAGCAAAGTCCCATTGTTGAAAAAAATGACACGTGCTGAAGAGGTTACAATTTGCCAAAGAACACATTGACTGGCCTAAAGAGAAATGGCACAATATTTTGTGGACTGATGAAAGTAAGATTGTTCTTTTTGGGTCTAGGGGCTGCAGACAGTTTGTCAGACGACCCCCAAACACTGAATTCAAGCCACTGTGAAGACAGTGAAGCATGGTGGCGCAAGCATCATGATATGGGGATGTTTCTCATACTATAGTGTTGGGCCTATTTATCGCATTCCAGGGATCATGGATCAGTTTGAGTACATCAAAATACCTAAAGAGGTCATATCGCCTCATGCCGAAGAGGAAATTTCAACAAGACAACGACCCCAAACACACCAGTAAGTGAGCAGCATCTTGGTTCCAGACCAACAAGATTAACGTTATGGAGTGGCCAGCCCAATCCCGGACCCTTAATCCAATAGAAAACTTGACATCAAAAATTCTGTTTCTGAGGCAAAATCAACAAATGCAGAGGAATTGTGGTATGTAGTGCAATCGTCCTGCGCTGGAATACCTGTTTGCCAGAAGTTGGTTCGACTCCATGCAACACGGATGTGAAGCAGTTCTCAGAAACCGTGGTTATACAACTAAATATTAGTTCAGTGACTGACAAGAAAGCTAAATCTTCAAGCATTTTTCAGTTTATACAGTAAATATTTGAAAAATGCAAGACTGCTATTTTGTTGAACCGCCTAATATTCCTTTTCCTCACTTTCTGTAAAGTAATAACAAATTTGATCAATTTTTCTACGTTTTGATTTAGACTAGAATGTGCAGTGTTCCCAATGCATTTGCGTGTATTAAAATAAAAGTTATTATAAGGATTTTGAGCTTTACTCACTTTTCTAAACACACTGCTATTTTGAACACAGCTGTATGAACAATATTATAAGAATACTTTAAAAGACATGCTTGTAAAATTCTTTGAGGGCAAAATTGACTCGATATAGGCCTAATGCTTCTTCATTTTTAAATATCCAGTAAATTCAGGATAATCAAAACTATCTAACACTAATCTTATGTTGCTTGTTATATGTCTATTCCTCATAAAGCCAGACTGTTTAATTGAATCTAATACGGCTTCATGTCTTTCAGTTAATCAGGGCAAATATTTTATAATTATTATTCAGTAAACTAATTCGATGCCAATTATCAAGAAAAAGTGAATCCTTTTTTTGATTTGGGGATTAATGTGACTAACCCCTGAGTCAAGGTGGGGGGAAGGCATTGATTACTGATACTTTCATTAAACATCTGAAGCAAAAGAGGCCAAATCCTTAGAAAACTGATGTAAAATTCTGATATAAAACCATGGTACCTGGTGATTTATTAATTTTCAGATGATTAATGGCCCTTCTCCCTTTCTCAACAGAAATAGGCATATCACAAAGTTTTAATTTTTGCCAATAGTTTTCACCTCCGTAAATCTCAGAAAGGCATCACACAGTTGGAGAATAGTTAGATGTATATATTTTCTTATAATTTTTCTTACAACCCCATTCGCATTTACTTGATGTTGTTATTAAGATGGCATCTCGAAATATTGTGAATTTTGTTCCCCTTCTTCGAGCCGTCTTCTTGAAATGCACCCTCAGCTTTCCTTCTATATAGTTCATCTAGATTGATTTGCAGATCTGATAATAGATCTAACTCTCTAGACATTTGCTCATTTCGTTTTGTACTTGTCTTTCCGTTTTCTTCAGTTCTTTTGTATTTGGCTATTCGCTGCCAAATTTCCTTCAGTATTTGGTGACCTCAAATTTCAGAAGTTTCCAATTTGAACAAAATGCATTCTCCTACTGGCTTTATCCCAGAAACTGCATGTCAATCATGTGATTGATATGCGTCATCATATAGTAGCAGGGAATTAAGTTTCCAATATGATCCATTTATAGAACAATGCTAATAGATTTATGATCTGTCAGCGGAGTATATAACACCAACTTCCACAACCATCTTTGTTAAAGCTCTCAGATAATAACCAGAAGTCAGTTCTGCATTGGCCTGTCCCTGTTTTATTACTCCAGAATGACTTTTGTGGAAATTTGGCTCTCCAAATATCTGTAAAATTGAATTCATTCATGAAGTTTTTGAGATTATTGTTGTTTACATTAGGTCGACCTGGTGGACATTTATCCATTGCTCCATTTAGTATATCATCAAAATCCTCCAACTAATAAAGTTGCATCTGGATATTTATTTAACCATTCAATAAATATACTTTCTATGGATAAAAATAAAGTTATTTTCCAAACTCTTATAAATGTCTAAAAATGAAACAATTATCAACATATTTAATTAATATATAAAATGTCCTGCAGTATCACATTCTGTAGACCATCACCATTAAATCTATTCTTTAAAGTTATCATTCCAGCTGAGTGTTTAGACCCAAGATCAGCACCTATATGTAAAGTTAGGAAAGTAGCCCATCTTTGGTGTGTCCTGAGCTTTAGACAGCCTCCATGGGTAATTCTTCAAGCCGGCGCCAAGAACTAGCAGCAACAAAACCTGACTGTGTTGTCTGCGCTTGAACACACCAAAAGGACTAATGGCGACTGTCAACTATCACGTGTGTTCTGCTGTGAATTAGATAAGTCAGCATGCGGGTTTTAGCGAATGTGCCTGATACACCACCTTAAGTGAAAGTAAATATAGGTCTATATCAGCAGGTATCAATATAGTCTTTTCATCATAGTGTCTGTCATCATAGGGGCGTGGTTGAATCAAGTGGAAATATATTTCTTATATTCAGGGTCGTCTTATATTCGGGTATATACGGTATTTGGAAGAATGTTTGTAATCAAGCAAAGAGAGCAACCATTGACTACCATAGTATTTTTCCCCTACTATGGTAGTCAATGGTTGCTCTATCTGCTTGGTTACAAACATTCTTCCAAATATCTTCTTTTGTGTCCAGCAGCACAAAGAAACTCATACAGGTTTGGAGCAACTTGAGGGTGAGTAAATGATGACAGAATTTTTTACTCCATTTTTAACCCTTTAACTCCACTTTTAGACATACACTGGCAAACATCCCTAAGCACTTCCCCTTGGAGAATCCCCATCACCATTTTAAAGTGCAATTACCTTCGTCAAGTGGACGAAGGAAGTTTATTTGCACAGACTCTCGACCCCGCGATTTTGCCAGAGGGAGCGAGTCTACTCCACATGTACACTTCAGGCAGATAGACCACAATGCACAATGACTGTGACGTCACAGCAATCGTTACGCTTGGCCTTATTTTCACATTTAGTACTTAACTACCTTAAGCTGACTGTTTTTAACGCAGTTTATTGTACGGTTTTAATTTTCGTTTGTGTATTTTTCATTATTTTATAATTAATATGAATTGGACGAAAAGACTCAACTTCCGTTTCAAGTCTTAGTTTAAAATGACAGCCATGTGTGTCTTGTCAGGGATTTTGTGGACATTTAGGCTCATTTGAGCACAAAGCAAGTTCTTTTTCCGATCGGAATTGTTCCAAGCGTAACGATTTAGTTGCCTTTTCCTATCGGGGTGTACTTTCACCGCCATGTTAGGCTAAAAGGTGTGGGTGGGAAAGTTGTGACGGCGGAACTTTCGAGAACGTTTGTACACTTCAGGCAGATAGACCACAATGCATAATGACTGTGACGTCACAGCAATCATGCTTGATTTAAATCATGCTAGTGCATGACGCTATTCCATTTCAAAACAACCCGCACCCTGTTTTATAAAGTACATATTACAAGCAGTATTACTTCACTCTGTCAAGAATAGTTGAATGTCACTACCATGAAAGCGAAAACGGTGTCTCGCTTGACAAGTGACCACTACTCCTCTCTCGTCAAGGTAGTTTTCTTCATTCATGGCTGATAGCGGCGAAAGACATGTAATGTAGCTCTCAGCCCCCTCTGTTGGTGAACTAAAGCACTACACGAATGCTCTGCAACCAGCATTTTATCAGAGGTACACCAATCTGATATAACTAATGGCACACACACCAAAATCATTAATCCCCTGGAGTGCAGTGTGTTTTTAGGCAAGTTGATCGACCCACCAAACCACGGCACAAAAATCATAATTTATTCACTATGTTGTGATGAAATCTAATCAGTTAAATTTGAACATGTCAATCTTATGGAATCTCATCAGGCCTACCATTAACTTAATAAAAACACAACACCATCAGTCTCATTGCTTAACATATTCAAGCTCATATTCAAACTGTTCAAATGAACGGTTTTGCTTCAGCTGTTGGAATGAGCCTCCTGCCACCTACTGGATTAAAATAGCACATTTATACTTACTAGACTCCCATTTAGAATTACCTACACTAAAAGTATTATAATTAATGTAATACAATGAAGAGACTAAGGTCGATCAAATGCTTTTCAATCTGCAAATATAGACCTTAATTCAGACAAATATCTTAGACAAAAAAAACAACCAATTTATCACAAAAAAACAGGTTTATTTAATATCTCTTTCTTTTTTAAAATAATTAGATTTATTCTATTCATCAAACCCTTTCTTTTGAATTTTTATACATATCAAACTTGGGCCATCATAAAACACATAATGAGCTTGGGAGAGTTAAAACAAGGAAGAGAGAAAGAGAAGACACGTGATTAAGCCAAAATAAAATAAAATATATAATAAAATACATCCTCCTCACATGTAAAATCCACAACCCGATTGTTAGGACTTCAAATAAAAGAAAAGAAAAGGGGCTGAAGTCCCATGAGAACAGCTAATGATCTAACTTGAAGTGCTTTTTAGTTCTAGCCTGCCCTGGTGGCTGGTATTTCAGAAGATTATGACCTACCGGATCAGCGTTTACCTACATAGGCCCTAAAAACCCCAACATAAGCAGGATTTCATTTCAAACACTCCATGAACAGAAAGAAAAACCTTGTCTCGCTCCGCTCGGTCATGTAGACGACATCCATCCACCCTGAAAATGAAAACTGAGAGCTGAGCAGTGGAAATATGGGTGGAACGTAAGAATAATGTCCAGGATATTCTTTACGAAAAATATATGCATCACTTAACGGTTTTAAAAACACTGGATGAGCTCTGAACACTGTGCCACCGATATTCCACAAGTCCTTACTAGTGTCGGAGAAACTGAGCTTGACATACTCTTGGTAACTACTGAATTTCCACATGGGAATTCCCAAGAGTCTCCACAGCAGACAGCATGAAACTATGACCAGATCATTACCTGGTTCACAAGTTAAAAAAATAAAGGTCCTCGGAGAGGTTTGTCCTCTTTATTGAGCACAGGTAACCACCGTAGCCGACTGCGGCCCATCTTTCTTGGACGTTAAGATTCCTGGTCAGCGAAAAGCACCTGTCCATAATGTACAGTGAAGGACCAGGCTGATCATCCTGTTTAAAAAAAAAAAAAAAAAAAAAAAAAAAACACCACAGAGAGGATGTTTAATGTTTTTTTTCTCTCCCCACTTCGGTTTTCCTTATATTCATGTCATGGGTTTCTGGTTTGTGTCCCCTGAGTTAGGGGAGTACAATTATGTCTAGATGCAAAAGTCTCTCTTCATAAAAAAAATTAAATGATAATAAATAAAAAATTGTGGTGGCAGCGGGATCCTCATATAAGACATCTTTAATCGCAGGGTGAGCACAGACCCTAAAGTCCCAGGGCACTTCCTTGGAGAACAATATCGACATGGAGACACTGAACAACTTCTGAACTGAAAGGTTTTTTTAAAATATATCCTTTGACCATAGCTGATTATTTTACCATATTTTTTTTACAACGAGGAGTGCACATTAAGTCTCTCTTCAAATTCTCTGTTTTTTTTCTTCTTCCTTTCAGTGTAGTAGTATGATACAGGAAAGAGGGGGAGGATTATTTACAGTGCTGTTGAAAGAGAGGAAATGAATGAGGGAGTGTGCGGTAAAGTACGCAGCATGAGAAGCAAAGAGGGGTCCCTGTGGAAGAGTAGAAAGGGATTGGTTGGGGCCAAACAGAAGGCTGGAGACGAGGTCCGTGTTAGGTGGGAATGACGCCGTCGCTGTTCTGGATGCCCCGTCTGAGCTCCAGGTCCTCCAGCTTCCTCCATAGATCCTCCCGTTCCTTGTCCTTCTTCCTTTCCCTACAGGAAAGTGAGAAAATGTTATCTGAACTGCTTTGTAAAGTGCAGGATTTTAAAACAATACCGTACAAATGTCTGTTTCTTGCCTTTGCCTGTCTGATTTGTAATTGGCGGCGAGTTCATCAAACAAAGCGCTGTTCATCTCCATGAATGCTTTGAGGACATTGTAGATCAAAGCTGATATTGCCCTGATGGTGGAGAAAAGCAAACATGAACATCAAAACTCTGTCTAAAGTGTCTACTCTGCGGTTAATAATATACACCATCCGAAAGTTTGGGGTCAGTAAGATTTTTTTTTTTTTTTTTTTTTTTTTTTTTTTTTAAGAAATTACATTTTATTCAACAAGGCCACATTAAATTGATCAAAAGTGACTTAAAGGGGTCATGAATTGAGAAATCTACTTTTCATTCAGCCTTTGATATATAAAAGTTCATTGTGATATAAGAATATCCTGCAAGTTTCGGAGCTGAAAACATCCTTGTTAGTCAAAAAAAAGCTTTTATTGACACCAGGCCCAGCAAACGAGAGATCTCAGAATATGCCAGGCTGTGACGTCAGAGTCACACCGCCTCAACAGAAGATAAACAACGCCTGATTCTGTAGCCCCGCCCACCGATTATAGGCTTATGTGGAGCTAAACCGGATCGAACTTCCAAGCAATAAACATGCTGCATAAGCTTCATTTGGATTCCAAGATCATGAATGCATTTAATGAATATCCAGCTCACGTGGGTAAGACATTGCGCGTTTGTTCCTTCATTTCACCACGGATTTGTTTGTAAACAAAAGACTGGATGACTACATGAATGAAGCAACACACTAATGTGAGTAAAATGTTTTTATTTTATAAGTGATAATATTGCATTGTTACAGATCGTTTGATGTAGATCTATTGATTATGTGCACGTGTCTAACTGAACATAACTTAGCACGCCGTCACAGGCTGGATAATCCTTTATTAGTGATGTTGTTGGTTCATTGTGCTGCGATCCGTGATCAGACTCGGGCCAGGGCTCGCAAAGACCAACGTCCCGGGGCTATGCGTTTTCCAGACGGGCTACCAAAACGCATCACCGGCCTGGCGACGGCTATCTTAAATAGTGAAATAACATTCCTTTCTTGATGTGCGTTGTTCACTCTCTTGACTTGATATTTGAAGGAAAAATACAATTGCAGAAGTTGTGATCATGCTTCGATTTGTCTGACTCTGCAGTGTGTGTGTGATGTACGGTTCACAGTTATATCCACCGATCGGGTGGGCCAAGTAATAAAACTACAATTAATTGCAGGTGGATGAGAGATAAATCATTGCGTTTGTTTGATAAAGACGTTTTGCCACACACTTTCAAAATTCCTCACATGTACTCACGGGGGAGCCAGAGCTCATTATAATATGCAAATCTTATCCAATCATAGCAGTGGGCGTTTACTTCAAACTCTTCAATGCGGTAAGCCCATAAAAACTGAGCGTTCCATGAGAGAGCCTCAAAACCAGGGTAGAAAATTTGTCACTTACTCATTTGTTACCTATTGCTTATTCATTATGATGTTTTTGAATGTAAAAAACGTCATAAGTTGACGTCAGACAACAGTATAATTTTTTTTTTAAAAAGCCAGTTCATGACACCTTTAATACAACATATTTATATTTCAAATAAATGCTGTTCTTAGTATCAAATTTGTTTTAATTTTGCCACAAAAACTGTTTTCAACATTGATAAATGTTTTGTGAGCAGAAAATCAGAATATTAAAATGATTTTTAAGCATAATATTTCACAATATTATAGTTTCACTGCACTTTCGATCAAATAAATGAGCAGACTTTAAAAAAAAAATAAATAAATAAAACCTTTTGAATGGTGTATAATATATACACTATATTGACAAAAGTACTGGGACACCAGACCATTACACCAACAGGGACATTGACATCGCATTTTTAATACAGACTTGGTATTTTGCAGCTTCCACTCTTTTGGGAAGGTTTTCCACAAGATTTGGAGCGTTTCTGTGGGAATTTTTGCCCATTCATCCAGTAGAGGTCCTCAATCCTGCTCCTAGAGAAACTGTCCTGCAAAGTTTATTTCCAACCTGCTTCAGCACGACCTGCATGTGCATTTTCAAACGATCCTAAATAGCTTGATTAGCTGCTTCAGGTGAGTTTGATTAGGATTGGAGCTAAACTCCGCAGGACAGTGGGTCTCCGGGACCAAGGTTGAAGACCTCTGCAGTACAGCATTTGTGAGGACAGGCACTGATGTTGGACAAGAAGGCCTGGCTCAGATTCTCCATTCCAGTTCATCCCAAAGGTGTTCAACAGGGTTGAGGTTAGGGCTCTGTGTGTGGGCCAGTCAAGTTCTTCCACGCCAAACTCATCCAACCATGTTTTTTAGACCTTAATCTGTGCACTGGGGCAAAGTCATACTGGGATAGAAAAGGCCTTCCCCAAACTGTTACCACAAAATTGAAAGCATAACATCGTCCAAAATGTTGTGGTGTGCTGAAGCAACAAGATTTCTCTTTACTGGAAGTAAGGAGCATAAGCCCAACCGTTGAAAAATAGCCCCATACCATTTTCCCTCCTCCACCAAACTTAACAGTTGGCGCAATGCAGTCAGGGAGGTAACGTTCTCCTGGCATCCGCCAAGCCCAGACTGCCAAACAAAGAAGTGCAATTCATCACTCCACAGAACACATTTCCACTGCTCCAGAGTCCAGTGGCAGCATGCTTTACACACGATCCGACGCTTCGCATTGCACTTGGTGATGTGAGACTTGGATGCAGCTGCTCGCCCAAAGAAATCCATTCCATGAAACTCCTGCCTCATAGTTTTTGTGCTGATATTAATGCCAGTGGAAGTTTGGAACTCTTCAGCTATGGAATCAGCAGAGCACTGGCAACTTTAACTCACCAAATGCCTCAGCAATCGGTGACTCCACTCTGTGACTTTATGTGGGCTTCAGCTGAGTTGCTGCTATTACTAAACACTTCAACTTTCTAATAATACCACTTACAGGTGACTATGGAATATCTATCAGGGATGAAATTTCACAAACTAACTTATTGCAAAGGATTGTCTCTTCAGAACGACCCCTATTTTGTCACCAATGTTTGTAAATGTAGACTGCATGGCTAGGTGCATATTCTATACACCTGTAGCAATAGGTCTGATTGAAACACCTGATTTAAAGAATTAAGAGCTATGTCCCAATACTTTTATCCATATAGTGTGTGTGCGCATATATGACATTATATGAAACTCACGGGTTCCAATGCTCTTTGGAGATCCTGTAGAGACTGGCAAACATGATAGGCAGGATGACGCTAGAGTTCTCCTCAATCAGACTCATGATGTACTCGTTGTTCCAGTAGTACAGAGCTCGCTCTGCCACCTAAAACAATACAATTTTACACAGGGATTTTAGACAGCAGAACCTGAGGCATTCACTTGCACTCAAATGTGCCATTTTCATGCCAAAAACATGTATTGACTAAACACTTTAGTAAAGACTTAAAAGTGGAATTGATTTTGAAGGAGCAAATGTTCCTTCTCTTTTTATTTTTATTTAATAGATCTTATGCCCAGAATTTTGAGATATTAAATGATCAAACATGCTAACAGAACCTTACAGTTGATTGGTAACGTGAGCAAATATGGATCAGGGTTTCTCTAGGAAAATTGCTTTTGAATATCTTTATGTTTTTAGCTATTACAAGATATCACAAGGTTTGTGAGGAGGATTTATGGTGGAGTGTGTTCACCTGAAAATGGGGGCTGGACACACATCTAGCAATCTGTTTGAAGAGTGGCTCCTGGATCTTAACAAACTGAGTAGGCTCGATCACATCTAGAATCTCCTCCAACTCTCCAAGAAACATAACCTACAAAAAAAGACAATGCAGTAGAAATGTTTAGGAAAGCATGTTAAGCATTTCTCTTGAATAATGCATGAAAACAGTAGTGGAAGTAATTAGATCTTCACTTTCTATGACTTTAAATTAGGGTTTGGTAGAAGATTCAACAATTAACGATTTCCTTTTGAGAGCAGGGATGGGGTTAGTGTAATTTCACAAAAAATGGACACTGGATTAATAACTTGCAGGTATGATTCCATAAAATGAAGAATTACCTCTTTTTGACTGCAAGTTTTTGGCCAAAATTTCAACAAGCCTCCGATTACCTGAAAAAAAAAAAAAAAAAAAAAAAAAAAAAAAAGGAAATTCTTTAGGAACAAGCCAAAACAAGAGAGGACTTGATGAAGAATGAGGAAGATCATGGTGACAAGGAACACTTACAGGTTCTGTTAACGTGGGATCTTTCTCTAGGAACTGTACAATACAATAGGCCAGCTACAAAAAAAAAAGATGACTTCAGATTAATATAAAATGCATTTCAAAAGCTTAGATTCATAAACTGCCATATACATGACAATAAGGATTATGATGTTTCCTCTGTCCTTGACATGCATGCAAGCAAGCACAGACGTGTAGATAAACAGCTGAGTGTGTGTACCTGGGCATGGAAGAGAGACAAGCTCCTCACTGTGTGCAGAGGCAGCAGCACTTTCACCAGGAACTGTTTGTGCTCAGCTTTGAGGGGAAGCGCAAAACCATTGATGATGCTGTAAACCAGAGACGTATGAGGCTTCACCGCTGATCTGACATTGATAACCATGACAAAAACTGATCATATGCAGGAGACGGTCACATCTAAAAGACACCTATAGGCCCCGATATACTTCAAGCGAAACCGAAGAATGAACTGGTCTGACATTCCTTCAAACAAAATAAGGTTTTTTTTTGGGTTCGAAACCGTTCGCTAGAAAAATCAGGCCAAAACAAAGTTTCGTTTGAAACAGCTTGCCAGTAAAGTCTGGAAAAGTTCTTTTAATTTTGATGATTATAACTGACAACTAAGGAAAGTCCCAAATTCAGTATCTCAGAAAATTTGAATATTGTGAAAAAGTTGAATATTGAAGACACCTGGTGCCACACCATTGACACCTTGCACAAGGAGGGCAAGACACAAAAGGTCATTGCAAAAGAGGCTGGCTGTTCACAGAGCTCTGTGTCCAAGCACATTCATAGAGAGGCGAAGGGAAGGAAAAGATGTTAGAAAAAACAAAAAAACAAAGTGTACAACCAATAGGGATAACCGCACCCTGGAGAGGATTGTGAGTGTCGCATTCTTGTGTCAAGCCACTCTTGAACAACAGACAGCGTCAGAAGCGTCTCGCCTGGGCTAAAGACAAAAAGGACTGGACTGCTGAGTGAGTGCTCCAAAGTTATGTTCTCTGATGAAAGTAAATTTTGCATTTCCTTTTGAAATCAGGGTTCCAGAGTCTGGAGGAAGAGAGGAGAGGCACACAATCCACGTTGCTTGAGGTCCAGTGTGAAGTTTCCACAGTCAGTGATGGTTTGGGGTGACATGTCATCTGCTGGTGTTGGTCCACTGTGTTTTCTGAGGTCCAAGGTCAACGCAGTCGTATACCAGGAAGTTTTAGAGCACTTCATGCTTCCTGCTGCTGACCAACTTTATGGAGATGCAGATTTCATTTTCCAACAGGACTTGGCACCTGCACACAGTGCCAAAGCAACCAGTGCCTGGTTTAAGGACCATGGTATCCCTGTTCTTAATTGGCCAGCAGACTCGCCTGACCTTTGTGAAGAGGAAGATGCGATATGCCAGACCCAACAATGCAGAAGAGCTGAAGGCCACTATCAGAGCAACCTGGGCTCTCATAACACCTGAGCAGTGCCACAGACTGATCGACTCCATGCCACGCCGCATTGCTGCAGTAATTCAGGCAAAAGGAGCCCCAGCTAAGCATTACATGCTCACACTTTTCATGTTCATACTTCTTCAGTTGGCCAAGATTTCTAAAAATCCTTTCTTTGTACTGGTCTTAAGTAATATTCTAATTTTCTGAGATACTGAATTTGGGATTTTCCTTAGTTGTCAGTTATAATCATCAAAATTAAAAGAAATAAACATTGAAATATATCAGTCTATGTGTAATGAATGAATATAATATACAAGTTTCACTTTCTGAATGGAATTAGTGAAATAAAACCTTTTGATGATATTCTAATTATATGACCAGCACCTGTATAAATAAACATGACGTGACTTTACTAGACTGCGGAATTGCAGAGCTTGTGCAAACATGATCAGATTCTTCTGCTTTATTTAAAAAAAGGCTTGCAGTTTTCTCTTTGTTGTGTGCTTATTTTGTTATTGAGAGGAAAAGTGTGCAGCACGTATTTACATATTCATCTAAACCCCGCTATCAGCAGCATCGGGACATTCGCTAACAGTACAAATCACTGCTCGTGTCTTTCTTTTTACCCCAAGCGAAGAGCGAAAAAGAACTCCGCCGTGAGCATATCGGGGCCTTAAGGACAGGGTGGAGTAAGATAAAACAGGAATGTGACCTCTGTGGGTCACCCCTTCCATTTCTTAGTTTTAATTTCTCCACATCTCTTCCAACCAATGAATAAGTTCTAAAATATGACATACCTTCCCAAAATCTCCAGCAGTTCAGCTACACCATTGAAGCGCTCAGTCTCATATACAAAACTACCAGAGCAGGACAGGAGGAAAAAGAGCTATGTCAGCATGCCAGCAATATTTCATCTTGTACATACCCCACAACTAAAAAGGTTGATAGTTACTTACCAAAGAAAAATGTTGTTGATCTGTTTGCGGATGAAGGCCCTGAGGCCGAGGAACTTGCCATAGATTCTGTGCAGAACTGTCTTCAGGCAGTCCCTCTCCCGCGGATCCTCGCTATCAAACAGCTCCAAGAGCTAGAAATTAGGAAGAGTTTTATTACTACATGATCTTCATCATAAGCAATGTGTATCGCTCTTAGAAAAAAAGACTGTCCATGCATTACCTTTATAACTACACAGCTACTAAAACAAAATAACAAAAAATAAATAAAAATGAAACAAAAACCAACCAAATATTGTTTTGAGATTAAATTAAACTAATAGCACTTTAGGGAACTGGTTTTCAGTGACAAGTCAAATGTACAGTTTAGTGGAAATTATTCTAAACTATTTGACAGTAAATTGCCACAATTGTATTCCAGAGAGCTATCTCAGTGCCGTTTTACTAACTTCATTTGATTTATACCAGGATGAGAAGTCATAAAACATTTCACAGGCAATCACTCACCTGTAATACAAATTTCTGGTCGATGTATTTTTGGCAGCGCTGGGCTGAAATTCCTGACTTTCCAAGAAGCGAATGAAGAACTCATAAACAAGCTTAAGCAGAAAGAAGAGAGAGAGAGAGAGAGAGAGAGAGAGAGAGATCAGAAAACTTGTCCTTGAAAGATGAGACCTTACAAGTATGTCAAATTACAAAAGGCTTTTATAAAGCCCATGTTGTTTGATTTTTTTACATGCATATGTATATAGTGCTGTCAATCGATTCAATTTCTTAAAAAAAAAAAAAAAACACATTTTTCTGTTTTTAATATTTTTATATTGTAATAATTTCACAGTTACTCTCCAAATTAATGTAGAAACAACTTAAAGACAGTATTTAAGTATTTGTTTTAATGGCATCTTTCTATGAATGAAGGCCAGTATCACTGATACTAATACTGATACTGATGTTTCTGTGAAATTGAATTTATTTTTACATTCAAGACATTCAATATTACAGTATAAATGAAAGCTATATAAATTTCAACATTTATTAGGCTTTAAAAACTAAAACAATCTACACAACCTCATAATAAAAGGTTATATATTTACCTGTGGCCTTCTGTCTAACATTTTGGAAATATACAGAAATGTAATAAAGTTATCAAAAACAGACTGCACTGCATAAATAATAAATTAAATATAGAATAACTCCTTAAAGCTAAAATTTTCTGTTAGCTTGGTTCTTTAATGAACATTATTGACAGACATCATTAGTGCTGCTGTCACTTTAAGATCTGCCGCTGCCGAACATGACACGGATCTCATTTCCTCACAACTCTTATGAGAAAACTCGACAAAATGGGCATTTTGGCATAATTCTGTGCTATTGTTTGTTCAAGTGTGTGTGTGCGTTGTGTGTGTCAATTAGACAAGGGGTGCGTCTCAATCAGCTCCCTAGTTCAGTAGTCAGGGCACTGATCAGACCACATTCATGCATACCGATTCACGACCTAGGAAGATAGGGAGCTGATTGAGACGCACCCAGGACATTCACAGACAGCTTGTTCTCGTTTGTTTTGTCGCGCTTGAATGGTTTAAAAACATTTGTATGAACAAGAGCGAGATCATATAATGTAACACTAGCCCAAGGATGATATAAAAACGGATGCTGTGTTAATTGTTTAACTGTGTTAAACTGAAAAAAGTAAAATCGCATGCATTAACACGCTAATTTTGACAGCACTATATTTATATATAAGTAGAAACACTATTGCATTTGATGGCAGCCGGGGCTCTGTACCTGTAAGTGTGGCCATGAGGCCTCCAGCGTCGGCTCATCTTCCTCCGGGTCAAACTCATTACTGTCACTAGGCGGAAGAGTCCGAAAAATATTGTAGGACACCTGTAATAAATGAAGAGGAGGAAACGCTTGAGGTATATCTGAAATATTGATATAGGCATATAAATTTGATGATAACAAGATACAATTTTCCAATCTCACAACATGGTTATAATCTATTAATCTCACCATTTTGACAACCTCGGGGTAAGTCTGCTCAGTCAAGTAGCCCCGGCTGAGGGTGACGTAGTCCACCAGCTCATTAAGGGTGGACCGCTTATACTCTTTCATTTTGAGGTCAGAAAGTGTGTCCATGAAGTCAAACAGAGTACAGCACTGCTGCAGCTTCTTAAGGAACAGTTCTGGTTGCTCCTGTGCTGAAACATCTAGACCAAGAGAAAGAGCGGTTTAATGCTAAACAGTCCAGTAATACGAAAATTCCACAAATGGTTTAGATCAACCTCCTTGACTTTCCTACTGTAATCGGTCTCACAATTCAGGACTGTTCATGGGAGGCCTAAAATACTTCACATATTAAGCTTAGAGGTCCATCTGGCATTTGACCCATAAATATTCCAAGTGATAGGGACTACTGAAAGCCATTCAAGACAGTAATATATGTGCCATAACAAACAGCTACAGTGGCAACGTAGTACATGGGTTTATTGACAGTATTTGAATACTTTAGACAAACAAAGATAGCACACAGCCACACACACACACACCTTTCATGTGAAACATTGCAAGATTTTTAGGCTTTAAAATGATCAAACAATAGATATACTGTTAACAAATTAAGTTAAATTATTTAGATACTTTGTGGGTGTCAAACTTCAGTCTAACATTGACTGCATTCCATGTCGCTTTCCTTTTGTTATTATAGTACAACCATCTTTATCAGCTCTATCACAGCAATTAAAACAGCTCAAAGCACTATGACGTCACCAACCATTATCTTGATATGACCACATAAACAGAGCTTACCTTTCAGCAGAGGCAGCTGCACGAGCTCTATGGGCTTGTCCTGAGATCTGAACTGGGATGAGCTCTGTGCTCGCTTTTGCCTGGCTTTTCTGACAGACTTCCTGGAGAAGCCGTCCACCTTGTCCACCGACGGGGCTGTGGTGGCTGCTGAAGACATAGCCCTGTGCTGGAGAGACAGAAGAAAACAGAGAATCGTCAGTTATAATATGCAGAATGAATAAAATCTTGCAGAAAATTTTATTAAAATGAGAGAAAATCATGGTGACCATGTACTTCGTATTTAATTTAAAAAATAATAATAATTAGACATGAAAAAAAATAAAAATTAAGACCCATTTTTTAATGCAACCAACTGAACGGACTCCATGACCTCACACATTTTCATTTGTGTTAGATTAAAAATGGCACCAACTATGATGAAAGACTTGGCACTCAATGGCTGCATCTGAATATGCATACTTCCCTACTATAGTATATAGTATGTGAAGAGAAATGTCCTAATTCACTGTAAATTCCCACAAGAGTCTGAAGTACACATCAAATGGACACTTAACTATCCCATGAGGCCACGGACGCAATTGACAATAGCCGCATTTCCACTGTCACTTCCTGGGCTTGATCGGACCTCGTCAGGGCTTCCTCGGAGCCAACAGCCAGGGTTTTTTGGCCCACTGAATACCTTGGTCCAAAGCGGGCCAACTGGGGCTTGAGGAGTGGTTACGAACAAAGTTTATATGAATCCGGAGACGGCTGTCCCGCAAATGATTTCATATACCAGCTACCATCAGCATTAAAGACTTAAAAAGACTCATTTTAGCCCAAAACTCACTTTGAGACAGCAGCGTGTTTGAAATAACTTCTCTTTGTGATCCTATGTGGATTCTGATCACTGTATAAGGTAGAACTATTAGGGTTTCCATTTACCCAAGCAGACCTGGCAAACTATTAAACAAACCTGTCTGAGATTGATAACAGTTATCTAAAAAGATATGGAGAAATAAAAAAAACAAACATTTTTCTTCGAAATACTACAATCTGAATGTTTATTACTGAAATCATGTCACTGGAACCGTACTGCCTAGACACTAGTTGTCTGTCACATCATACAGTGCGAGAGATTTGCGCTGCACATATACGCCTCTACCGTGTGTTGCATTTTTGTGCGTGGTTTCGCTTTTTGTGACTATGAGCTGTCTATGAGCGGAGATATGAGCTGTCTGTCATCAAAAGGTTTTAGATCCAGGGACTATTCTCCACTAGAGCTGCTCCTGTCAGTTTTGAGTTCTACAGGCATCTCAAATGCGCCGCTCTCCACCAGATATAAAAGCCGCTGCTGGTTAATAAAGAATTGATTGATGACCTTGCGGTTGGATTAGACTCGTCATATCAAAAGCGATTAGACTTTTCAGTTTTATGGACGTTGCCATCTTTGATATTACTTTGGACACTGCGGTTACGGTTACTGGTAAGAGAATGCAGCCTTGACTCCTGTTGCACGTTCACACAGACAGTATTCAAGACACTATAAGTTGCTGTTTGAATAAGACACTTGTAAGTAAATGTGGTTATCATATGGCCTAAAACATGGCCTAGATATTGATTGAAAATGTTTGGAATCTTTATTATGTAAGACAGTAACACTTTACAATAAGGCTCCATTTGACACCATTAGTTAATTTATTAGTTAACTAACAAAAATTATTCTAAATCATTTATTAATCTTAAATGTTAAATGTCAACCTTTACTAATGTTAATCAAATTTGTATCTGTTAATTTAAATCGACCCAAACCTAAAATGAACAGTTGTATTTTTATTAACTAACATTAACAATGAATAACTACTGTAACAAATTATATATTGCTCATTGTTAGCTAATGTTAGTTAACGGATTAACCTTTAACTAATGGGGCCTAAAAAGTGCTAGCCATTGTCCTCCATAGTTCTGTTGCACTTTAATCCGTTTGAATTTATTTACGTTATACATTTTTGTGTATTGTTTTATTGCATTTTAATGTTCGTTTTGTTATATGAAAAAAAGTTGTTAAAACTGTTAGGAGGACAACAAGCTTCAGCAATTATGAAAATATGACACCATCACATGCCTGTCTGATGCGGTCTTTGTATTAAGGCTACAAAGTTATTAAATTCATACAGTACAGGCTATGTAGTCTTATTTTCACACTTCATTATTCAATTTCTATAGTTTTTCCTTATTTGAATGCTACTCATATAGTCTGTACCTGAAAAATAGCTTATTTGTTATCGTTCTTACAGTGCATTCGTCCTACCGTTTGTAATTAGCATCTTTGTTATGCTTAACATCCAAAAAAAAAAAAAAAAAGCGATACATGTTTGTGAAATAAAATTACTCAAAATAAGATTTTGGTCTAATCGCTCAACCCTAAATAACAGAATTGTGTTGGTCATTAATAATGTAATTAACCTAGATGATGCTCATGCCTTCAATGCTAAACAAGTGTGATTTATTTTGTGACAAGCAAACTTTTCATCATAGGAGTTTAAGGCAGTTGAGGGCAGTAATAACTTTAATTTGACTTCATCCTTTAATCAATGTTGCAAACATCTCTATCTCAGCTTGTTTATATTAATAAATAAAGTTTAAGTTTAATGTTCTGTTATCTATTTTTCAATTACTTTTCTTGTTTATGGTTTTTTGGTGGTATTAGTATTGAGAGATTTTAGTCAGATACCGTATTGAAGTCAGAATTTTGGTATTGTGACAACACTAATCTAACGGGCAAAAGCAAGTGAGCTGTCTACAGAGGAGGCATTTTAAAGACATGCTCCAGATGCAAAGTTAAAATCTTCACCCAGTCATGATCAGGACAGACGTGTACTCGAGCCATTGACCTGTACCCGTTTCCGCATTTCAAATTCAAAGTTAGTAAAGGCGGCGAGCCATCACAGGTTAAATTGTACTTAGATTGAATGGAAGGGCTGGTGTCCCTGAGGCTTCTCAGCCTTATGTAAGGGCTCCAAAAACACCCACAAGGCTGCTGTGCACTGGGATTAGCATGGGCTGGATGGGACAGGAAGTGATCAGGCTTTAGCACTCCTCTCCCAGGCAAAGCAGGAAGTAGAGGAGTGGCAGGAGGAGGTGGAGACTTCACACTGTACACGTGTTTAGCAATCTAGGCCATATCGTCACTAGAATGAATAAAGGACCGTTCACACCAAGAACGATAACTATAAAAGATACTTATGTCAATAATAACAGACAACTATGTTAGCATCCACATCAACTTACGACATTGTTCTGCTTATTATAAGCGCAAGTTGTTTTTATTGTTCATCAGCTGGAATCCAGTTTCTCTGTACAGTTATCATTATAGTTGGGTGTAATGTAGACTTTTTAAAACTTTATCTTTATTGTTCTTGGTGTGAACCAGCCAGAAGTCAAGAACCGTTGAGACAGCCTCATTCAAACCGATAGCTCAAGAATTCAAGTATGTGGTCATTATAAAAGACCATCATGTAGAATAATGAAAATCATTCATCCCGACTAAGAACCAGTTCTTGGTTCCTAACGTCACCTGTCTTTTCAGCTAAAATATTAACATCCTGACACGCTGCTATGATAGGAGCTGGATGAGAATAACAGACAGCTGATTAATTTCACAGCAGGCAGATACTTTGTTCTCCAGAGAGAATTTACAGGGGGTCTATGGACGTGACCTTCTGTTCTGCCCCCTACATTTGGGTCATGTGAATTTCAGGTCCAGCTTACCAAAAAGAAACCTAACTGAAGTCCAGAGAAAACAAATTGCTATTAGCGTTAAACACTCATGATTGAACATTCCATAGATATATAAAAAAATAAAAATAAATGTAAAAAACCCACACACACACACACACTACCATTACTAACCAGTGCAATAATACAATTTATTCTTAGAAACCAATGATTGTGCAGCTGCTACATTCTGTCCAACGATGCATCTTTTTTTTCTATACAGATTTTCTTTTTTCTCACTTGGTACTTTTAAAAGCAAAGTATTTATAATGACCCATAATGAATTTACTTCTAATATCTTTTATTAATAAGACAAATGGAAGTGATTTTACAAGGCAACAAGGTGGTTACAATTGCCAGAATATGTCCCAACATAGCAAAGAACCAACAGGAAAAGTGTCTGTAGCAGCATACTTGTAAAAAATTAATACAGACTTCAGCATATTCTGAAATCACTAACATAAATGTAATAACCATAGACTGTAAAAAAAAAAAAAGGAAAAAAAGAATGTAGTGTCCATGACATCACCCATAGGATTCTGAAGAGCAGTTTTGAAGTGTAAAGTAGGCTCGAGCTGACTGTTGCCATCTTGGCAGAGCGTCACGCCAGGATAACTGACAATGTGCAAAGAGGCAGGACATGGGCGGAGCTGAGGTGACGTGATGACTAACAGACAGCAGACCAACGACAATCCACCTGTCACTCAAAGTGGCCACACCCTTAATTATGCAGAACTGAATGAGTTATAAAAAAATAAAAATCACCACCACTTGGTAAGAACACCCTCTTGCTGTGTGTAATGATATTATGTGTAATGATACACCATCTTAATGTGTGTAATATAATCCTTCAGACAAATATTAAAAACATTTTGCTGCACCAAAATCTCAGCAGCTCTCATACAAAAGTAATGCTTGCAGACTTGTATTCTGAGGCATATTCTGAATAACTAGTAGCTAACAGCTGCTCTTATACACAAATAATCGAAGACTTATCTAAGACTAATTAACACCAAATTAACATCTGCATTTTCTAGTGTATTGCTGACTGTTTACTTGACCTTAAGACAGTCACAGAAGACATTTACTTACATTAACCTAGTATCGATATTTAAAAATTACCCATATCATAAAATAAGACTATCATATCATGATTTCAATGTTGAGCAAAATAATCATGATTATGATTTTTACCCTAATCGAGCAGCCCTAGTACACAATATAACACTGTACTGACCTGAACCTTCATGGGTTTAAAGTTTATGGGGCCTTTTGCTTTCTTCTGGATTCCTGTACAGGGTGTTGGCTAACACAGCACAACTCATTATGACAACTCACATCATCATTATCACCAGAGTCCTCCAACAATGACCAGCAAACATCTACCAATTAAAAACATCTTATCTGCTGACAGGGATTCATCTGAAAGTTAGCGTAAAGATGATATTCGCTTAAGTCTACTTATCTGGAAGGCTGAAAGTTCGCTCCATCACAACTGCTTTGCCTTGGCCTGATCGCTCTCATGTTTCTTAATTCTTACCCTACTTGTGTTGAATCTCCATACTTGAACTTAAAAGGTAATAATGAAACCAGTTGATATGTTTTGCTATAATGAGCATTGCTGCTGGGTTTACATCGGATTTATTTTTTACATGGGTTTATTGACTTTATCTGGTAGGTAACCTAGTAAAGCTTAATACAATTTAAAAACACCTAACAAGTGTTCAATTTAAAGTAATTAAATCATACCTTTTATTAAGTCAAAAACTAAAAGCAATCCAATGTAAACATAAATCCTTGTAAGAAAGACAAATGCCCTTGGCATTTAAATATGACTGTAACCCACAAAGCAAAATCCTCAAAAATGAAAGGGAATTACATAAATTTAAGCAAGCTCTCATGCTTAAACACTCTTTGCTGATAAATTTCACAACTAAAAGAGTGTGTAACTGTCAGTTATCAGGCTTATAAATGTGAGGCTGTTATAACACTAGTCATAAACTCAAAGGACTTTGGAGGCAAAGCCATGCCATGTAGGGAAGTGTTTCTGCCATCCCTGAAGCTGCTTGTGTACTGAAAAACAAGAATAAGTCAGGACTGTCCGATGGCCGCCACAAACACTGCCGGTTATGTCTTACTTGAACATAAACAGATGAGGGGAAAAAAATAAAAAGCATGTATAACAGTATATTAGATCAGTCTTAAAGTGACAGCAGCCTAATATTCCTGCTGCCGTCTAATATTGATCAACAAAAGACAAGGAGAAAAATCACTCACTGCTCTTGGTTGAATAACTTTTATAGCTTTAAACAAAGATCTATATTTAATTTTATATATAAAAATGTATCACTGGCCCCACCCAAAATTTGGCAGGGCAAGTAAAAATTAACCACTGGCTCAACCAGGCCAGTTCAAAAAAGAAAAGAAAAAAAAAAGATCCTTGATTTGAGCTATATAGAAAAGTAAATTATGTTTAACAGCTAACCCTGCCGTCAACCCAAACTGCAAAAGGTCTAAAAGTATAATAAACAATGAAGCCATAATATTTCTGAAAAACTCTTCAGCAAGCATCAACTAAACACTACACAACCTTACATACGGACATGGTTTCAGTGATCTGCTTTTCATGACGAACTGCATGTCACCCATGGATGCCTTGCCAAAACAGAGATGAACTTAAGACCACGAGACCCTTATGTAAAAGTGAATTGAAGAACAGCCGACTGCTTTTCCATTCTGCAGATTTGTTTACATTATGGTGGCTGTAATATGGCCCTAAACGGCCTGCCAGTACGAGCCTGGGATTTAAAGCAGAGAAACAAAGCACCGCACATTTAACAACGGTCCAGGATTTATTCCTCATTCATCTAAGAGTATTATAAATCAACGCTCCAGATAGCAAGACTGTTTATTAGATGTTCAAGGTTTCACACACAAGGTCTTTGCATACATCGGTAAGAGAAGGACTGGGATAATATTTAAATTAATTTAACTTAAAATGTAAGCTCACCTTCTTCAGAGTTCATGGACTGAACTACTGAACTTCTCACATCATGTCAAGCAAGAAACTGGAGCGTCAGGACTTTGACTTGGCTGTTGTAAAGCATAAAATGTCTTCGACTGAAACGGCTTGGTTATACATTTACTTAAGAGCGTAGGATCATTGTTGCACAGCATGACCCACATTCGGTTAAGCTTCGGCTCACAAACGGACACCTTGACTCTCTTAAAATCTCCTGTAAAAACACCCTGGCAAAATACAGAATTTGTTTACTTAACAGTTTGTTGCATAAGTGTAACTCTCAGAAAAACAGACCGAATGATATAATCCAATCAAAACTATGAAATAAAGAACACCAATATTGAGTGAGAATAAAAAAATTAAAAAAATGTATTTAGTGATATTTAAATCTGCATTAGCCCTAAAAACCTATTATACGTATTGGTGTGGATAGTCATACATTCATTATTCACTCATTTTACCCTGGCGAATAAACGGCTGCTTCAGGAAGTGTGACATGCCAATACAGATTTTCTTTCAAAGAACTATAACTGACAGCATATACAAACAAAAATGTACTTTTCTGCAATACAATTTTTTTTTTTTTTTTTTTTTAATGAAAAATAAAAGTAAAAAGACTAATAAAATAAGAACAAAAACAAATGCACAAATAAATGCAATAAAATAAAGAGATATGAAAAATTATTGATTTGTTGCATGCATAAAACATGACATTTTAAATTGAATGAAATTAACCCTGCAATTTTTTGTTGCACAACAGAGATGTATTATTCAAATTAAAACATGAAAAAAAAAAAAAAAAAAAAGTCTGATTATTCCTTTAAAAATAAGTTATAATTATTGTATTGCTGTTATTATTATTAATAGTAGTATTACATTATACTGTATAATAGTAATATTTCGGTGAAACCTTTATTTTGATGGGTTGCTGTGAAGATCTTGAAGTTTCTGTATATGATATGATGATAGTTTCTCTCAAATTAAACGGTAAAATGCTCGTGAAATGACTCTCAGAGCGGCTTTGGAGATGAAGTTGATCTGTTCATGTCAGCATATACAGTAACACCGTAAGCGTCATGCGTGCGGTAAATGAAACCGTGCACCTGCGCCATTCATTCACACAGAGACACTCAGAACGCACATCCATAATTCGGTGCCATTCCATGTTATACGGTAAATTCTGTTTTTATGACTGGATTCCATCCGTGTTTTCTGCATCGTGGAACTCATTGAGCCCTGGCTTATGTGTGCTCCACTTATACAGATCAGTGGTGCGCGTGCTTTTTGGTATGAGCTAGAAACCTGCGGGAATTAGTAAAATTATGTGCAATACAAGCCCTATTTAACCAAATGAAATGAGATCAGTGAGAGGAAGCGTGTGTCACTTCACCGTCGGAGTGAGGGATGCGAGAACGTGCAGCTGATGTTATTGCTTGTGCTGCTGGTCACCGATCTGGGCCGATAATGCAGAAAATCGCCTGGTCGATCAGTGCATCTCTAGGTGAAATGCAACAATCATATACAAATATTGGAGATGGTAGAAAGGCGGCTTAACCTTTATTAATCATGCACTTAAATTATACAAGATACTATTTTGTTTCAAAATCTTAAGCGACCTGACACTTGTAGTAACCCATTCCATCTTCAAGAATAGCAACATTTTTTTTTTGTCCCAAAGAAACACTTTCACTAACAAATGTCAAACTTTGCAAGGCTCAAATTTAAAGCGCATACTGCCAGACAACTAGCCTGACTGTCGTCATATTCAGATTCTAGTCAGAATAGGAGTCTGACACTGCTCCATTAGGCTGTGATTATGGGGCGTTTCAACCAAACCTCTGCACTCAATTGGATAGACCTACAACCAATCACAGCAATGGAGTAAATGATGCATGTTGAGCAATGCATAGTTGTCAACAGAACTCAACTGCATGGATGCTGGAAGATGATGATGATGACGATGATGAGGAGGAGTGTAACAATCTTTGCCAGTGTTGTAAAATAATTTCAGGATACAGAGTACTTGCCAGCACAATCATCATTTTTGAGAGAAATAGTAAAGGTGAATGCATATACGAACAAGTTCTCCATTTAGGATTAGAACGAATTCAACCCAAGCGCTCTTTGGTGACGTGGATGATTACGTTACGGTTCATCATCGTATAAAGCCCGCCCTGACAATCTGATTGATCCGAACAGCTCTGATTCGAGCATAGTTGCTCCACAACGGATCAAGTCCAGACCGACTTTCCCGACCTCAAATGTTGGGGGCGGGGCTAAGTTCGGCTGGCATCCAGGCTACCAGACAACAGTTAGAGTCTGTGTTTGTTTTATAAGGAAGGGCTGTAACATACAATTGACTCATCTCATTGATTGGAACGTCTTATTATATAGACGGTTTTCCTTTAGATTAAGACACCATTTTTAAAGCACACACTGGACTAATTTTATAAAAGCAAACTTTCCATCTATATGTTTTGGTAGTCCAATACTCAACCATTGAAATCAAAAGACTACAGACAGTTCTGACAAGTCACTCGTGTGGCTCAAGATTTAACTTTTTATTTTCATACACTAAGTGCATTTTCTGCATCTCAGCGAAAGTGATGGGTTTGATCTTGCACTGCACTTTCTGATGAAACATGCCCTTGAGAGATTAAAAAAAAAGAAAAAAAAAGAAAAAAAGAAAAAAAAGGTGTCCTGCCTCAATATAAGTACTAACAGACAGAAAACCAGGAGGTCAGGAGAGTTTGAATCAATGGGCCTGAAAAGTCTCAATTGTCAGTCCGTGAAACGCATGACTGCAGCTGTGGAACAAAAACAGGTGTGGAGTATATTGCATTCCCAAGAGCCTGAAAGACAAGGCCAATAAACAAGACTGTTGACTTCTTAAAGCCGGCAAAAGCACAAGAACACCTGAAGGAGACAAACCCAACACCAGTTATCTGGTATATTCATATTAATGTTCAAAGAGCAACTCAGTGAACACATTCTGGAAAACATTTCAAATGGACACTTCAAAAATGTCTTATACAAGCTGATAAAAAAGGTGAAAATCAAAACAAGATTATGGCAGATCTGGAAAGTGAGATGATGTTCTCATCCTATCAAAGTGCCCTCACAAGTGCTTCAACATTTGTGAAGAAAATACATTTGCTCATTTCACAGCAGTGTCCCATACCAGAATGAAGAAGGCGTTGCTGAATACCTCAAGTGAGCAGATATGTAAAAAGCTGAATGACAAGATGATAATCAAAGCACGATGGTGCCTTTAATCTAAACCTCTGAGATCGATTCATGTTTATAGACAGATAAACACGAATCGACCTCATAGGTTTAGATTTTTTTTTTTTTTTTTTTTTTTTTTTTAAAAGAGTGCACAGTCCTCTGGTTATAAATAATTAGCATGTCTGACTTCTTTAAATGATCGGACACTTGTTAAATATCACTCTAAAAATCACTATTTTAGTAATGCAGTGTGCAATCGGGCATCTTACCTCTCTCGATGGTTCTCGGGTCCAGGTGGCTCGTTTTAAGCAGCTAACCTTGTACTTGCAGGCGACCCAGCTAACCAGCTAACTCAGACGCTTCACTCGCGGACTATTTAAACCGGTTTAGGCTTTGGAATACAATCCGCGGATGAATGGTGAGGATTTATCCGACTGAAGACACACCAAAATCCCCGTTTATGAGATAATTATCAAGCCGCCTGAAGGTATGTCAGCATTGCACTGCTAGCAGGAGCTCCCCGTACAGCTAATCCCTGTAGCTGCCGTCCCAGCCTGCACCAAAAGCCACATTCATACACATTCGCTGACCGACTACATACCCAGATGTTGGTCACTAAGGTCAGATTGTCTTACTACTCACTGTTAAACTCACTCAAATAGCGACTGATTGCTAACCTGTTATCACAAGTAAATGTTAGCAGACTGTGCTAGTGCTCTGTGCCAATTTTTTCCTGGCTCAAAACAGACCGCTAAACCTAGTATGATGGAACGCTGGTTTACGCTATTTAGCCAATGATTGGCCAGTTTCTGCGCAAAGAACGCGTGGATTGGTTACAGGGTCTGTCAATCAAAAACAGTTTTAGGTACGCCTCGAAAGTCAAACGTCATTGATGTCGAGGAGCTATGGAGGTAGGTTGCGGCGTAAACGTCTGAGATGGAGATTGGATGAAGACAAGGACCAGAAATGCCCGTATGGCAAGAAATGTCACCCGAGCTGTGGTCCGCTCGGTCTCCGCATGCTCTGTTGATCTCACATGAGTTACATTACAACTAATTAATTACGCGTATAAAGCCGCAGATAACTAGTCAAACGACTCCACTAACGTTTCCTATTATTAGAAAAGGATTTTAGGGATTGTTCCCCTCTTCAGTTACTGAGTCCTCACTTTGAACACGATGTTACATAACATGAATGACACTGACCAGTGATATGATGTTTCTCCTCGTTCATTGATTCTTCTCCATCTATTCGTTCTCGTTTCTTCTCAGCTGAGCAAATTCCGTGTCCACGTTGTTAAATAGGCTACAGCTATTCCAATTAGACTACTTTTTTATTATTATTATTATTATTATTATTATTATTATTATTATTTACTAAAATGTCATTAAGAGAATTATGAAACAGTTGTAGCCTATCGACCAATGAACATTTTGAATTGAGCTGTATCTTCAGTACAAGAATACAACTGTTTTGTTTAGTGGTCTAGTGTTTCGTATGAATAAGAGCTTTACAATTAACCTTTTAAGAGAACGTATCATTCTCGCTTATTTTTTTTTTTTTTTTTTTTTTTTTTGTGTAGATTCGTTGATAGGCGATTTTAATAAATTATAATGCTACCAAATTTGGTCACGAACTACTAGGTATATTAAGGAATCTGTTGACTAAAGTATAAAAAATACCATAATATATTTGCAGATATTTAGGAAAGTTAAGTTCACATACTCGTTTCTCCAAGAAAAACTATTCTACAGCCAGTTATTCTACTTTGAAATGTGCATTCTGTGTGTTTTAACAACAGCATTACATAATAATTAACATTAACTTTTACATTTTTATAACGGGGAAAAGTTCAACAAAAGAGTCCATTCCGCTGTTCCCCACGATGCACTTTGTACTTACAACCACAGGATGGCGATAAAGTATCTTAACTTTGTGCCTGCCATTCTCTGTGAAGGTTCAGTAGGAACTCAGTGAACACTGATAAAATATGAAAACGGTTCAAAATTCGTTCCTGGTCTCGTTTTTTTTTTTTTTTTTTTTTTTTTTTTTTTTTAGAATTGGAAAAATGCAATTTAAAATAGTTGCCTACAGCATATCACACTACTGATGTCACTGCTTGAAATTTCATGCTAACCTCCCAATAAATGGGGTTTTATTATTTTTATTCTGCAGTGAATGTGTGAAAACTACCTTTGTTAATAGTAATTGTGGAAAAATGCAACCTGAGTAAGTATATGTGTATTGTAGGAGGACTATAGGGTGGAAATACAGTAGTGGTCAGAATTAGTGGCACCCTTAGTAAATATGAGCAAAGGCGGCTCCAAAACACGTTGGCCATGATTATTGGCACCCTTTTATTAAATACTTTTTGCAACGTCCTTTTCCCAAGATAACAGCTCTGAGTCTTCTTCTATAATGCCTGATGAGTTTGGAGATCAGAGCCCATTCCTTCATCCAGAATCTCTCCAGATCCTTCAGATTCCCAGCTCTTCTCTTCAGTTCATCACTCATTCTCTATAGGGTTCAGGTCAGGGGACTGCCAGTGGTTGCTTTGATGTTTGTTTTGGATCATTGTCCTGATGGAAGATCCAACCACGGCCAATTATAAGATTTGAAGCGGTCAGGTTTTGATTTTTTATCAGTTGGTATTTGCTACCATTGAGACCATGTATCTGAACAAATGTCCAGGACCTCCAGCAAAAAAAAAAAAAAAAAAAAAAATAGGCCCACAGCATTAAAGATCCAGCAATATATTTAACTGTGGACATGGAGTGCTTTTTATCCCTGTGTGCACCAAACCCTGCCAAAAAGCTCTTTTTATAGTTTCATCTGCCCACAGAACCAGGTCCCTTTTGAAGTTCTAGTCGTGTCTGACAACTGAATATGCTGGAGTTTGTTTTTGGATGAGCGAGGAGGATTTTTCTTGAATCCCTCCCAAACAACTTGTGGTGATGTAGCTGCTGTTTGATAATTTTGTTTAGGCTTTCTGACCCCAAGACTCAACTAATCTCTGCACTTCCCCAGCTGTGATCTTGGAGAGTCTTTGTCCACTCAAACTCTCCTCCTCTCGTGCATTAGGACGATATAGACACACGTCCTCTTCCAGACAGATTCATAACATCTTTAGTTGATTAGAACTTCTTAATTATTGCCCTGATGGTGGAAATGGCGATTTTCAATGCTTTAGCTATTTTACAGCCACTTTCTGTTTTGTGAAGCTCAACGATCTTTTGCTGCATGAACTACATTCTTTGGTTTTACTCGTTGTGATGAATGATTAAGGGAATTTGGCCTTTGTGTTTCCTCGTTTATACTGTGGAACAGGAAGTCATGGCTGGACAATTTCATGCTCCTAGTCACCCTGGTGTGCTAAATATGTAAATATTAATGGGAATATACTTCAGAGATATTTACTCATAAAAAATTCTAGGGGTGCCAATAATTGTGTGCATTAGATTTTTGCATTTTTTTAAATAAAAGATCAAAAGGATAAACAATGCAGATTTATTTTTGACTTTGACCATATTCATCATATTTACCTATCATGCCAATAATTCTCGCCATGACTATATGTACAGTAGGAAATAAGCAAGGTCCTCTAGCACTCACACAGAGGGTTAAAATCAATACATCGTGTAGTAGACCTTTGTCCAATGACAAACTGAGAAACGAGTGTGTGCCTCTGAACCTCAAGCACACACTTACACCGATAAGGGGAAACGAGTGCTGAAAACAAGTGTTGTAAGTGCATTTAGTTGGTCCTAATCGAAAAGCCATTTTTCACAAACAATGCTGTATTACATGCTGTGATAGATCACACAGAATGCTCAGTGAGTGATTGCTTTGTAATGGAATTATTCAATAAAAATACTCATTTCAGATGACAAGAACACAAATGCAGTGGTAATTTATACTAGTTTCTATTTACTGTCAATACAGAAAATGGTAAGAGCATTGCAGACGAGGAATAGATTACAGATACACTACATTTCTGAGTTTAGATGAACGGGCTCAAAGATCAGTACAGGTAGGGTGTACAAGCTTCATTCATTATGCATTTCCTTGTCTCATCTAGCCAGACACCACTTCAGCTCAGTGCACTGTAAAATGAGTTGAAAACCGCTTATTCCGTTATGGCACATTTACTATATGCATAACTGATCACAATTGCACAACTGTTTCGTTTATTTATACTGGTGCACAGGGAAATTGTTTAAAACGAATTTATCACCATCAAAATACATTACCAGAAACCTGATAAATTCCACATAATGCATATACAAATAAAAACAAAAATAATAATAGTATACATATCACACACACAAAAAAAAGTGAAAGGAAAAACCTTCGATTACATAACCAATAATGTCTTTTTGCAAATTAACATTAAGGATGTGTAATGATATTTCTGTCAATTTGCACCATCAAAACATCAAAAAAGACAGCTATGGTGTCTTGTGCCTAGTTGGATGATAAAGTTTCCCTGAAAACAAGGACGCAAGGCACTGGGGTTTCTGAACGTATATCAGAGGTCGTCCTCCATGGCTTTGCAACATTTACCTGTGAAACTGAACACACTAATAAATTAACTGCAAGTACAGAGTACTAGTTCAATGATAGACAACATATCAACTACCTAGGTTAATACTGACAACTTCTGAAAATACATACCATGCCCATAATCATATTTAAACGGTTAAAACTGCGGAAGTGGAGAAAGCAGGGAAGTTCAGTCGATCCATTAAATAAAGCTACACTGAGTGCAATTCCAAACTGCTGACAGTATGGGACAACCCGAATGTCTTTATAAAAATAAAAAAAAATAAAAAATAACACTCGACAGGTCTGAATTTTCTACAAGGGATAGTTCAGTCAAATTATTCAGTCAAATCATTTTTTTTTATGATATGATGAAAGTGAATGGGTCCATTTTTTTCTTCTTCATATAATTACAGTCAATGGGGTCCAAAAATGGAGTTTTACAGGTGTGTGACAATGAATAAATCATTGCATGAATTTACATTTTTTGGTGAACTAATGAAAGAAAAATTAAAAACACCAATGTTACAAAAGTCTAATTGTAATTATTTGTTTAAATTAAAATGGTACAATTTGCTTGAGAGTACTGAGCTGTTCCCTCCCTGCATAAATAATCTTACTCACTGTAGTAATACTTAAAAGCATATCTGACATGTATAAATAATATATTGACAATGACCGAGTGTTAAGAAAGATATGTGGCATTCATATTCAGAGAGGTCTTTTCCTAGCTTGGGTTTCAGAGCAACACATCCATGGGAAGTTCCTGTATACAGCATTCATACTGACAGGAAGTTCCCTCCTCTCATTCTCTCAATGCTTTACCGCGTATTGTGAGGCCTGAGTTCAACCCGTTTTTAGATAAGAACAGAACTTTATACATCTCTCAGAATTTGGAGTGTCTTTCCTGAACCTCTGAATGAACCATTGGGTCCAGAGCATTGTTCGGGTATGGATCCACAGGAGAAGAAACAAGCCCTAGGATAAACAAAAAAATGTAATTGTTATGAGAGTGAGCCCTTTTGAGGGAAAACCATGATAAGGATTCAAAAGTCTGACAAGGATGGTCACTCAGGTTAGTTCAATTCCCAAAGGATGAAAACAGATGGGAAGGACCGCAAACTGAGACAAAGTCTGTATATAGCGAGAAACATTCCTGCGTATTAGGTTCAGGATGGGTGGGTGTCAGTCTGCTGAGGAGAAACCACTAAAGACAAATGCAGGAAACACTTGAGACCTTTCTGAGAATGGCTATAAACATCACTGTTAAAGGCTCAGTTGCTTTGAACAGGTCCTCTGATGATTACAACATCACATGCACTCCCTTTCATGAAAAACAGCGGATTGATCTCCCACCGATGGCAACAAATGTGCCTAAAAACCCTGCTTAAATTGATCAGATTAATAAAATCAATAAACAAAACAAGTGAAATAAATTAGCATGGAAATGGAGCTGGTGAAATTATCAACATCATATGTGTTTGCATCCAAAAGGCTTTTCCAAGTTTGTCTGTTTTGACTACAACTGTGGACCCTGACTAGTCCAGATCATGTATAGGTTTTAGCAAGGATAAAAAATGGATAAGAACAAGGATGAAGGGGGAAGGGGGGGATTTTCTTCATGATAAGCCAAGGAAGCTAAAGAGAAGTGGAACCAGGAAAACGCAGCAGTAGGCCACTGTGCCGTAGACTATAAACCTATACGCAAGTTCCACTTGCGCGTGTTGTCTAGCCTTCCGCACGTCATCCGAAGGCACGCCGAAGATCTTGCACGCCATTGGGATCGCCACCACTTTCATGGCAGCCCTGACGACCAGAAGCACCGCCACTCCCACGAGGAGCCGCATGATTGAGCGGCCCAATAGGGCCCCGTCGATCAGGGGCAGGGCGAGCGGTAGAGCTTCTTCAGGAGGATCTGGCTGCAGGCCGAGTTGGTGGTTGAGACGGGATGCCAACGCGGCTCCGGCAGCTGTGGCCAATGCCTGGGCCGTGTCGCCACGGGAGGTGCTCCATGAGTCCAGCGAGAAGGCCACCAAGCTGAAGCCAACGTGCACAAGCAGGACGACCAGAGGGGCGTAGCTGTGGGACAGGTAGAACGTGTCAATGTCATCCAGTAGGGGGTGAAGAACCGCCAGGATGAGCACACTGTAGAGGAAGCCTGTGATCACCTCCTGTAAAGATGAAGGCACAGAATTATTAAACAGAAAAATAATTAATGGTCCTTGGGTTTCGATACAAATTATAAACCATTATAAATGTTATTCTGATTTTGTTGACACAGAGCAATTTTTAGATAAACTGGCATTTCTCATTGTTTATTACTACTGGCCAGGCAAACCAATGAAGGATAGTGAAAACAGGTGTGGTATTGCTTGATCCAAATAAATTACTGGAACGGGTCTGTACGTTGTACGTTGCTAACTCAGTTAGCTGGATTTAATTGTTGACGATTTGACATGATCTTGGATTGTTTGGTTCTTCAATGCTCATCCTGGACTTGCTGTCATAGCAACAGTTCCGTAAGATTATACCTGCAGCTTATTTCATGTAAACAGGATTAGAATGCATCTTTTTAAGCGGAGGTGATACTTAAAATCTGTCCCAGTCACTGCTACTCTATTACAAGAGTTCCTTACAGAACCAGGGGCAATAAGAATTTAAAATAATAATTTAAACATTAATTTGAAAATAATATTATAATGTTGTGTAGTCTATAATACTATAGACTATACTATAAAAATGTATTTGTGATGGAATAATTACTTTATAATTTTATTGGAGTCTTACATGCTGTGCAATTAATCTGAGGTGTGCATTAATTTGAGTGGTGACAGATATTATGGGATGGCTTGATGCAGTGCAGGAGATGAAGATAACTTGATCTTGACCCTTAAGAAACTTTAATCAATGCTTTCATGTAACAAATCAAATACATTATAAATACACATTTATAATGCATTTAATGTACATAAATACACAAATACATGCTTCAAAAATAAAATAAAATTAATAGCTTATTACAACATTGAAATACAAATGTAAAGGCTGTACAAATACTAGAAATCATTAATATAAATAATTTTTAATAATTAAAAAAAAAATCATTTCATTTATCTATTATAACTTTTATGTCATTTTGGTTGCTTGGTTGTTTCCTTATAAAGGTCGAGAAATTCATCAGGTTTTTCGTCAGGTGTCTTTAATTATATGATGTCATTACATTGCCGTCTTGCCACCAACCAATCGCTGCATTGCTGATCGTGGTTTCGAGTATCGATGCATCTGCCCTCTTCAGGGAACACAAGAACGTGCAGTAATCTTAGACAATTTAATCCAGATATTTTAATGCAATCCGAAAATTTGAAGAACCAAATTAGCTGGAGATCAGTTATCCCAATCAAAATATCTGGGATCGGTCTCAAATGTTTTAAGTGAGGTACGAAGAACGGACACCAGGATTCAATTGTGTGCAGAATTAACTAAAACATTAATAGTTTACAAGAACATTAAATCCCAAAATTAAAAATAGCTGTGAATTTATTAACTCTACAGTGAGCCAAAACAGACCTGAGAACAAGCTGAAAGAATATAGCATATATTGTAGGTCTAATAAAGAAGTACCATTTATTTAGGTTTTACACTAACTTCTGCTTTATTTTGTGGGTGGCACAAAAGTTAAAGCCCATGTTCAGGGCACTTCACCACTTTGTGTGAGATTTCACAAGAAGACGACATCCAAAGTCTACCCTTGAGTCTTCCAGCTCAATTTTTCCTACACTGCAGCCTTATGAAAACTGGGAACTGAATCTTGCAACATTATTCCTTCAAACTTTATGATTTTTGACATTTTAAGTCAATTCTGACCTTGTAATTTCTTTGCAAAAAAAAAAAGGACAGTCATTATTTAAATCAATCTGTTTTTATTTATTTGCTCTCATTACCAACCCATAAATGTTCCTCCCCAATGATCCGGTCACAGTATGACGTTTTAAATGTCAGTCTTTTTGTTACAAAAAGCATACAGCACTTATGATAATGCTTGCCTTGTATTTGTTTGACAGCCCCAGTTTCATTATAAAGAAATGGTAGAGAGTTCTGCACATTTTGTTGTCTTCCACAGAAGAAAGTAAGTCAAAGGGTTTGGAAAGATAGTTAGTTCAGTGAATTATCTATTTCTCTCTAGTCGCCTGATCTGATGCGGTGCATGTTTCAAGGTTAACAGAAGATTAGAGACTGACTTTGGACACCTCACGATAACACTACGATCTGAACGTCTTTATGTGATGCACTAATGCTGATATGCATTTAAAATGGGTAAAAGGTCAAAGGAACCTGCAGAATGAACTCTCTCTTCAGAGATTGCAGACACTTAGATCTGACAGACATGTAGGCTGTTAGACCAGTCCATATACTGCATGCCAAAAGTCTCATTTTACATGTTCCTGCTCTAGTCCTTCCCTCGATCGCTCTTTTCAAGTTAGAGGGCTGAATGGGTGCTGGAAAGATCTAAGCTCTCCTTGAGACTTTCTTTCGTAATCCTTTCTACCAAAGCTCTCTGAGCACAGGCTTCTCAATCCTAAACTGTCAAACAGCCCATCAGGGGCTCAGCAATAAGGATTTTTCAATCCTGGCTTGGTTGGTCCACTAGTTCAGATTTTGATGTGCCTTGCCAACATTTTAACACAAATAAGATGAATATTTTTATTAACATATTTAAGGACGGTCAGTTTCATGTTTCAGTTTAGTGTAAATTGTTAAAACAAAACAGCCCTGACCCATCGAGGCATGGACTCCACTAGACCCCTGAAGGTGTTCTGTGGTATCTGGCACCAAGATGTTAGCAGCAGATCCTTTAAGTCCTGTAAGGATCGGATTTGTTTGTTGAGCACATCCCACAGATGCTCGATTGGATTGAGATCTGGGGAATTTGGAGGCCAAGCCAACACCTCAAACTCATTGTTGTGCTCCTCAAACCATTCCTGAACCATTTTTGCTTTGTGGCAGGGAGCATTATCCTGCTGAAAGAGCCATAGCCACCAGGGAATATCGTTTCCATGAAGGGTGTACATGGTCTGCAACAATGCTTAGGTAGGTGGTACGTGTCAAAGTAACATCCACATGGATGGCAGGACACAAGGTTTCCCAGCAGAACATTGCTCAAAGCATCACACTGCCTCCGCCGGCTTGCCTTCTTCCAATAGTGCATCCTGGTGCCATGTGTTCCCCAGGTAAGAGGCGCGCACACACCCAGCCATCCACGTGATGTAAAAAAAATGTGATTCATCAGACCAGGCCACCTTCTTCCACTGCTCCGTGGTCCAGTTCTGAAGCTCATAGGGGTCAGCATGGGCACCCTGACTGGTCTGAGGCTATGCAGCCCCATACGCAACAAACTGTGATGCACTGTGTATTCTGACACCTTTCTATCAGAACCAGCATTAACTTCTTGAGCAATTTGATCTATAGTAGCTCGTCTGTTTGATCGGACCACACGGGCCAGCCTTCACTTCCCACGTGCATCAATGAGCCTTGGCCGTCATGACCCTGTCACCGGTTCGCCACTGGTCCTTCCTTGGAGCACTTTTGATAGATACTGACCACTGCAGATCGGGAACATCTAGCCAACGTCAACTAGCCATCACAATTTGGCCCTTGTCAAACTCGCTCAAATCCTTACGCTTGCCCATTTTTCCTGCTTCTAACACATCAACTTTGGATGACAAAATGTTCACTTGCTGCCTAATATATCCCACCCACTAACAGGTGCCGTGATGAAGAGATAATCAGTGAAATATATTATATCGAAATATTTTAAATTTTTTATAGACTTCTATATTTAAAGGTATTTGGTTGCAGGATAAGCATCAGTTCTCTAAAGGAAGTACAGTTGAGCTTCTGTTTACCATATTTGACCGCGATTCATACGGCTTACTTGTCGTTATGAACTTTTTAAAATGTCAAAGTTCTGGTTGGAAGTCTGAAAAATTCTCATTGATGTTAGTTAGCTGGATAACTTTGAATTGGCATTCATAAATCAGCACAATTTGCAACAATGTTCACACAACATTTAAAAAAATAAAATAAAATAAAACGATCAATCAACATAAGATATAGTGGTGACGGTGGACTGGCCCAACAGAGCAAATTACATTTCTGTCTAACGTCCACTGGCCACGGGTTATCAAAATATCCTTAATGTTAAGCTCTATTACACAATCTAGACTTCTTAAATCATTGGGTATGCAGATTTCCACAGAGATGATTCAGCCACCTTCCTCAAGAGCACAGCATTAAAATAACAAGGTTCCCATCGCCTAGGCAACCAGCATCTGCTTTCTAAATCTGTCCGCTCTCACCAACAGCATTTAAACAGATAAAGACACACAGCCTTTATTAAAAATAACAGGTGTGCGAAGTTGGTTGTAATCGTTACTGTATGTGAAACCTGCAGAAATTATGACTAATACACAGCGTGTTGATCTTGATGACTAAAGCAAAGCTTGTGTTTCGAGCTGTCTACACATCAAAATGTAAATTATCACCACTGGCTCATACAAGCCCAAGGGAAGCAATTATCCAATCAGAGATCTTCTGTGAGGAAAAGCGTGGAAAACAGACAGGCATTCGAAGATCAGAGGATACTGAGTCAGCTTTGCTTCATATCAGGGGCTCTACTGACAGGAGAGGGTTGCAAAGACTGAAGCAGCATATATTAGGCTTCTTCTTGAACTGTTACCAAAACCTTAGTCACGAAGCTGCTGGAAAGTTGCTCAACCTCAAAAGCTGTGGAGAGAGCAAATTATATAGGTGGACAGCTGAAGATGCCTGAACTACATAAAACATATTAAGACGCTCTGAATGACCATCACGCACACACTTACCAGTGCAACTGTCTGACATGGTCATATAGGTTTTAAATGGACAGTTCATCCAAAAATGAGGTCAATTTACTTACTTTCCCTCATGTTCTTCCAAAACCTATGACTGTTCCTTTTAGGCAATAAGACTGATGTTATAATGATTAAATGTGATGAAAACTACTCACCAGGACAGAGTGCATGCCCATATAAATCCTGCTGATGCACACAAGGACAGTCCAGGATAGAGCTATGCTCAGTCCAATCATGAACGGGTACTGTTGAACACAAAGAGGAAAGACTTAAGGAATTGCAATTCAATAGGCAGTAAGGTCATTTCATCACAGTTAAAAAAATAAAATAAAACATGATCTAAATTCTTTTAGGGTGTAAAAAATTATATTTTAGCAATGAAATAAAAATAAAAAGTGTTCCGATGTAAATTTCCAACATAGTTCACATTGTACACTACTGTTCAAAGGGCTGGGGTCAGTAAAGGCCCCGATTTATTTCAAGAGAAACCAAAAAACAAACTGATGTGACATCATTTCGGACAAAATCAGGTTTTCATCAGGTTTGTTTGGAGTTCGAAACAGCTTGCCAAAGTTTTTCGGCTGGAAAACCCCTACGTACTACCATTGGCCCATGACGATTACGTAATACAGTCCCTCCAGAAAGATGCAGATTTTTTTTTTTTTTGTGATCGTTGCGGGCAAAAATCCTTGAATTTGTGGCACGTTTTCTTAAAAAATGCGATGGAATATGCGGGATATTTATGCAATTTTATGCAATGAAATTGCGGGAACTTGCAAAAACTGCAGTTTGATGAAAAAAAGAAGAAAAAAAAGTGATTCCCCCAACACCCTGCTCTCACTAGGCTACTACCTTAATGTAAAGAGTCATTTTTTATTACTTCCTATGATAAGCAAGCATATACATCACAGAACATGCTGGGAATATTTAAGTTCTCATCTTGTTTTATTTCAGACCTTAATAAACACATGGCTCAAACTTACAAAACATTGATGAGTCAAACAAGTTCATAACCTTACAAAACGAATATGCTACAACTTCTGTAAAAATGAATAAATAAAAAAAAATTAAAAATGTGTGCTTCCAGAGGTAGCTATACAAAACAGACATCTTCTGTTAAAATAAGTGCTTTTAACGCACAAAGTGCAATCTCTTACTGTAACTTTACATACTACTAATATACTTACAACTGTGAGGTTTTTGAAACTAGTATGATTTAACCCACTGGTAACAAAAAAGTGCAATCTTTTTGGGCCAGATTTACCTCATATTGTGACAGACATTTTAGCTCTTCCGGACGTGAGCATAGAATGTCCATGCATAAATCTGGCCCTGCATATGTAGTTTACATAATAAAAGCAATCTTAGAGTTAAGATATACTTCTAGTCTAGTTTTCTGCTTACATGTGCAGTGTGAGACAGGCCTTAAGGGGACTAAAAAGCTTATAACTTACAGTACCTAATATGATGATCAACCTCAAATTAAGCAACAGTATCAGGACAGAGTAGGCCAAAGTTCCTTAAGAGACCAGCAGGCACTAGGGTTGCTGATCTGCAGAAACGCTGGATTTCTCATCATTCAGACAACAGATCTATTCATTTTTGGCATTCGGCTGAACTTTTTTTCTGTGCTCATGCATTTATTCACTCCACTAGTCTGGGCAATATACCAGTACCTCCCACAAACCCATCAACATTGAATATGTAAAACATTTGAGCTGACTTGACCTCACTGGTTCTCATCTGCAACTTCCAAAATAAAGTTTAATACAAACCTTCAGCTTCCTTGAAAAATTAAGAAACCTCTATTACCATTCATGGTTGTACAAATTTAAGTACAAACATGAATACAAAACTGCTAGTTTGGCATTGGCAAAATGCTTGTGCAACGGTGAAAGAATAGGAAACATGTTTGAGGCTATTGTTTCTAGTTTCCTATTTAAGAGGATATGAAAGCAAGAAAATAAACTATAGAGATTGTTCCGTTTTGTGCTCAAACTGATGTATAAGACGTCAGTCTTCAGCAGGTACACAGCACATTATCAGCCAGTTTCTGCTGACTTCAGAGGACGATCATTATGAAAATCTATCAAAAGCAAGAGACTGAGAAAAGCTTTCTTCTGAACAAGATCAAATCTCTGGCATATATAATAGACGTATCAAAAAAAGCTATCAAGCAATAGCACAACCTCTTATGACTATATGCTAATTGTTGAATGTAATGATTTTTTTGACCAACAAGCATATGATTAAGACAACCCAGCAGAGAAATCCATATTTATGAATGCACTGCACAGACCTTTAGTGCTTAAGTAACAAAGCCTGCATATTTTGTAAAAAGATAGTGATTAATGTCCTGTCTGGAAATGCATTCACTGGGAACCTCGATTTGCCAGATGAGTCAGTTCTACAATAATATGGAAAAGTAAAACAATTTTCCACTGAATGCAATAGACTAAGGAAGGACAGACAACTTTTTGTGATCTGTAAATCAATGTTTGAAGAAAACATTAACAGTCATTCTAGCATGTCAACATTCAACTGCATGAACTGAACTAATATAGAAAGTAAAAACATATTTCCCCTTAAGAGAAACTGCTTATTTCAGTGTTTTTGATGCTGCAAGTTGTGGCAAGTTTTGAGAACAAAGCATTAAAATAACGGCCCAGTCAGCTCAAGAATGCAGTATGGATTCTGATTGGCTGTCATTGTTTTTATCATTTAAAAAAAAAAAAAAAAAAAAAAAATCGAATCGTTAGTCCAACGATATTATTTCTCGGTGCAGTTGTTACAGTTGTGGTGTGGATTCTGCTATTCTTTTATATTTAGAATGATTTCTAGAACTATATAGAACTTTATCATTATTATTATAGTTATCCTTGTTATGAACTGGTCTTATGTCTTTCCATTTTATGCATGAATAAATATGACTCATACAAGTTACAGAGATTCTTATAAAGGGATGGAGAGAAAGTAATGTTAAACATTTTTAATAGCAAATTTAACCTAAGGATGATGAGAGGCTGGGATTGAATGCATGTAGTATGTATATGGAGACTGCAAAACCTTTATTTTCCTGCACTTTAAAGGGTTAAGGGTGATTGCAATAAATTAGAACTGGGGGGTGGTGAACTGGACCTTTTGTCCCAGGCCCGGAAAATGGCCTGTGATGAAGGTTTTTTACCGGGCACAAGAATTGCTAACTGTGGCATTCCTAGTAATTTTCACAATAGTTACAAGTATCTATTTTAGTTGTGCTTCAGCTTATGAATAGTACTCATTTACAAAACACTGGTATACCAGGACGGTGCCTTCTAGGTACAAAGCTTGACACCGCCCATCCCAAATCCCATACCAAATATATTTCTTATGTATATATACCCCCCAGGTTGAAACACTTTAGTCACATGGATAATTTAACGATGTCTTTACTATCTTTCTGGGTCTATAGTGGGGTCAGAAAGCTCTCGGATTTCATCAAAAAGATCTTCATGAAGATGAACAAAGGTCTTGAAGAACATGTGTGCGAGTAATTAATGACAATTTAAATTTTTGGGTGAACTAACAATTGAATGGACCCGACAACAAATCACCATCTTCCGGCAGCGGCTGAGTCTCGAGATCCGGCAGAAGGGTGACCTCGGTCCAACGTATGACATGTAAGCTTAGGTGATAAAAAAAAAGTGGAAGCACAGAGGATAGAGCAAAACAAAACACCAGTCACGAATTACAACGAAGTCTACAACAAGAGAAAAAAAAAGGGGGGTCAGAGGATTTCGATATAAGAGAAGAGGAGCCATGTCATACGTCAGGTCAGAGGTCACCCGTGTGCCGGAGCTCAACTCTCTCGCGAACGCTTGTACGACTGCTGCAGGAATCCAGTGATTATGGTTTATAACGTTTTAAAAATTTATATTTTCTTACAAAAATCCATCGCGGCGCTTCCGAAGGCATGTATTAACCCTCTGGAGCCGTATGGATTACTTTTATGATGGATGGATGCACATTTTGGAGCTTCAAAAACAAATTTGTTTAAATTAACAATTTAAAGTTTAAATTAAATTCCCATTACAAAGCTATCCAGTGGCAGTAACAATGGAACCGTAGTAATGAGTGAATGAATGAAAGTACAAGTGACTAATTGAACAGATATTAATCACTAGGAATAAGAGCTAATGCATATTATGTAAAATGTCAACTTTCTACTTGCTGTTACCTCCCACCGGCTGCACGTGAGCATGAACAGAGAGAAGGGCAGCGCGGTGCCCGTCATGGCATGTGTGGAGGGCATGCTGTACTCCGTATTGTAGAACACCTCCACTTTAACCACAGGAGGAGATGCAGGACGGGTCCACCGGACCAGGTCTTTCGTGGATTGACCGAAGAACAGCACCCAGGCCCACACCACGATGATCTGCCGGCTCACATAGGGATCGACGTTCCACATCAAGAAGGGGAAGAACACGATGAAAAACATCTCATTGCCCAGCTCGGTACCAATGGTGAATAGATAGAAGAGAAACTTGTTCTCGATAATGAACTCCTGGCCAACATCACCAGTCAAAGAGTTCCTGCGTAAAGGCTTCACTGTGCCTTTAGGGTCCCTCTCTGCCTCTCGCTCCGAGGGTGCGTTGAGAGAAGCAGGGGGACATTCGTCCTGTTCAACATTTCCAGCGGTATTTAAACTTTTTCTCAGCCTTTGGCCCGGGAGTCCTTGTGCTGAATCCCCACTAGCCGCGCGCTCTTCCTGACACTGCCCCACGCAAGCACCGTTGACCGCAAGCTTCGCCTCTGTCTCGCCAACCTCGGCTGTTTTTTTAGGAAACGTCCCGCGGACGCCGCAAAACTGCTGGAATCTGGCGACATGGCAGGGATCCTGTAGGTATCGACAAAGGCAAACGAATCTGTGGAGCGCCTCGCTTGCCATGGTGAAACCGAAATGGCTCTTCCCCTGAGTCGATATCACACGCGCTGCTCGTGAGATGATGTAAACACGAGCGCGTGCGAAGCTGCGCTAAACAATGGCAGATTATATTGTTCGGCGCATAGCTATGCAATCCAAGAGTCTTCAAACCACAAGAGGCATTTGGTAAAATAGAGTGGCTGGCTGTTTGACTAGGAGCTAGGAAGTACCCGTCCGTTATTAAGCAGGGAGGGCGACAGATGAGGAGGCATGTACGTAGTTGAAGGCGGGGACACGCGCTAGTAATGACGCACGGTAAGTCCCGGTCATTCTCCATTACGGTCGGCAGACAATATTATTCACTAATAAATTAATAACTAGCATTAAACTGATGAATCTCAAAATGAGCGGTGCTCAGCAATTAATCAGGAACGATGCGTCCGAACATCTTCCTCAGTTACCCACTGCGCATAATATTGTTATTGGATGTTAACGTTTTTGGTGTCATTTTCAAATGTAAATGAACAGGAGGACAGTTCTGAAGCAGCTCGTTTTAATGGCGTTTTCACCTGGTACCTGTTACTTTTCTCTTCGCTGGTCAGGCTCCAGCAATCACACTCGTTTGTAAGTAGCCTAATAATCATTTTATAGGCACGAACGGCGGAAAAACACTCTTAAATCATTCGTTGCAAATGTCTCAAAGACAAAAACGTCACAATAAGATGTAAGTGCGGAGCAATCAAGCGCCACCCGAAGGACAAAACATATATTTTAAATATCATTAATCAAAATTTTAACCTGTGCAACTGTATACAAATCACAAGCAACTTAAAAAGAAGAAACTGATGCAGAACAGGAAGCATAGAAAAGAAAATGATCTCAATAGCATGAGTTAATTTGGCTCATGAAATACCTCTTAATTTAGAGTTTTCAAAGTATTATTTTCTAATAGGACTACACATTTTTTTTTTTGTCATGTCAAAATATTATACTGATACTTTAATTTTTGGTAGGGCTACTTGCTGATACAGAGTACCTACCTGTATAGTCAATGCAATTGTCATTTTTAAACATTTTAGGTAGAGAAACTAAAAGAATATGAATACAATTAGTTGGCTTATTTAGCAAATAAATACTTAGTTCAGGTTATTTTCACACCTATGCGTGTTAAAATGTGCGCTATTGTAGGAGCTTCTGTTATACTTTCAGTGTTAATTATATTGCTCTATCATGTTCTACAGTAAAACATCACAATCACAAACGTATATAAAATAACACTGCATTCTTCACTGTATAAATTAAATACAGATTAAACCCTTATCAATGTTACAAAATGTCAGTTAAGAGCAGTGGGTGATTTTCTTTTGTTGTTAGATGAATATTAAGGACAAAGACAGCAGTAGGTTTTTTAAGCTGCTGTCACTTTAAGAGCTGCACGTATGGAACATACTGTTACACACTCTCTTTCTCAACTGTTTACTATACTCACCAATACGGGCATTTGACATAATTCTGTGTGAATTTGTCCGTTCAACCGCAAGACGAAGTGAAAGAACTCAATTCAGTAGGTTATTTACACTGCCTGAAGGCAGCTTTCTTGGCGCTTCAGATGTTTGTGCACAGAAAGCTTCTTGAAAACGTCATGTGATTAATGTGCCGCTTTTCTGTAATAATGTAGGGAACCAAAGGCAAGGAAGTAATGCAAAAACAAAATAGCATTTAAAAAAAAAAAAAGAGTTAAATGGGTAAATAATTAAAAAGGTTAATTTGGCTCATGAAATGCCTTCTAATTTTGAACTTATTGATCAATTATTATCTTAAAGGTGCACTATGTAGGATTTTTGCAGTAAAATATCCAAAAACCACCAGGCCAGTGTTATATATTTTGTTCAGTTGAGTTACAATATCCCAAATGTTTCCAACTATTTGTAAATTGTGAGAAAATTGCTATTTTATCCAAGGAACTGGAACGTGTGAGGGAGTCGCCTGTCAATTGCGTCATATCTGCGTTACCCTCGGTTTCCGGTTTTATTTCGCAGAAACGCTTTACTCTCACTGCAGTGTGCAACCAGTGTCATAGCAGCTGCTGAGCGAACGCACAGAGTAACGTCGTAACATAATTTTCCACACACTCAGATGTATCTAATATGATAAACAGAGCTGCGTTACCTCATACTCATGACCAGAAAAGTGGAAATGGCGCCAGCGACTATGTCCCGTCATAATAAAATTTGTTGTGTAACAATCGCTCCAGCAGCCTTGCTCAGCTCCTGCTCTGCTTCACACTACAGTAACGTTAATAATTGCATCCATGAACATGATTTCTGCCCGAGTCCTATCCCAATTCTTTTCCACCGGCTGTGAGGTGAAGACCACGTGTCACAAGATTCTGCACTCAAGCTTGGCCTCATCAAGCGAGCGCTTTGTTTTGAATAGGCGACCTCTAGCGGACGGAAAAGTTACATAGTGCACCTTTAATAGAAAAGGTGAAAGGAAAATGTGGACCAAAAAAAAAAAGAAGAATCTGGTTACATTGCTGTAAGTTACAACTCACTTGTGAACACGTGTCAAGGATATATGTAATGAGAAGTTCTGATGACACTTTTTTAATAGGGTTTAAATAGACTTGACAGAGCAGCACTACACCAAGACTGGACTTAGACCTTTAACATTGCCTTTCTCATGGTGATTACAACAGTGATATGACAATGCGGAGCACAGCAGACACAGAGGGGTCTTTGTGGTCAGATGAAAAGGTTTCCCCTATCTGAATCGGATTTCATTTACCCTGTGGGACTATCATGTTACGTCATACTTGTGGCCACTGTGTAAAAGACTGGTGTCAATGATGCTTCAAAAAAAATAAAGACAACCTCAGGTGCAGTGACGTTTTGAACAGGTGTCCACTAGAGGGAGACTTCACACAGCTATTCATTTACTGCCATCCTTAATTATAACATTTTAAATGATTTGGCTGAAGCCTGCAACATGAAGACCATCAAGGCTTTCTAAAAATATAAACGCTCCTCTAAATTTGATGAATTTATTGTTAAACACCTGTGCTTTCCCAATACGAACAATGCATCCAGCTAAGCAAGAAAGCAGGATTTCATAAATGCAATAGGAGGACGGTAAGATCTCTTTATTATACATTTCATATTTTGTGCAAACCAAAATAAATAATGAAATGCTTTAGCCTTCAAGTATTCATATTATGAAATAAAACAGAGATTTCACCACTTGAATCTTCTCCGGTCTTTGCGTTTCACTGAAAGAGAATATATATTATATATAAAATCAAGTAATATGTAATAAACAAGTTAAATGTAGAGCAGTTATTTATTGAAACCACACTTACATGCATTTTTGTCTTCCTCCATCACACTCAGAAGCCAGTCCTGTGTCTGTTCTGGCTCTCCTTTTACAGAGAATAGTGAACATATCAGCACCAGTTTCTGGCCCAAAATTTGAACTACCATTGTTATCAAAAGAGGTTTAGTATCTAGCAGAGAGCCTTAGCCAATTCTGACCTGGTTTGCCAAAGTTTCGATAGGTTCTGGTCCTGAGGGATGGGGGTCTCCCTTTACGACCAAACAGGGCTTGATCAGTTCCAGAGCCTGACGTTACCATCTCAACCTTTCTGTAGCGCCTAGATTTTCTTCCCTTTACACCATGCGAGGAGAAAAACAAATGGTTTACAAATGGATTTTTTCCAAAGAGTTTCCATTAATAATATAAATAATTGTAAAAACCAGTTTCCCGTTGTTAAAGGGATAATTCACCCAAAAATTTAAATTGTCATTTACTCACCCTCATGTTGTCCCAAAAAAAAAAAAAAAAAAAAAAAAAAAAAAAAAAAAAAAAAAAAAAAAAAAAAATTGATTTTGGGATTAATTTTCAAAAACCACTAGAACAATGTTATATATATTTTGTTGACTTGTGTACTTATCCCAAATGTTTCCAAGAATGATTTAAATCCAGAGAAATAAGTAGTTTTAACCAGGACACAGACCGTGTCCATGCGTCGCCTATCAGTGACATCATACCCGCGTTACCCTCGATTTCCGGTTTTATTTTGTAGAAGCCATGGAAACACCAAAGATGCTTTAATATACATGAATGTCTCCAAACAGTTGCTCACCTGTCTAATAAAACACATCATCAACAGAAAACGAATCATTGTTATACAGCTCAACACATTCTTGATTTACAGCGAGTACCATGTTTTACCATGCCTAATATTGAGTGTGCAACAGTGTCTCAGAGCAGCCGCCGAGAGAACGCACAGCGTAGCGTTATAACATAACTTTCAACACACTCAAATGTATCTGCAAAAATCAAGGCGTCATCAAGCTATGCCTTTGTTTTGAATAAGCGACCTCTAGTGGCGAAAAATTACATATTGTGGCTTTAAAGAATGTTGGTAACCAGACAGTTGACGGACCCCATTGACTTCCATGGTAGGAAGAAAAAAAAATTATAATAATACTATGGATGTCAATTGGGACCATCAACTGTTTGATTACCAACAATTCTTTAAAATACATTTTATGTTCAACAGAAGAAAGAGACTCATACAGGTTTGGAACAACATGAGGTCAAGTAAATTAAAATTTTCATTTTTGGGTGAACATTGTCAAGGAAAATTGTGATGTTACAAATGGGACTGTTTTAGAACGTTTCAAAAGCGTGGAAAACAAAAACTCATGACCCCTTTAAACTGAACAATGGCATTAATGATGTACTAACCTCAACTGAAGAAACAAGCAAAGCAGCATTTGTAGCAACAAGACAATCTCAAACCTTTGACACGTGACCATATGATTTGGACTTGATGGTGGCAAGCAGATCAGCTCTACTGGAGGACTGCAGAAACACAATGCCACAAAGTCTTTCAGAAATTCGAACACTTTTTTTCCTATCCATAAGAAAGGTGTCTTTAATATGGAATGTTCTTAGCAGGGGTTAACTCGCCTCTGATTTCTGAGTGGTTTCCTTTTTAGATTCTTTATCCTTTGCAGCCTGAGTATGAATTTAATAATGAAACACTAGTAAGACAGTCATATAAACTGAACTAGTCAATGCATTGTATCAGAAGTCCAGCAACTCACTGCGATTTTGTCCTGCCATTGTTGGTACTCAAAAGTATATTTCCGAAGCAAATCCGTTAGGTTAAGCAGCGTCACTCCAGATGATGTGGGCATGGACGATCTCTTCAGTCTCTCATAATGACCGTGAATGTTTGCAATTTCCTGCATAAAGAAGAATACTTCATTCATTTCAAATGACCTATGACCAATAATTTCAAATTATCTATATGAGATTATACAGTCAGTTTTAAACAATCAAGAAATATTACAATAAAAACATTCCACTATACTAAATACTCACTCCTAGCATTTCAAAGGAAGCAAGTTCAGCCACTCTGTCCTTGTGGGCCCGAAACTCTTCATTCACATCATGCTGAACTCGTTCGCTCGCTTCAAATGTCAGCTGTGAGTCAGTCACATTTCAGGAGATTTCAGACACTGTTGAAGATACACCCCGAAACACAATAGCAGAGGTAGAACCTGCTGACCTTCTTGGGCATGGCGGTGAAATAAAAGGCCTTAGCTGACAAAAGCCTTTTAAAGATGTAGACAACATCCAAATGCTGGCAACTTTTTGCCTCCGTGATAAGCTTCTGCAAATCGTTCCAGTCTTTCAAAGCAATCCTGATCTGAGTAAAACAGACACAATCAACCATGTTTCTCATATTCAAATTTACAGGTAATGCTGAATCATCAGTCTTGATTAAAAAGAGTGAAAGAATAGAGACACTGATCACCTTTTCCTTAGGCCAAACAAGTTGTGTATTGTAAAGGCCGTAGATCATATACAGGCCCCCCACACGAATTTGAAAGCTGTATGGGGGCAGAGCATATCTGTAGGCAATGGTGAAAGTGAGCCGTGTGAAGGATCTGCTCTCGTGGTTGGAATGAGTTCCACTGATGGAAAAAGACAGCAGAGTGACCGAAATAAATTACTGGGTTCACCTTTACTTGATTATAAAATCTAAATGTTTAAAAACCTCTTTCCCCCCCCTTCAAAAATAAGTGATGTGCAGAATGTCCTGGCTGATTTTTTTTTTTCCTGAAAGGTGGTGAACACACACACACACACACACACACTAAAGTATGGATCATCATTTCTGACATCAATTATGATCGGTCATGAGACAGTAAAGAACCAATGACACCTAACTTCACTGCTGTCAAATCAAACCAAATTTTCAAATTCGACTTACTGACTTGAAAAGGTTAAAAAAGAAAATTCTGCCATTTCAAGTCCCAGTGAACCGGAAGTAGCAAGTGAGTTTTCTTCAGTGCTGTGATGCATTTCCAAGTGAAAGGGAATATTGAATAGGGAGCAGGGCTTTACTTCAGCGCTCCTCCTCTCCATCTCTCGGCTCACAGCAGACTAACGGTTGGAGGGGAGTGGTGAAGCATTTTCAAACCCAAGCCGTCAAACTGACATCATCTGAGAAGGAACGCCGTTTCCAGACCGGAAGTTACTTTTCAGATTTTGATTAAAGAGTACCGCAACAAACAATTTTTTTTCTGTGTATTAACTTGCATGGATTAATTGTTCACCCTAAGACCTTTAATATGTGCTAACAAAGTGAATAGGGTCAATTGTGATTTCATGAGGACTTTAATTGCCATCCTTTCATTACAAACCTGTAAGACTTTCCTTTTCTGGGGAACATAAAAGACTTGAGAAAATGTCTTACTGTTTTCCCATTAAAATGGAAGTCAAATATCTTTTGTGATCCACAGAAAAGAAAGTCCTACACATTAGGAACAATATTATAGTGAGTAAAAATGTTTGGTTTGTTAAGTCTGTTCCTCAAACACAATCGGGTTAAAATGTAATTATATATTAAATTCTCCTTAATTGTGTTGACTTGTGAATATGCACGTGGTTTGTCTTAAAGCATATCAAAAACACCACATCACATATAAACAACATTCAAAACTTGATTTTCACCACAGAGTGAATGTGCGACTTACTAAAACACACTAGAGAAGTCCATCTCCCTCCAGATAGCAGAGAACGCCACATACCGAACCGTCTCGGTTTGCTGGAAGCGGCCCAGAAGCTCCTCGCAGTCGCTTTTGAAAGGCGCCCAGTAGTACTCGCACTTCTCTACCCAAGCACACACTCACATGAGAACCCAACAGTGATATCAAGCAACCATATCTCAAATCATCTGTACTGTAACTTACTCTGCGCCATCACTTCACGTCCTCGACCTTCTCTGTTTACAGTCCTCTAACACACTTTGAATAGTGATTAGGTGAGGGCTGCACCTGTGTGACATTTCATTTAACAAGCGAGTAAGTTAGGTGATGCTGTGGGCGCATTCTTGCAAATAGGGATGACAGAAAAGACAGAGCTGGCTACTTTTGATATGAAACCGTTTAAGCTTTCAAATTCTGTCAATTTTATTACAAAAGTCAAACAATAAATACCGTTGTGGCGCTCTTTAATGTGACGTGACGGCCCCAGTTCAAGCGATTCGACTAATCTATTTTCTTTTAAAAACGCAATAAAACAATTTCATATTTTAAAACAACACTGCTTACTGTAATTATATTTTGATTAAAATTACACCGAGCTAGTTCCCTTAAAGGGACAGTTCACCCAAAAAAATAAAATTCTAAACACCCTCAAGTTATTCCACACCTGTATGAATTTATTTGTTTTGCTGAACACAAGATATTTCGAATAATGTCTGTAACCAAACAGATGATGTGACTTCCATTGTGACTTCCCCCATATTCCCCATTTAGTTTAGTTCCCCATATTCTTCAAAAATATCATCGTCTGTGTTTAGCAGAACAAAGAAATTCATTCAGGTTTGAAATAACTTGAGTAAATGATGACAGAATTTTATTTTTTGGGGATGAACTATCCCTTTAAGTTTCCCATCAAGAATGTCAGCCATTCTTTATGTCCAGACAGTGAAACCACTTAAAAAATAGTAATTCAGAAAATGAAAGAATGTTAATAATAGAAGTGCATTCAAGTAACTTTATGTATGAATTGCATTTTAGTGCACATATAATTTAATAGATCCAGATAATTAAAAAAAAAAAAAAAGTGTCAAAGGGATTAGCAAATTAGCCCATGAAAATTAGCCCATGATTTATTCACCCTCAAGTCATCCTAGGTTAATATGACATTCTTCTTTCAGACGAATACAACCAGTTACATTAAAAAAAAAAAAAAAAAAAAAAAAAAATGTCCTGGCTCTTCCAAGCTTTATAATGGCAGTGAATGGCTGTTTCTGCTTTTAAGTCCATAAAAGTGCATCTATCCATCATATACCTGCTCCACTCGGCTCCAGGGGGATAAAAAAAAAAGGCCTGCTGAAGCGAAGTGGTGCGCTTGTGTAAGAAAAATATCCATATTTAAAACTTTATAGACTAAAATAACTAGCTTCAGGTCAGTGGTATGCAGGTCGACTTACGGAGAAAGAGTAACCCCCTGATGCAACGTACAGGAGCATCGCAAGCTTTGACGCCTCTCGCAGATAGGGCTGGGCAACAAACTCAAGCCCCTCTTCTCTTGTATCGAAATTCTCCGCCATTTCCCTTTAAAAATTCACGTGCATTTTAATGAATCCCTTTAAAAATTAATTCTAATTCATGACCAGTGTTTGTTTTGCTCTATTCTCTGCGTTCATTAATACGCATGTATCAAGGGTTCAAGAGTTACTATTTTGCTGTAAGTTGACTTGCGCACCGTTAACCGCCGGAAGTTACTTATTTTAGTCCATTAAGTTTTAAATATGGATATTTTCTTACACAAACACACCACTTCACTTCAGAAGGCATTTATTAACCCCCCGGAGCAGTGTGGAGCAGGTATATGATGGCTAGATGCACTTTTATGGACTTCAAAAACAAACCAACAAGTCACTGCCATTATAAAGCTTGGAAGGCTTTAATATAACCATTTTATTCGCCTGAAAGAAGAATGTCATATACTAGGATGACTTGAGGGTGAGTAAACCATGAGCTAATTTTCATTTTTGGGTGAACTATCCTTTTAAGTCAATTGAAACATGCATCACAAAATTCTGGTCCACAATTATCTTTTACTGATTTAAGCAATAAACAATACATTTAGTGTTAAGAGAATAAAGGAGAAGACTGGAGACTGCAGAGATAAATGAACAGAAGATTACAATAACATAAAAAGAAAATGTCTTTCCGATTGAAAAACAAGATAAAAGGTCATAAAATATTTGCAGGACATCGTCAACAGGCTGACATTCATCTGAAAGCATAACAAAAACAAATATTGTCTTAAAACTAAGCATTCATGTTCTAATGCCATTATAAATACTTGTAAAACTGGGACAAATGATACATCAGCTTTGCATGATCTAAAACTGCTCATGAAGAAGAACAATGGTTACCAGCTAGGACTTCTTACAAGCATTAAGCATCTACCACAAAGAGAAACAAATAAAATGACCCCTAAAATATAAAAATCTATTGCATAATTAAACTATAAATCTGTTAACCTCTTTGAGACAAAAACCATGAGAACATCATAACATGATTGTGAATTCCCTTTTTTGCACATTCTCCATTACTTCCCATGGCTCTTTTACAATTCATCTGTGCTGTTCAAGAGAAAACTGAAAGTTATGCTAGCAAATATCAATGCAACGAAAAGCAACACTCACAAACATCCAACAGCTTTTAACCATTGAGCCTATGAGTGCACACACAGAGCCGTAACCGTTACACAACAAAACAGAGAAAAAATAAATTGTTCAATCTTTCATTAAAAGTACATATTCGTAAAAATGGTTTTGTATATTGCATGGACTGCTGGTATTCTGTCTTAAGAAAATAGATTATTGTGCGACTGTAGCTACAATACACACACTTTGGGGGAGATAAAACACAATGGGAGGTTTGTAGGTGAAAGTAGGGAATCCAGAGGGAGTGTGGGAGATTGTACGCGTCGGCGTGTCGGGGCAAGTTGTGCATCTGACATTAAGGCTATTATCTCTTGTGATCACTGTAAAGTTACATTATGCTCCTGTCTCCAGGCCCTCTACACGCTGGGATGGACTCCCTCTGGGCTCCTCTTCGCATCACTGACGGGATCAATAGAAGGTGCAGGTCATGTGTTACATTTTTAAAACACTGGGGTTTATAGAGAATATTAGGGTCTGGAATAAAAGGGGACATATGGAGGCAGATTTCAGGGATGGGGGTCAAGGGGCGAGAGAGAGGGATGTAATGTCCAGAATCGCTAAACACAGCGGAGTTCAGTTGACTTGGTCCAGAGCACGCAGGAGCTCCTCTCCCTGGAGCAGATGATGGCGGTCCTGCACGGGAGCGTTGACTTCGCAGTCATATCGTGTTAGCTGAGGCAGCCCGCCGCTGCTCTCTAAAGAACTGCACAACAGACGACTGGCCACATCTACAGAGTCAGAGAGGAAAGAATACAAACTGATTTACTGACAACTGTATAATATATACACACGCTAAGATTCAACTCGAAAAATGTCAAGCCGTGTTACCTTCAAGTAAAAAGTAATCAAATATCTGCCTTACTAAATACACTTCTTTTTTTTTTTTAACAAATATCTAAATATATATTTAAATCATGAATATGGTTTTCCTGTGTTTTTTATTATGGCTATGAGCATCTGTTACACAATACTGCTTTCGATAATATTTAAAAAAAGGTAAACAAATTGTGTGAAATTTTAATAAAAAAAATGACACCAAGCTACTTTTCTCCAAAGTCTCCCATCAAGAATTTCGTCCTCTCTTTACAACGTCCAGTACAACAACATATACATTTTTACTTTAAGCCCCACATTAAACATTTAATTATTCAGAAATTGTCACTGCATGTATAAATTGCATTTTAATGTACTTTTGAATAACTTAATAGATTAATACATTAAAAATAAAGTTTGTGCCAGGTCAATTGAAAAAAAATAAATAATAATAATTGTCTTTTACTGATAATACAATAATAACCAAGACAAGATATTTAGTTGTATACTTACAACTGCATATACACGCCAAAAAAGTATTGGCTTTTATTAGTAGAGCGCATTTAAAGTCACCATGAAATCAAAATTGCCTTTTTTTTTTTTTTTTTTTTTTTTACAGAATGTTGCATCATTTTTTTTTTTTTCAAATGCATGTGCACCTGTAATCTTTAAATCAAAAACGTTAACCTAATGACGTCTGTTCTCTAGATGACACGTGTCTCGGTGGAGGGTGGGGCTAAATATCCGCCACAACTGACTACAAACTGGCAACTTCCTACAATCCAATTATTTCCCGAAGGACGAAATTAAGTCTCGCTCCAACATTTGTTTCTCATTTCAGAAGCCGTTTCACTCGGATGCATGTCACAATAGGGAAGAAAAGGCTATGGCAACTTCTGTTTCATACAGACTTCCATAAAATAGATGGTACCGTGATGATGGTCTCGTCACTCACCAGAGGGCAGTATAAGAATGGTTTTGTTTCCCCCGAGCACACGCGATCCTTTAACTTCTAAAACCTTTGCCCTTTTTCCAGGCTCTATAGCACCGTCCACACTCTGAAGCAAAGCACCCTGCAGGAAATAGTAGAGTGGTCATTAACATTAGTGTTACATGGAAAACAGATCTCAAAAAGATCACATATTTATCAACCATGTTTCCCTTTAAGTTACAAATGTATGCAAAAAATAAAATGGAATATATAGGGTATAAAACAATTGAATGTAATAAAATATGAATATTAAAAATAACATTTAACAAATTAAAGTATACTTATATTAATGCATCTTTACATAAAATCTTTGTATAAAATCTAATAACATACTGACCAGTCCAACAGCCTCAGAAAGTGATGTCACTTCCTCCAGCCTTCTCTTACGTTGGACATTCTGGATGGCTAACATCTTTGGAGACAGCTCTCTGAGAAATTGGAGCAACAAACAGATCATCAGATCTATAAGTAATGTCACCAAAAAAGGAAGTCCAAATCTTGCAGTTTAATACGGATCAGCCATCCGATCTCTATGCGAATTGATCTGACTGAGATTGACTAATGTTGATGATGCCAGCAGGAAGTTGTGCCAATGAGAGCTTTACCTGTTATTGAGCTGATTGTTGCTCTGTGGGGTGGGGGATCTTGCCGGGGAAATGTCCCGACTGCCGCTGAAGGGCGAGACAGGAGCGCTGCACACCTCCTGCAGCAGATGCAGAGGCGAAGGGGCCCGTGACGACGGCTCCTGCTTTACTGCACTGCTGGAGGAAGAGGCTGGAGATGCAGGGGAGGGTAAGGGCTGGAATAGAGAGCTCATGGACGAAACGGAGAGAGAGCTGGAGGGGAGCGGTTCCAGTGGAGAGGGGATGCGCAGCTGGAAGTCGTCATCCATCGGGATGTATGGAGCCAGCATTTCTAGGTCGAGATCATCCATGGCCTAGAGGTCACAGAAATGTGTGTTCTGAAGTTTATGCAAATGCATAAATGACCATTACAGAGAGATACATGACAGATAAAGGTTTACCTGGGAGGTAAAAGGGGTCTTTGCTTCGGTATCAATCGCAAACAGTTTTTCAACCAGGTCCAGTTTGAATTCAGAACTTATGTCTGAGTCCACTTGGAAACAGTAATCCATGGGGCTGTTGGGCTAAGAACACAAACAAAACAACTAAAGTCAGTCTTTGAGACACGCAGGATCTTGTTAGCTCTTAAAGCAGCAATCATTTTGAAATGAGCAACAATACAAAAGCATTTAATTTGTCGTTTACCCCTGAGGAGCTGAGTCCAGATGTGGAGGGTTTGTTTGTGGAGTCTGGAACATGATCAGAAGCAGAGCTGAAAGGGAAGTCCTCTGCTCCGGTCTCTAGTTTGGAAAGAATGGGGGTGGAGTCACTGGGTGTCAGAGCAGACAGACTGATGGGTAGCTTCTCACTGCTGGAGGGCAGCATGACATCATTGTAGAGGGGCACCTCCTTCAGCAGCTGCATGTCAGAGTCTGGAGGGAATTGAATACTGTTAATTATTATTGGCAGCACACCAAAGAATTGTGTGTGTGATTTCATTTCTTACTAAACTAAGATTATGAATCCACTTTTCTCAAACAGCCTTAGAGGATTAGTAAATGTCTTTATAAGATTAACCACTTCAGCTCTGCAGCATACCGATGATAGCAGATAGCATATACACCGATATCAGATTATGATGATGCAATATTGGACCCACGGGTGGGGCGCAGAGTTGAATTGGTTAAAAAGCTGCAGAGGGAACATATTTGATTATGTAATGGTACAGTACACTACCATTCAAAAGTTTGGGGTCAGTAAGATTTTTTTGGGGAAATAATTATTTTATTCAGCAAGAATGCATTAAATTGATCAAAACTGACAGTAAAGACTTTTACATTGTTACAAAAGATTTTGATTTCAAATAAATGCTGTTCAATGTTTTCAACACTGGTAATAATAAATGTTTCTTGAGCACCAAACATCAACATAGAATGATTTCTGAAGGATCGTGTGACACTGAAGACTGGAGTAATGATGCTGAAAATTCAGCTCTCATCACTGGAGTAAATTACATTTTAAATGCATATTAAAATAGAAAAGAGTTATTTTAAATTGAAGTAATTCATTATATTACTGTTTTTACTGTATTGTTTTGAACAAATACATGCAGCCTTGAGACTGCGTAACTGCATAAGAGACTTCTTTCAAAAACACCACCAAAAAAATTCTTACTGACCTCAAACTTTTGAATGGTAGTATGTACAATATACACACGAGTGTCAGACACTGCAAGTACTCTAAAATGCGGAGGGGAAGCTTTCATACAAGTTGCAGGAATGTCATCTATGGCTAAACGAGATGAGAACAAGAATGAGAATAAATATAATAATAAACACACGCTCTTTGCTCATGTTGACTCAAACTGCCAGCTCTCATTGAAAGCTAACGTCTTTTGTTTCTTGCAAGTTGCTGTCAAAGTGACCAAAGCTTCATGTTCCATTTAAAAATGTAACCATCCACCAGAAAGCACCTGAGTTGTTGAAGTCCAAAGAGATGATGGTGTCTCCTGCTGCAGGCGCCAACACAGTGAGGGCCTCAGGCTCCCCTTTTAGCTTCTCATAAAGTTCAGAGCTCTCCATGGAACACTTGATGCTTTCTGGTTTGAAGAGTTTGAGCATGTCCACCTCAGGCACCTCATCTTCCATTTCCTGGCTCTCTTTCTCTACAGCCTTGGGCTCTTTCACGGTCTGCTGCAGGGACAGGACAACATCCCCCTCCACAATGCCACTGGACAGGACAGCGTAGTTATGTTAGAAATATGATCACAGAAGCATTTTTGATTATATTTACATACATACACACTAAATACACCAGAAAACTTTTGTTTCTATAAAAACACTGGTCCACTGAAGAGATGAAACAAAACTCTATTCATACCTTAAAACGTAGTTGACGCACACAATGCACTGTGGCTGCGAATTCTTGGGGTTATAGATAACGGTGGCCTGAGTCTCCACCCAAACAAAACCACCTTTCTTAGCCATCATGCGGTATTGGCCTGTGGTAGCCTGGCCCTTTGCGAACACTGGGAAAAATAGCATTCTCCAATTAGATGTTTTTCACAAGATATCTTTTGTAGCAGTTTTGCATGTTGACGTAAAACCTCTATCATGATCAGGTATGGCTCGTTTCCATTGAGCAGTGTGCTATGGTTTAATACAGTTCAGTATGATTCGGGAAGCTAACCCCTGATCCGGCTTGCGTTACCACCGCCAACAGCACCCTTATAATAGGCGTGGTGTAGCGATTGACGTCATTCTCGCACGTAGAAGAAAGCGACACAGTAAACAACAGCAGATCTTGTTCTTGCTTCTCGGCATGTGGCTGTTGTAACAAAACAACGACACACTTTGTTTGAGCCAAGGCTGCAGGCTGCACAGCCGAAAAAGCATGCGCAAATGACGATTCTGTCAACCAATCAACGTTCTGCAGTGAGTCTAGCTCCACCCTTTAGTACCGGACTACTGTGCTAAGTACCCCAACAGAAGGGTGCCAAAAAAGTGGTACGATTTGGAATTAGGGTACCATTCACAACTTCTGACAATGGAAACGGCAAAAATTGCGTACCGTACCAAACTGTAGTGAACCGTCCTGCTCAGTGGAAACGAGCCAGTAGATATTGTCACCTGTACTAAATTAGTAAACTATACCCAACGATTATCTAAATCCAGATACTCACGGTTGTGATGTGTCTTGGTGAGGTGATCTGAATCCAGGGCGTGATAGTATTCGTACACTGACCTGTTCAGCAGATCATCTGGCTCATATCCCATCAGCTCTGTGATCCTTTGGGAAAGAGTCACAATTGAGAGGATTGTGTGTGCATTTATTAGCTACATGCTGAAATATTTATTTCATTTAATGGTTAGTTAATAGTTTTAGTTAAGAATAACAACAACACTGTTCAAAGCAAACAAAAAAAAAGTTCTGCATTTCTGGCTTCTCTAAAGGAGTGTCATGTAACTGCTTCATAGTTAGCAGAGGCTTAAAAATCACCATTGGCTTCTGCCACTAGGAGGCGTTAATAACAGCTCTGCATAATTGCTTTTATTTAAAAGAGATGTAAACAACTCATAGGCATGCACAGCATTCATTGCTAGGTATAGATACATCAAGGTAAACTCAAACACAAAAAGAAAAGACAAATGTGAAATGGGGAAATGAAGTGGAGAAGGCAAAACCATTCACACTGACACAAAATAAAGGGAAGAAAGAAAAGATGTCTGCCAATCTGTCGATTACCTAATCTGGAGGGAAATTTGATTGTTGTCCTGTATACATGATAGCATCACATCTCATTGCTAACCTTTCATCACAGTATGAGAACTTCATGTCCAGAGTGTGACGGCTAAGGAAGGTCTTGCTGTCCAGAGGCACCTCGATGTTTGAGGGATGAGGAATGGGCTCACAGATGAGCACAAGGTATGTCAGAGGGGGCTCTTTAAAGCCAGAGTCTCCCGAACCCTCGCTGCGCTCCTGCACACGGACATGACCAACACAGTGAAGAACCTGTAGCAGGGAAGAAGAGCAAAACCATCTATCTCAGTCCATTTATAGCAAGTCAGACATACGTAATCACTAAAAGGATGTTCTACCCACAACAGGACTCAAGAGTTTCCTGTCCTTCTTCCTTGTTACATTTTGTGTATACTTGCAATGTCACCAAAATTAATTAATCATTTAAAATAAAGTCAGGGAAATACAATCTTAACTTCTCAAGCATATCTAAAAATCTACCAGGAAAAGGTAAAGATGGGGGGGAACCAAATATAAGCTCTGGATACCATCAGATTAGTGACATGAGTGACAGATTACTGAGAAAACCGTCACAATTCAGACATCTCACCTTCCACGTAGCAGACTTGATATTGACAGTACGTCCTCTGCTAGTGAGTGTGCACTTCATACGCAGGAAGAAGCTGCGCTCTGTGTTTTGTTCCTTGGTCTTTTTTGATCCTAAACATTGACAAAAATTGTGTTAATACATTTGTTATTAATGGCTGATGCATTTATGCAGAAAAATTAGCAGTGTACCATGCATGACTCACCCGTCCTATGGACCAGCATCTCTCTCAACTCCTCATGGTCACATGGGTGTGAAAATTCAAAGACGCTGTGACCCGTCAGATCAAACTGAGAGAAAAGAGTGCAGAGATGGTTAGCTACACCATAAGCTTTAAATCTAAACAGCAAAGAATAAAATGTAAACATCTGGCTACCTGTGTAAGGCCCATGCTCTTGCTGACATTCTCCGAGAGATAAACCATGTCTCCATCCTCAGACAGGACCATGAGGAAACCCTCCAGGGCCTTCAGATAAAAGCTGTTCAACTTGCTCTCCACCTCATTCTCTTTCTCTGCGTCATCTGCACAGTCAAACAATAGCAATCTAACATATGCATAGTCATAGTGGCACATTATGCCTTATCCACACTTTCAGAAAATATGGCACCTTTAGAGTTTCAACAACTTGTCACTAGGCCAGTATGCATTTTAGAATTTGCATATGCATACTAATAGGCACCCTTTAGGGGAACATAAGGCACATAATAGTGTTGCAGTTTGTGCAATAAATGCAACTGCAATAAAAAGGTGCTTGTTTGTAGGGCTGCACAATTTGGCAATAATTATTACTATTGCTACTAAATAAAGTCATAAGGCGAATACATAAGAATTACTACTATTGTAATATTTTACTATACAATTAAAATAAGCATTTAAATAATATTAAAGTTAATAGTAAATTAATAGAAATAATTATAAGAATAATTTCATTTTTACTGTACAACTGAAAAATTACAATACTAATACTCATGGCTGTCTTAATTTCCTAAAGCTTCTCTTCAGCTGACAACAGCTGGTTTCAAGTGCTTCCCAAATACACATTATACCCGACCCAAATTTAATGCAGAGATGAGTTCATGTGGAGCAGCATTTACTACAAAACACAGTCACTCTGAGACGCTGAAAACAGCAGATCGTGAGCTGCTTGTGTGTAAAGGAACACAGTGCCGCCCTTCACTCTGAAACTCGCAGCGTATATATTTAATTATATCACAGTCTTTTGCTGTTTCATAGCCGTGCTTAACCATAATCGCGATGTTGGTTTAATTTAGATTAATGCAGTCCAAATATCAAAAACATATTAGTATCTAAAAATGTACTAATTAGTACTAATATGCACCCTCTGAGGACTGCCCCAGTGACAGTGCAGATTGTACATATTTCCCTCTGTGCTTCATGTTTATAGTATTCCTAACTACTGGTGACATGGTTTTGAATCCGTTTTGCATGAGGTGCAACTTTTATGCACTTCTAGATACAAATATTCATATCAGCAAACTGACCAGAGCTGAGCAGCTTCCTCATGCGCAGATAGCTGATGGTCAGCCTCATGATGGAGGCTTTGTCCAGGTGGGAGGTGACATTGTGTGGCAGGGGAAGCTGGTGCGCTAACTCGTAGAACACCTCGGACTCCTTTCCCCTGCGAGATCGCGCTGCATCCCTGGACTTCTCCTTCCTGCGCTCCGAGCTCACCCTGGAAAAATAAGGGAGGAGATTGCAGCGTTAGTTTGGCTCCGTGTTTGTGACAAGAGACATCTTGAGCTAGTGCTTGAGGACATCACAGCGGCAAGGTCTTTTTCTTTTCTTTTTTTTTATCTCTCATTTGCATGGCGTCAAAACTGGCAATGCCAAAGGACAGAAAGATAGGTCTCATGTGACTGGCTGGTGAAAGGGGGGTGGACACAGTGTGAGAGACACAGTTACAGGCCTTGGAGGTCAGCCAGCAGTGGTAAATGTTGTTGTGTCAGACAGTTTTCAGATAGACATTTCAGTGAACTACAAGGAACAAAGTTTTACACATAAACAAGCCATAATGAGTGGCTAAAGTGAGTCTCTCGTGATTTGAGACCTACAAGACAAGCTCTCACACAATTAACAAGTGTTTCAGTTTAATGCAAGAATGGAGGGCTCTAAAAAAAGCAAAACTCTGCAACAAAGAGCAACAATGTAATACAAATACAAATACAACATTTTTAAAAAAGTGATGTTTTGTGTCTGCTGACAAAAAGCATCAAACGAGTTTGAGATTAGATATGGAAACATCATTAAGGAACTGGATTTGGCCAACATCTGAAATAGCAATAACGGCAGAAAGACGTCAGTGACTGAAAAACAGCACCGTGTGTGTGGAGTGACTCAATGGTGTTCTTCTGTTTAATTCAACCAGAAACATCTGAGAAATAATGTTGCACTGGACAGTTATATTGCAACATGCAATTTCCAACAGCAGTTGGGAGGACCGAGAGCCGTCAGTGTCCCTGTAGTGTTAGTTTGTCTGCATGTAATTTCAACAGAAAAATAATTATCTTGAACTCTATTCCATGTAAAATTTTCAAATTACGAAATAGCGTATCGTCTGACCAATAAAAAAATAAAATGACGTATAGGCCAATATATGTTCATATTTAATGTTATCAGCTAGATAAGAAAATTTGGCTGATATATTAAAGCTGATAAATTATGGATTATTTCCTTTAGCTAAGACATTTCAGATGTGCACTGTTCGCCGTGACGGTCTAGAATTGCTTAAAATATGATTGAAATCACTTTCTAAAAAAACCCCAAAACATTTAAGTGCAATGTGTGCAGAGCAAGTCTGTCATGTGGCTACATCAAATTATAATGAGAACACTACTGTAAAAGAATTATGAATATTATGAATAAGGCAATTATGAATATTTGTAAGATTATTTTTTATAAAGAAAGCCAAATTAATCTTGAAACTTACCTCAAACTATGCTACTGTACTGTATGTGTTTGATTTATGCTGAAGTGCTTGGGACATGGCTGTTAATGGTGAGATTTTAGTTTTTGTAATCAGGCTCTTAAAAATTATATATAAATTAGGGATGCACGATTAATCGAAATCTAACCGCAATCGCAATTTGGCTTATGTGCGATTATGAAAGCGCAATGGCTGCGATTTTAATTAAATAAACATATGCACAGTATGTTCTGTGATCAGTATTAAACGCTGCTCCGTCTGAAAGCACTGCGAGTTTGAGTCGCTTATAACGGGAGTTCCAATGCGAAGCGTTGTAACAAAATACATTTAATAACACGTTTTAACTCACTTCATGTCATCAGTCGAGTGTTTGTAAGCTGATGTGGCTTCTTATCACAGAATGCATTATTTTATAGTATTCTATACAATGATAGTCTATGAGAAGGCTTGAAGAACTCAAATACACCATATCTTGATGCAGTCGTGTTTATTCTTCATGTTTCATCAGTCAAAGCGTTTCTATCTTCTTTTTATGCAGCTACACAGCGCTAGCTTCACATTAGGGATTTCCTGAAAACTTAACTATTACTTCTCTGAGGAAAATGTGGAGTTTCTGCCTGATGGCGCCCTCTGGCTTCCAGTATGAATTAAACTTTTGGGTAAAAAAATAAGAAAAATAATACTTCTCTAAATAAATTTATATGACAAAGAAATGTTTTTCTTCAATGTACAGGAGTTTTTTTCCCCACAGTGGATGCATAAGAGGCTAATTTTTCATATTAAAGACAAACAATTTATATCACAGATTAAAAAAATTATTGTTTTTTTTTTTTTTTACCATAAATCCTTAGACCTTGCTAATTTTTTGTCTGCATATTAAGAGGTAACCCAGAAGTTTTTGTAAAATAAATTCTGTAATATATAAATATTATTATTATCATCATCATTATATTGTTATATTTATTCTTAAATACTCTTTTTAATAAAAATGTTATTGTAAAAGTATTATTTCTTATTTTGTTAAATATTTTTTATTTAGCAATAATCATAATTATTATTATTAGTCATAACATATAAACACAAAATGCTATATATACACACATACACACACACACACTTTTAATTTAATTTTTTACAAATGTTACCAATTTTTCTAAAATAATTAGATATATTCCCAAATTGTGCAGCCCTAATATAAATATATCAGTTATTCACTTTCTATATAGAATTATCAGTGTCGGACAAAATTTTCATATCGGTGCATCCCTACTACAAACCAAATGAATAATAGTATAGAATATTTAAACATGCATATTAAAGGGATAGTTCACCCAAAAAATAAAAATTACCTCATTTACTCATTGTGCATCCATCTATTATAAAAGTAATCCACACAGCGGTCCGTCGTAAGCTGGATATTTTACTCGATAACATGTTAAATATGGATATTTTTCTGACAAAAACCCATCGCTTCGCTTCAGAAACCCAGAGCCGTGTGGAGTACTTTTATAATGGATGCATGCACTTTATTGGTCTTCAAATTTTGGGCTGCCATTCACTGCCATTATAATGCTTGGAAGAGCCAGGATATTTTGTTATATAACTCCGACTGTATTTGTCTGAAAGAAGAATGTCACCTAGGATGGCTTGAGGGTAAATTATGGGATAATTTTCATTTTTGGGTGAACTATCCCTTTAAGTCAATGATGTTACATGTGCAAATTAATGATAACATCCTCAAGCAAGACGCAGTCTTTACCTCACACATGCACCCGCTCGCCGTTCCATCTGAACGGTTATTAAAACGTTTTCTTGAACAGCTATCAGAGTTCGAGGCGTTGGTGATTTGGCATACAGAAAACCTGTGTTATCCTGTTAACTAAGAGTGCAGGGTCGCATTTGATCTGTAATCCATACTGCTGTCAACTCACACATTCATACCCACAATTAATGTATGAAATGATGCAGATTCCATTATTTAGCTTTTTCTAATTTAAATGACCGAGGTATCTGCAACTGGCAACAAATCTATAAACATCTATATATTCCCCATAAGAGAGCTCCAAGGTCAAAGCTGCAATAAAAAAACAATGAGAAGGCATTGTGTCAACCGTCAAAGCCACACAAGACAAAGGAAGGAAAACGGTTAAAACAGCCTAGTGCCCTAGCAGGAAAAAAACAGCATCTTGAGACAGAAGGCGTCCTAACTGCTCCCATCCTCCCTATCAAAGCGCTCTCTTAAGTAAAGCGGAAATCATTTGGCCAGAAACAGAGGAAAACCCTTGAGCACAGGGGATGTTCATATGCGCATTTCATTGCAGTTCAGCCTATTTGTGTCTGTGCAGTACATGATTGTCTTAGTTCCATAAATGGACTGCTTAATAATAGATGTCTGTAGCTGGAACTTAACTGTAAATGCATTTGTATGAGGTTGCATTGTATGGTTTAAAAAATAAATAAATACAAGAGCTTCCTTTGAAAAAGTCATGATGACAAGATGGCTAATAAAGCAAACTGATACTGCATCTGTTGATGCAAATTTAATTTGCTGTATTCCCTCTATCCATTTTCCAAAGCAATCACGAGCTTCTCATGTTTAATTTTATTGGTAAAGCTTAATTGTTTATTTTTATTTTAATTATTTAACTTTGTGTTATAATAAACCCAGTACACATACAGAGTACAAAGTACCCTGCCCATGTGAATTGCAAGCCCAGAATTGACAATAAATCCAAAGAAACTGTAAAGAAACATAGGGATGTGCCCGGAGTGAATACCTTATTCGTTAAGAAACGGATGATTGGCTTCAAAATGAATAACAAATAATTCTGCTGAATAATAGAAACAATATTCAGCTGGCACAGTCACTCCTCATGTTTGCAGGTAAACCAGGGGATAGCACCAAATTATACTCACAGTTCTGACTTTTTCCCACACAATTGCGAGTTATAATGTCAGAATTGAGGGATATAAACATGCAATTATGAGAAATAAAGACAGAATTGCAAGATATAAACTTTTTCCTATGACTTTATAATATGCAACAGTGACTTCATATCATGCAATTCTGAGGTAAAAATAAAATAAAATTAAAAAAAGTCGCTATTACCTTTTAGTTTTTATTTCATGGTGGAAACAAACTTTCATAGAAACCAGCCAATTATACAGGACAGATAATCAGCTAGACGATTACGCAAATTGATATGGAAGATATACAGTTTTGTATAAATAAGATATACAGTGGTTTACATCATTTATAGCATCATTTGTCACATTTGCACAACTAAAGCAAGACTGCTTCATGGTATTTATACTTAAAATATAAAAACATTTCTCAGCAAAATTTCAAAAATATTAGTCTGTAAACTTACTGTAACTATACTGTATACTGTGCCACCTAATCCTACTGTAACTATACTGTTATGTTAGTGATTAAGATTTTGTTCACGCCACCTAATCCTACCATCTTAGAACAAAGCTTTAGAGCTCATAAAAATACCTTGTTGACTATTGATTATGGTTGGGTATCGTTTGGGTTTTTTATGATACCGGTGTCAAACCGATTCTTTTAAAACGGTAGCGGTGCCTAAATGGTGCTCGAACCAATACTTTTAATTTAAATAAAAAGAGCCATAAAACGACGGTGGATGACATCAAAGAATGGCTTTTTATTGGAAAAATTAAAGCTTTAAAGTATACTTAAATATAAATACAAAACAAATGTACTTAAATTCACAGTAAGACCTAAGCCATCTAACCCAACTACAATAGGCCTAATTTAACACTACATAACAGTAACAGCACTAATAACAGCAGTAGTCTGTATTCTTCAAACTTCAAGGTCCAGCATTATTTTATTTTGAGATATGACCATATTCTCTGGCTAAATATTTTAGAACGCATAGCCTTATTGTTTCCATGGCGACACGTCCGCTTCTCACATGACACGCAGCAGCCACAATAGCGCTGTATCACAGATGTAGCCTATCAATTTTATTCAAAATACACAAACTTGTTAACCATGTCATGAACTATCTGATTTTTCTAATATGTGTAAGTGAATGTGTGTTAGATCTATAATGTGCGATGTGCGCAGCCATGTTAGTTTGCGCCTCAGAGAATCGAATCTGTCGGATTTACATCACGTCCCACAAAAGTAAGTGACCGGTGAACTGGGAGAATAATCAAATTATAACTGTCTGAAAGGATTGTTATTGCCGCTTCCATAGACATAAGTGTGTGTTTTTTGCTAGTACGTATGTGCATTTAAATGTCTGAAAACTAAAACAAACATTATGTGGTTGAAAACACTGAATAGTTGTGGTATGTGACGAGCGCTGTGCATGTCGGTCTCTGGCTCGGCGCCAGCCAAAGCGCGAATGCAAGTTTGAATTTAAGTGGCACCGAAATCTGCGTTCTGATTCGGTCCGGTACATACTGGTTATATAGGTAGGCACCGGGTTTCGGTACCCAACCCTACTATTGATCAGTGAACCAAAATTGACGGCAGTCTAAAAGGTGGAATATTTTATGGCATGATTCCCAGTCTAATTGGATTCATATATCTCACATACAAGACCGTGAGACACAATGACAGAATCAATAGACATCCCTTTGACCCAAGGATTTTAAAAATACTCCAAAATAGGGCTTGGTGATATGGCCCCCCCCAAAAAATTATCATGATAAAAATGTATTATTAATATCAGTCAATATCGATAATCACCACAATAAATGTCCAACCTTTATTTCTTTCAAGTTTAAAGGCAGATTTTTCCTGAAAGTTGTAGAAACCAGACTGTTAATTGTGGATTTAAACTACTCTTTATTATCAGAAAAATGACAAACACATAATGTTTTTGAATTCTTTACTATTTTCCAGTCATTTTTCCTTAAAATAAATAGGCCTATCTCAATAGAAAAATGTATTGCTTAGTCTCTGCATATTCTAACGGGTGATCAGGCTTCAAATCATGAAACATGTTTCATGTTACTTGACTTTGAAGGCATGCATCTTTGGCGCATTATTGCAGTGCAGGCTGCAATAATAATATTGTTTGTTATTAAAATTAATAATATTTTGTCTCTTAGAAATGCACATTTGAACAGTATTGAGTTGACAGCTAGAGTTGGTAGCTTGAGTTAAGATGCAGATGTAAATTTGTGTTAACAAAACAGTTGCATCTGTAAAATCTGTAACAACTTAATTTTTATATGGTAAAATTTAAATATTCTGACTAGGCTTTGTAGACGTGCATTTCCAGCATACCATTTAAGTTACATTTACTTAAAATATTTACTGCTAGATTTGGCTGATGCAATGAACCCTTTTCACATGGTAACAAGTTGTTGTTGTTGTTTTTTTCATATTGCAACATAAATCTAGCAATTTCTCTCATATTTCATATTTTAAGGTAATTTTATAACAGCGTTGTCTACATCAGGCATGACTGTTGTTGTTTTGAGTATGTTTGCTGCTTGATCAATATTATATTTAAATGAACATTTTGTCACATATATACTGATCAGTGAACCAAAATTGACAACTTAACTTTATTGTGTACAATCTACTTACTGGGGGTAAGGAGATTTCAAATTCCCAGAATGCATTGCATGGGATTTAATTGGAAGAGAGAATGTTGAATTTATTTATCTTCTTGTGTTTTAAGCAAGATAAATGAAGTAGAAGGCTTGTTATTATTGTTTAATGTCTTGTTAAATTGGGATTTAGAAACATTTTTGTCATGTTGAGTTTTGGGGGTTACCGTGGTGACGAGTGGAGCCTGATGTTAGGTCAGTGCAGCATATGAATTGCTTTGCTCAATGAGCAACTGTTTATAGTAGTATTGAGGTTTATTACATATAGTGAAATATAACTAATGCATGTCATGTAAGTGTATTCATTTGAGTTATTTTTACATCTAATTTAATTGGCGCTTAGTTGAATTATGTTTCAGAGTTGTGTTTATGAGGAAAATTGAGTTGAAATTACTTTAGGGTGCATGCTGAAGACATGTAAAGTCTATTTGGTCGAAAAAGTTCAAAATACTGCAAACAATACTTTTTTTTTTTGGAGAAAAACCAAGGTGATAAGCTTTCCTGTAGCTCAAACAATAAGAGCGTGGCGCTAGCAACACCAAGGTCATGGGTTCGGTTCCCTGGGAAAGCAAGAACTGACAAAATGTAAAAATGTGTACCTTGAATGCTAGTCGCTTTGGATAAAAGTGTCTGCCAAATGTGATATTTTTTACAGTGCAAATTAAGTTTGTTTCCGCTTTTAAACATTATATCGAAACATTTAGTGAACTCTTGTTATTATTTTATCGCCTAGACCTACTCCAAAACAAGAAAATATGATAAGAGGGACACACTTTAACATTGCAACTGATAGAGGTCTTGCAGCTGTCTTGCCACAAGACTGGGCAGGAAGTTGCTTTGACGTCAATGCTGAGTGTGATTAAGATTTGAGAGAAGAGCGTGTACTTGCTTGAACTTGGATGCCAACCAAATTTATTTCAGGAAAATATTGCCATTGAAAACAGGGTATTATTCACTTCATATGGGGCCTATCACGTATCGTTATAGCTAAAAATAAAAATTGAGATTGTATTCAAAATCAGGGTATGATTTATATGGTCAGGGTCAAATTGCCACTAATAGGATCGAATACAATTAACCAAAAATCACATGATGACAAAAAAACAAACAAACAAACAAAACAGCAAACCTTTAACATTAATACCACTTTGCATTCTTAACGTGAGAACACTGCAACTATAATATTATTAATATATTACAGCACTGTAACTACTTTTGAACGTTTTATTTATTAATTAATTTATTTTACATTTTAAACAGAAGCAGCATGGAAAAGCATTCTAACAACCCTTTGTAAAAAACCATCAATGTTCTGCAAAATCAAAATGACACCATAACATAAAATAAATGGTGGCACCATGGATCTTAGCATAACTACAATGCCGGTGTAATTCTTCCTGTACATTCACTAGTTACAGAAAAACCAAGCAACATTTTCCAGTCTTAGCAATAACAACACTTCTTTCCCCATCTCATCTCATTTGAGCCCACACTGATGACAGGCCTGACAAAGAACAAGACACTGTCAGCAAAATCCAAGGATGAATTCCAGCATCCAGTCCTATACCCACAAATATGCCAGCCGAGCTGGCTGAACCAGGGCAACGAGTTGGTGAGACCCGTGGGGTCAAGTGGTCTGAGGGGTGAAGAAGGGACTGATTATATCACTAGCACATGGCTCTTTTATCTCACAAATAAACTGCATCAAAACATTCAGCGCTTAAGTATACAATACCACTGAGCTAGGAACAAAGAATATGCCATTTACTTTCTCCTCTAGTATAAACAGATGGCTGTCTGATTATTGCACTATGGGAAAAGAAGCAGAGCATGTCACTTATTTTGTGTTCATTACAATCATCCATTTGACATTTATGCTCAAAGATGTGCCTATATAAACAGTTTGTTTATACACTACCATTGGAACTGAAATACGTTTATAGTATAAACTGTTTAAGCAACAAATCACTGAAAGTTAAAATTAGCACACCGCTAGTTTCTTAGCCTATTTCCACAGACAGACACTAGACACTCTGCTACCTCAAATAAAGCGAAATATTCCGTCACAAAGCAACATATATCATTATTTTTATTGTTTGTATCAATATTTAATGGATTGTTAAAACACATAGGTCGCTTTAAACGTGCTCTTAGTTGTTTGGTTTTCCATCCAACACAAAATGGCGACACGTTCGGTGTGACGGGGATGAAGATCTTTCGGGCTGTCTACTACATAGGCGTAGCAAAATCCGCTTAACAGCCATTTTCTTTAAGACAGAAAAGGGAATCCCTACCTTTTCTTTTCAGTGACAACTCCAGTATCCATTCCTGGGTGAAACCACTCAGTATGTGTTAGGTTTTTTCAAACCGCGAGGCCAGAAAATCAAGGACGTGGCCACCTCTTGCTAACAAATAAAAACGTGTTTCCTAAGGAAAACGAGCAAGCGCGATAAAACGATCCGATTCGAGTGTGGTGTGTTGAAAGCGTCAAACTGTAGAGATCAACCCTTCGGTTCGCTGAAGGTCAAATCATTTGTCTGACACCCGGTCGGCGCAGCTTCTGTACAAAGAGTTAACCGTGCCTGCGCTCCTACTACTCTCCACGCGTTCACGAGGCGCTAGCGGGAGCGCGCACACACGGCTACGTCGTACTCAAAAACTCTTTCACTGACCCGATTGAACATAGCGGTTCATTCAATCGACCCACACGGTGTGATGTAAGCAAGCACTATTGATTTGACCACAGATCGAGTACATTACAATTATTTGCCTGTCCTTCAACCGTCTCTACGTTTTTTTTTCTTCTTCCTGGTTCAGTGAATGGTGTGTTTATAATAGCCTGGGTAGCTTAACTAATGTTATAATATAAAGAGTCCAACCTTTTATTATTATTTTTGGAGATTATAATAATCATTATAGGTGACTGAACCCTGCTGAAGAAACGAAAACAGCTAAAACCAGCCTAAGCTGGTTGGCTAGTTTTAGCTGGCCTCCCAGGCTGGTTTTACTGTAGAGGGGGTTTGGATACCTTTTTTTTAGCTGACCAGGCTGGTCAAGCTGGGATACTAGCTAAAAGACCAGCTTGGCCAGGCTGGAAGACCAGCTTAAACAAGCTACTTCCAGTTTAAACCAGCAAAGACCAGCCTTGGCTGGTTTTTAATTTTTTCCCCCTTTAGCACTGCTAAATCCCTTTCAGAATTATCAGCTGATGAATGATAAAAACATTGACAATCAGAATTCACCCGCGCATTTAAGAATACATGACATATATTAAACCTGTCCGTTGTTGTGGCTATTACCAACTTATTGTTATAGTTACCTTTAACATTGCTCATGGTGCGAGCGGGCCTTAACTTTGGGCACATTTCTGCCAGTATAGGGAAGTACTGTTGTTGATGGTGAAATGTTTTGCTGAAAACAGTTTCCTCAAATGGGTTGGTGTTAGCCGAAGACGGTAACACCTCATTCTGCAATGCATTGATATCTCCTTTCAGCATCACCAATCTAATAGGCCTATAATTAGGTCATTTTATTTACACTGTGGCAAGAAAACGTTTGTGAACCCCTTGCAGAATCTGTGAAAGTGTGTATAATTGTAACAGAATAAGAGAGATCATACAAAATGCATGTTATTTAAAAAAAAAAAAAAAAATTAGTACTGTCCTGACTAAGATATTTTACATTAAAAAAAAAATTAATGCATTAAGAGCCAGGGAGTGAAAACTTTGAATTTGAGGATCCAGGTAAATTGTACTTAATTTGTCTTCCAGGAAACATGTAAGTATCTTCTGTTGCTTCCTAAGGGAGTACTAAACAAATATATATATATATATATATATATATATATATATATATATATATATATATATATATATATATATATATATATATATATATATATATATAGTACTGTTTAAAATACTGTTTAATATAGTATATGTTTAAAAAGAAAATCTTCCTCCTCTTCAAAAGTTTTCACCCCGGCTCTTAATGCACCGTGTTTCCTTCTGGAGCATCAGTGAATGTTTGAACCTTTTTAATAGTTGTGTTTGAGTTCCTCAGTTGTCCTCAGTGTGAAAAGATGGATCTCAAAATCATACAGTCACTGCTGGAAAGGGTTCAAAAGATGCTGGAAAAGTGAAGAGTTTTTCAGGGATTTTTCTGAAGAACGTTGGGCAGTTTAACTGCTCAGGATAAACAAGAGACTTCCAGGTACAACACTAAGAATCAAGGGTTCATAAACTTTTGAACAGGGTCATTTTTATAAATACAGCTATTTTTATTTTTATTTATTTATTTTGTCTTGTGGACTATATGTAAAAAAAAAAAAAAAAAAAAAATGTGTAAAATATCAGTTCAGGACAGTCATAAATAAATAACGTATTTTGATCTCTCTTATTTTGTTAAAATTATTCACCTTTTCACAGATTCTGCAAGGGGTTCACATACTTTTTCTTGCCACTGTATAGTTTAGATTCATATGTAAATGCACATATTCAGCCCACAATTTGGTCACATTATCTTAAAGAAAAAATTGCTCCAGTATTCTAGTAGTAAGCTGTGTGCCAGTGGATCATAAGGGTTAACTGCCAGATGCAAACAAGGCCAAGACAAAATGTAAAAATGTGTACCTTGAATGCAATGTAAGTCGCTTTGGATAAAAGCGTCTGCCAAATGCATAAATGTAAATGTACTGATGTGATCCCTGAGAGACCTAATAAAGGCTGAAACCATAAAGTGATCTAGTTCCAAGTACATGAAAATTCTAAAGAAAAAACCTTGCACAATTCTATTGTGTCATACATGAATCAGACTGTATCAAGAGCAATCAAGAGTGATATATGTTTTTAATCCAGATATATGAAAGAGAAGATTAGAGCTTTTGTGTCAATTTGCTGAAGTTGATGGTTGTTATCTGCTGATTTAACCAAGTTTCAGTCTACCAGCACTTGACAGCTTTGATCAAACCTTCAAACAAAGGAGTTTATTTAGCAGGTGCTAAACTCTTTCACCTGTCAAAGTGGATTGTGAAGGGCTTTAAGGTTCTAAAAATAAGCAGCTGCTTTCTCTCTGCCATTCAGGAAAGATTAGAGGAATTACCAGATTGCTGTTGGGAAATGTTTCAGCAAAAGCAATCAACTCATCTTTTACTGCAAAATAGCACTGCAAACACTGTTTTCACAGTAACGTCATCTCTTGTAACATGAAGCCCAAAGCCCAAATGATAGACTATCAGAGTCTGAGTCAAATATGGCATGGGAAGAAACTGAGGAAATAATGCATAAAGATAAAATGCCATGTGAACAGCGCTGCTCCAGTTCTAAAAATAACAGCACGGTATGTCCATCCCTGAGATACAACAAACCTTCAAAAATATTTTTTTTTATCCATTTGGTACCAGCACTGTAAAAAAATGATTGTGATTTTAACAGTAAAAGACTGTAAAAATGCTACAGTTAACTGGTTAACTGAAAGCTTCCGTACTATATTCGGTGAATAACTGTAATAGATCTAACCTTACATTTAATGTCATTTTACAGTTAAATTTTACTGTTAAATTTTTAGAGTTTTTGGAAGTGAAAAGGAACAAGTCGTTGTGCAATTTACAGTGAAAAAAACGTAAATTGGCATTCCCAGAATTCCCTGTGTGACACATTTAATGTATTTTCGTTTAAATAACTATGTTTCTTCTTAGTTTTTTCTAATCAGTTATGTACATTAGGGTTTTATGTTACATTTAATGTTGTTAAATGAATGTTTATTACAATGTTACCATGATGGTGTTTAGTATTTGTGTGAACTACATTGTGCACCTTCTATATATTAGTATTGTCTTCCTAAATGCTGCTTGTGATGAGCTTTGATTCATCATGTGATTCTCATCACTACTGTAATTGGTGGTTGTCAGTATATACACTGAAAAAGGTGTGTTGGATTTACATGATTTAATCATGTACATCGGTTCCACATGACTCAATTAAGTTAAACAAACATAATTTGTTCACATAACTTCAACATCATGGAATGAAGTAATTTATAAGTAACCCAATTGAGTAGTCTCACAGTGATTTTAATATGGCTCCCTAAAACAGTGGTGTGCACGGGGGGGCTTGACACCCTGCCTCTTTAATCAAATCACAAGTTTATTTTGTTTTTGTATATTTTTGTGGTCACTTGACTGATTTATAAGACTGTAATAACTAGCTCTCATTCTGTCAGCCAGCAATAGCACATAATGAACATGTCAAGTGCTAAGTATGAAACGCTCTTTAATGACATGAGCTGTGTCAGTCCACAGCCTGAGCAATTGCTCCACTTTTCTCCACTATGGTAACCCAGTGTAATTTAAATGGTTCTAATTATTCCAACATAATTAAACACTATTAAACAATATAAAGTCTACCCCTTATCTAATTTTCCCCAAAAACACTTAAAATATCTCTTAAGTTTAACAATTTTACTCTTCTTGTCAAGTCCCAAGCACTACAGTTTCAGCAAAATCATTTTAAGTACTTAATTTGTTCACATTCACCCAAAATAATGTAATCTAGTAGATTGCACATTTTAGAGAAATACATTAATCGTAAGCAAAGAGATCACATTTAGAAGAGAAACACAATTTTGTTGCGTAGCTCACAAATAATATGATTAAGTAAATTGGATAATATGTGTTTTTCCTGTTTTTTCAGTGTGTCAAATATTAGCTTTTCAATAGATTTATCATTATTTCAGTTAATAAAATACAGTTATTTACTGTAAATTTAACTTACATTTGTAAAACCTAAAATGTTGCTTCTGTCTTTTTATTTTTTTACAGTGAGGAGAGACGGCAGCTGATATCATGCATCACCAGAAGTGTGCTTTCCAGCAGGACAACTCCAAATGTACATGTTATCAACAAGCTTGTTTTTAATTGTTAAGCATGTGAACATTATTTATGAAGGTGGAGAAATGAACAGACAAACTCTACTGAAGACAGCAAAAAACAGTCAAGCCCCTGAATTAGCTGAGAAACATTTCAGTTCCAGTAAGAGCTTAGTCTGCTTGCCAAAACCATTTCTTTTGAATTTGAACTGCTTGAAAATAAATGTAATACATTTGGCACTTTTTTTTCTTTTTCTTTCTTTTTTTTTTTCTTTTTCTTTTTCTAGAGGAACCCAGTGAACTTCTCAGCAATGCTGACTCAATGAATGGTTTGAGTCATGAAGCATCCACCCAACCAGACATGGCTGGTTTTTGGCAGTTTAACACCATAAGCCTAACTGGGAAAATCACCAGAGCACCTGACTACAAGTCAAAACATTTCACACCCCATCAATGAGGGTGAGTATTTCATCATATGACCTGCAGGGAAATGGTCTTGGAAACAATATCAACATAACTCGGTGTACAGTAAAACACAATGGGGCCAATTCATACATGTTAAAATACTTATTGCTTCAACAGTAGAGCCTCAAGAAGTATATTATATACAGGTTTACATGATTCTAGTGCTAAGAAATATCTAATCTATTCTGTGTAAAGATATATCCAATTTTACAACTTTATTGCCATGACAACATAATGGTAAAACCCTAAAATGATCATAAAATGAATGAGAACTTATACAGCTCAAGTAATACACAAATGCTATTTTATTATAATTAATGTGCTTTTATAAAATTATGAGCTTTACATTTTTTCTTATAAATCCTCCAAAAAAAATAACCCATTCACTTTAATTATAAATGACTTGCATTGACTTTTTTTGCTTGTTTTGTTGTGGGTTTTTTACAGAAAAATTAGTAAAAATTATTTTCTCTGGCAATTAGCATTATGCCACAAATGCTGTTGTCTGATCTTAACCTGTAGCGAACACGCAATATTCCTTGAATCTGGCATATACAGTTGTGCTCAAAATTATTCATACCCTTGGTAAATATGACCAAAGGCTGTGAAAGTAAATCTGCATTGTTAATCCGTTTGATCGTTTGTTTTAAAAATGTATTGTATTGTAACCTTTCATTGGAGAATAATAATGGGGGAAAATCACATTATGAAATAAATGTTTTTCTCTAATACACATTGCTCACAATTAATCATACCCTTATATTCAATACTTTTTGCAACCTCCTTTTCCCAAGATAACAGCTCTGAGTCTTCTATAATGCCTGAAGAGTTTGGAGATCAGAGCCCATTCCTCCATACAGAATGTCTCCAGATCCTTCAGATTCCCAGCTCTTCTCTTCACCCCACTCTTCTTCTGTAGTGTTCAGGTCAGGGACTGGGATGGCCATGGCAGAAGCTTGGTTTTGTGCTCAGTGACACATTTTTGTGTTGATTTTGATGTTTGTTTTGGATCACTGTCCTGTTGGAAGGTCCAACCTTGGCCCATCATAAGATTTCTAGCTGGGACGGTCAGGTTTTAATTTTTTATCTGTTGGTATTTGCTAGAATCCATGATACCATGTATCTGAACAAAATGTCCAGGATCTCTGGAAGAAAGATAGGCCCACAACATTAAAGATACAGCAAAGTATTTCATTTGACACATGGGGTACTGCTTTATCCCTGTGTGCACCAAACCCATCTTGAGTGTTTGTTGACAAAAAGCTCTTCTTTTTCCATCTGACCACAGAACCAGGTCCTGTCTGTTCCAGTAGTGTCAGTTACTTTTCAAACGTTCTGTGGTCAGATGGGAAAAAAAAGAAGAGCTTTTATGCCTTCTTTGGTCATATTTACCAAGGGTATGAATAATTTTGAGCACAACTGTATATATATATATATATATATATATATATATATATATATATATATATATATATATATATATATATATATATATATATATATATATATATAGGTGTGTAACTATAGGTGTGTAACTATACCCTCGTGTCATGATTCGATACATATCACAGTACTGATCTCACGATACAATACTAACCCTATTGTGATACAGTACACCAGGACATATGGTACTGGTGTAGAAAAAATGTACTGTTGATTAAAATGCTAAATTTGGTATTCCATTGGGTGTGGAAATGCTTAGACTTGCTGGTAACACAATGCACAGGACAATGGTGACACTAGAACAAAAACATTCATGATTCTGAAGCTGAAAATACACTAAAATACACTTGTATTGTTATATATTGTGATAATATATTGTTACACTCCTAATAACTAGTACGAAAAATAAAGTGCTAGACAATAAACAAGCAGACCAATCAATGTTCTTCACTATGTCAGAAGTGGAAACATGTTGTCATTATTTAACTCACTATCACTGATATTGTTTGCCAGAACACGATGCCAAAGAAAAATAAAAAATGTGTCAGAGCCACAGTTTCCAGCTACAACTGGTTTAGGGCAAGTGTGTAAAACCCCATATTGGGTAATTCACTTGTCAAACAGAATGCTTCAATAGAAATAAAACCAATCCTTTCAATCAAACATGCGATTTAAGCATAAACAATCAAAAGGAAAAAAGAAGACAAATGGGGCCATTACAGTCTAGTTGTATAAGCTATATGGTCACTTAATGAAATTGAGTTGGCAGTGTCGAATGGACCTAAAGTTAAATATTTTATGTTCATAATAGCAACTTACTCTCATTAGTCCCATTAAAGTCACAATGTGTTTGTTTTTGTTTTTTTCCTGCTGCTAGTGTTCTTAATCAAACCAAAAGGTGTAGCTTGATTTATTTTATTATGCTGCAGACGACCGCTTCTGCTTCTTCCACTCATGCATACACTGCGCTGTTATCAGATACATTATTTGAGTGTGTTGAGAGTTATGTTATAATCCTTCTCTGTGAGTTCACTCAGCAGTTTCTATGAGACACTTAATGCACTAAGCTAGATTGATAGTGTTGAGCTGTATAACAGTGATTCGTTTTCTGTTGATGACTCTATCCAAACAGTTGCTCACCTATCTAATAAAACATTAAAGCATCTTTGGTGTTTCCATGGTTTCTACAAAATAAAACTGGAAATCGAGGGTAACGCGGGTATGATGTCATTAATAGGCGACACACGGACACGATCTGTGTCCTGGTTAAAACTGCTTATATCTCTGGATTTAAACATTCTTGGAAACATTTGGGATAATGTAAGTACACAAGTCAACAAACTTTATAATATAACATTGTTCTAATGGTTTTTGGATATTTGAATCCAAAAATCACACATATTGTGCCTTAAATGGTGTGCAGCACTAGTGTACGCGGTGCATTAACACTGCTTCAAATACAGGGTGAGCTTGTGAGAACAACAAATAAATCGAGGGTAATAAATAATTCATGGAGGATTTGCACGTCTTCAGAGAAATGTGACATGACCGCAGCTCTGTTTGTCCTTAAAGGTGTAAAGGATATGTTTTTTGTTTTTCTCATGAAAATTTCATGTTTCTATCTCATGCCACAGGTCCCCTGATTTATTATTCAATATACTGGACAGGTGATAGGTGTCACATGTGGTTTAGGTAAGCCAAAATTGTCCTTTAAAATCTGTTACAAAAGGATTTTTCAAGTTTATTACTCAGATTTTAGCTAGCAATACTTTACAACACATAACTTAACTCATTACAATGACTCAATTAACAACTCAATTAACAAGTGCTCAATGTAAGTAACTTGTTGAGAATTTGTTCCCATGCTTATTATGAAGCTGCAAGATATTATCATAGTAACAAATAAAAAAATAGATACACTTGTAAAAATAATATGCAAGATAGACTATGCGTATATTTATGCATATAAAAACACTTTCGCACAAAAAAAATGCACATTGTTTTCTTCTTGTCATTGTCATTACAAATAATCCTTTGGTCTTTATGGAGCTGAGGAGTACATTGTATTGCCTTCTTCTACAGTTCGAAACCTGTCCATATTTTGACAACAAGTTGGGTAGAGGGAGTTAATAGGAAAGTAACAATCTATATAAGCCATGGCTAATGTTAGTTTAGTCGCAGCTCTGGAGCTGTGTAGGTGAAGTCTTTAAAATGATCCTGGTGGAAAGGGAAAAGGCTGTCCTCTAAGGGTGTAAGACAGGGTTCCTCTTGGGTGAAGTCAGGGTCAAAATTGGCCACATCCTCAATAGATTCCTACAAAACAAAAACATTATTTTTGACCAACATTCACACTTTTCAAATTAATTGGATATTGGTTCTTTAATGTCACATCTGCTGATAAATGGCATAATTTGGTGCGTCTATGAAGAATAGCACTCAACAACAGTTTTACAAAGACAATACATGACAAGGAACCGACGAAAACTGAGGGCTTAGTCCCCGTCCACACGGAGACGCGTTTAGCTGTAAACCATAAAAATGTTGCATTGTATCAGCGTTTCGTCCAGACGGATCCGGCGTTTTGGGAGCATGAAACCGATATTTTTTGCAACCGGGTCCCGAGTGGATAAATCTGAAACCGACACCCTTGCATTTTCATATGTACCAATCCGTATATTTTTGTGTGTATGCAGTTATTTCTTGAGACAAGAAGAAAAAAACAAAACAAAGGAAAGCCCTGGCTTCGTGTGGATGTGGCCTTAAATACACTGGATAACGAAGCAGACTAGAAACAGGTGCACAACTAAATCAGTAGCCATGGTAACAAATGAAGAACACGGCTGAATCCAAAACTGCCCCCTATACCCTTAAATAGGGCATTATTTGAGAGGACAGCCTTTTGTAGTGGTGTCAAAAACAATAGTGGATGTTATCGAGTGCACTCATTAAATTCCATAATGCACCGCAATAACAAGTGAACACTCAATGGCTGTTCGAATTCACTCACTCGTTTTCATTCACTCCTTCAAGTGAACGGTATTAGTGGACTAACGTAGGGAATAGTGAATGAGTGTTTAGGGGGTGATTTCATATTCATCCAAGGAAAGTAGGCAACAAAAGTAACAGGAACACAGCAGAGGAAAACAAGGGCTGAATAAAAACTGGTTCTGATTATTTAATATAAAGAAAGTGCATAACTGAATCTATAACTATATACAATACACAGAAGAGAATTAAACGGTAGAAGTGCAGAGGTAGGCTTACTATTCGAGGTGTGAACGGTGGTGTGATCTCTCGTCTGTTCAGCTTCTCCCAGTCTAGTCCTGTGAAAAACGGGTGTGCAGTGATGGCCTCTTCTCCTCCATCTCTATCCATGCAGCCTAAACGACACGCTGGGTCTCTGGTGAGTAACTGGGTAGATAGCAAACACAAATCTTCGTTATTAAGCTTTTGAACACAGTGCTTGAAAAGTGCACTTTTTTGCTCTCTTATTTTTTTCAAATAAATGCCACTATTATTACCTTAAAGGCACAATATGTAAGATTTTTGGATTACAATATCCAAAAAACCACTAGAACAATGTTATATATTTTGTTGATTTGTGTACTTACATTATCGCAAATGTTTCCAATGTTTAAATCCAGAGAAATAATAAATAATTAAAAATTTTAACCAGGACACAGACCATGTCCGTGCGTCGCCTATCAATGACATCATACCAGCGTTACCCTCGAATTCCAAAATGATGCTTTAATATATCATGTGTTTTATTAGACAGGTGAGCAACTGTTTGGATACATTCATCGACAGAAAACGAATCATTGTTATACAGCTCAACACAGTTAGTCTTATTGTTTAAATCTGGTTTTCTTGATTTACCGCGAGTACCATGTTTTACCATGCCTAATATCGATCTCTTACTGCAGTGTGCAACAAGTGTCTCAGAGCAGCCGCCGAGCGAATGCCCAGAGTAGCATTATAACATAACTTTCAACACACTCAAATGTATCTAATTTGATAAAACAGCCCAGAGCTACACATACGCATGACCGGAAGAAGCGGAAGCGATGACTGTGGCATAATAAAATCTCTGCGAAATCAAGGCATCATCAAGCCACGCCTTTGTTTTGAATAAGTGACCTCTAGTGGCAAAAAATGCATATTGTGCCTTCAAAGTGCAATTTTTGCTATAAATTAATGTTCTGTATATAGGTTAGTTCAGTTATGTTAAATTATATTTTAGACTTGAATAAAACCAGTTAATTTAGATGTTACCATTTTTGTCAATTTTTTGATGCACCTGGTTTGACATTTTGTTTCAAGTCAAATACTAAAGAATCACTGGAAAAACACAACTTTGTGTTTTTACACTGCCACAATGGTCTCTGCCATACTGGTCTGCAAAGCTTACTGTCAACAATATTGCACAGATCAGATCACTAACTTAAGCCCTTGGAAAGGAGACAGAGATATTAGGGATATTATACTCCACTAATGCAAGAAGACCTCTACTTAGTCACATGGTGTTAATCCTTCTACCATGACACAGGTCTTTAACCCTTCATGGGGCACAATGGAGCTTATGCAACGATGCACAGGGGTAGCCTGTGATAGATAGTGGTATTTTGGGTCAAACAGCAGCAATGGAGGGTCTGCCCACAGGCTGTGCTCTCTGTTCCTTATTAGCCTCATCATGTTAACTGGTGCTTAAAAGGAGCAGCTGGCCAAGACCCTCAGAACTGCCAAAAAACATGTTCACGCTGAGCTCTTAAATAAAGCCAGATTTGAGTTTTGAAGAATCAGAGCTTGATGAAGACTAGTTTGGAATCATGTTTCAGCATGAAGGCCAATGTAAATGTTTTGGCAATGAATGATCACAATAGAAGAGGAAGAGAGTAATTTAATCAGACGTCACTGCCAGGAAAGTCACAGATTTCCCAACATAGCTGCTTGAGATGCAAGTCAAGACTCTGGGTTGTGTCCTTAGAGTAAAGTAGACACGTGTCAAGTAAAAGTCAGATAAATGCACTTGTTGTACAAAACTATGGATTTCATTCAAGTGGTGTCTTTTGAGTACACGTACACTGAAACTTTAACTGAGACAGGCCTTTTTTGTGTGGTTGAGCTAGAGTCTACATCGCTCCAGTTTTAAATTCATTTAACTATATAAATGAATTATATCAAAATTAATCGTCAGCACAAGATTCATAATTGTGACAGGCCTAATCAAATATTTTACGGATTAAATACAAGTTGCATGTCATCTCTGTTTGGAGCATATTCTTAGGCTAATTGTATTCCAACTGACGTGTAAACATACTGGATGAAGCTGAGCTGCAGTCACATGAACCAGGGGTCTATTCTTCGTACCTCCCTTAATACATCTGAGATGATAACTGATCTCTGCTGAATTTGGTTCTTCAAACAAATTTACGGATTTTATTAAAATAATCTATTTGAATAGATTATTGTGCATTCTTGTGTTCAATGGAAAGGGCAGATATATTGATACTCAAAACCATAATCAGCAATGCAGCGATTGGCTGGGCTGATGAAAAACTGGACCTTTATAAGGAAACAGCCAAGCGACCAAAACAACATAACCCTATGATAATAGATAAGTGAAATGTACTGTTTGTTACATGATTCCCAATTATTTCCGTTATTTCATGATTTCTAGTATTTGTACAGGTTTTACTTTTTTATTTCAATGTTGTAATTCGTTTAATTTGACCTGTGAAGCACATTTGTTACGTGACAGCATTAATTCGTTTCTTAAGGGTCAAGAACATTTTTCCAATTGCACAGCAGACAGCATTTTTTTGGAAAGTTATCTGCATCTCCTTCGCTGCATCAAGCCACTGCCATAATAGCTGCAAATTAATGCACGGCTTAGACTAACTAAATGTAAGTGTGTGTAAGACTCCAATAAAATTATTAGGTAATAATTCCCTCACAAATAAATCTCTCAATGAGTAAAACTGGCCATGTCTATATTATGATAGACTACACAACATGATAATTGTGGCGTGGTGGGCGAGCGAGAGACGTTGGAGGAACGAGAGAGGACCAGGCCTGGAATTTACGTTATGTTTTATTTATGTTTTATTATGTGTATGCGTGGCAGTCATCCATGATATACTCTAATATATACTTTCGTTTTGTTTATTTATTTATTCAAGTCTTTTAAATGTTCGCTGGTTCCAGGCCTCCTTCTTCCCATATCTACGAACTGTTACAATAATATTATTTGCAAATTTATTTTTTATTTTAAATCAATATTACTATTTTTAATCATTATTGTCCCTGGTTCATTAGGGTACTCTTGTAAGAAAGTAGCAGTGGCTGGAACAGACTTTAAAGGGATCATGAACTGAGAAATCAAATTTTCCTTGAGCTTTCGACATATAAGAGGTCATCATACTATACGAAAATCCTGTAAGTTTCAGAACTAAAGACTCCCTTGTGGGTCCAAAAGGAGCTTTTATTGTAACCAAGCCTAGCGAACGACTCATTGTGGAATGTGCCTATCTTTGGTGAAAGACCGCCTCTGCAGAAGAAAATCAACACCTACAATTGCAACTTTGGCCCCGCCCACTGGCGTGTTAGTGAGATGATGAGGAGAGAAGAGCAATACAGGATAGACTACAATTAACATTACCTTCCAAAGATCCTAATGCTAGGAATGTGGTTATTTATTTTCAACAATGTGAATGTCTCAGTTGAGCATTATTTATTTGTATTTGATACATTTCACTGTGGATTCTTTAGTAAATCAGTTACAATTTTGGCGTAGGCTTTGCAAACAACAAATACGACAGCAATGCGACAACATGTAAGTGACCGTCTTCTGATTTCTGATATGTAATGATTCATGTACAATCAGATGTTCTTTGTCTATGTGTCAGTAAATCAAACCTGTAACTAAACGGTCAACTTTACATTTTGTCTCTTAGTAGGATGAAAATAATCTGAGTGATCAAAGGACACTCCATTTGCAATCGCTGGAGCTGTCAATCACACAGTACAAGTTTATCAGTTACTGAGTTCTGGACATGCTCTAAAACTCCTGTAATAATCAAACAAATTTCACTGTTAGTTATGATGAAAGCATTTGCAGAAATCGAGTTGCAGTGATGAGATCACTGCATTCATGCGCTCAACATGTCTGTGATTTTAGTGTTTACAAGACATTTTATAAAGACAAATTGTTTTAGTCTAAATGATTTTTAGTTATGTGTAATCAATCCAATTTTTTGACTACAGATCTTGACTCACCCCTCTAAGGATGTCCTCTGCCTCGTTGCTGAGCCAGGATGAATAAATGATCTCTTCTCTGAGGATGCACTCAAACAGCTCGTCCTCAGTCTCCGCTTCAAATGGAGCATGACCCGACAGCATCTCATAAAGCAGCACGCCCAGAGCCCACCAGTCCACTGATACGCCATACGGCTCCTCCAGGATGATCTGAGAGAGACACACAGCATAAAACATCTACATGGGGAGAAAACACACACCCACATAATAACCATCATCTTCTTATATATCCTCTTTTAGTGATGCTCACCTCAGGTGCAATATAATCTGGAGTCCCACAGAAGGTGCTAGTGAATTTTCCATTAAAGATTTCCTCTTTGCACATGCCAAAATCCGCAAGTTTGCAGTGGCCATGTCTGTCCAGGAGAATATTGTCCAGTTTCAGGTCCCTTTAAAACGCAAAACAGAATGACAGAACAGAACAGAAAATATTAATAAATACTATAATAGTAAAATAACATTTGGTGTAACCATCAAGTAAATGACAATAAGGTAAAAGTTATTATTATACAGGTATATCAATTAATAATTCACTTTTTAACTTTGGTTAATTACAGATATTTTCTGCACTTTCTTCACTTAATTTGGGGCAAAATCTGTGCAATTGGGTCATGGGGTCATGAACCGAGAAATCAAATTTTCCTTGAGCTTTTAGCATATAAAAGATCCTCATACTATAAGAATATCCAGTTTCAGAACTGAAAACTTCCTTGTTAGTCCAAAAGCAGATTTTATTGTAAACAAGCCCAGTGAACGACTCATTGTAGAACGATCTATCTATGGTGAAAGACCACCTCTGCAGAAGAAAATCAACGGCTACTACGTCATTGCAACTTTGGCCCCGCCCACTGAAGTGTTAGTGAGATGACGAGGAGAAGAGCAATACAGAATGGACTACAAATAACATTACCTTCCAAAGATCCTAATGCTAGTAATGTGGTTATTTATTTTCAACAATGTGAATGTCTCAGTTGAGCATTATTTATTTGTATTCTGTACATTTCACTGGATTCTTTGGTAAATCAGTCGCAATTTTGGCTCAGGCTTTGCAAACAGCCTTTTACGATATGGACTCGACAGCAATGCGACAACATGCAAGTAACCGTGTTAATTCTAATGCCTGATCTGTGACTAGTGATTTCTGATATGTAATGATTCATACAGTCAGATGTTCTTTGTCTGTGTCAGTAAATCAAACCAGTGACTAAACGGTGAACTTCACGTTGTGTCTCTTAGTAGGATGAAAATAATCTGTTATCTAAACTGATTAAATTATATATAGAAAGCAATCAAAGGACGCTCCCTTTACAATCGTTGGCGCTGTCAATCAAACAGCGTGAGTTTATCAGCGACTGAGTTCTGGACTCTCGCCAAAACTCCTGTTATAACGAAGTCCCTTTTATTTATAGTCTTTGGTTATAATTAATTAATCTCTTATTTACATTGTGTTTGCACTGTTAGTTATGATGAAATCATTGCATTCATGCGCTCAACCAGTGCTACATGATCGGCTACAATTTCATGCCACATTCTAAATATAATGCCATAGATCTAAATATAATGCTATAATCACGATTAGTTCACCTTGAGAGCTGTAATAGTAAAAACGTGCTCAAAGTTTTATTGATATTTCATATACAAAGACGTTAGCCAATCACAGCAGTGGGTGTTTACACTGAAGTCTCACAGCAGACCTTCAAACAAAGCGTTCAGATCAGAGGGCTTAAATCAGGGTAGGAAAATGTACTTTATTTCTAAAGACAGCCTGCAGTAGGACAAAAACAATGTAAACTAAATATTGCAAACAAATAATAGGGAATAACAAATGGGGTTCACAGAGATCAAATGGTATTGATGAACAATGACAAAATGACCGTGTACTGCAATACGTACATGCTTGACACAAAGGTGTAGGGTAATCAGCATAGGGAGCACAATTCATCAGAGAAGGAGAGGCAATATTGATCCAGTGGAAAAGAGAATGACGGAATGTAAATTGGATTAACAGCTTCTTGTGGCCAAAGGTTCCCAAGGAAATGTGGTCTAATTTCTTTAGAACACAATTAACAGAAAGCACATTGAGAGGGGACCTCTTTAAAAGTGCATGACTATGCCACATTACCCAGTAAACAACAAAGAACAGTGTGTTTTACAACAACACTATAAACACGTGTCGTTCCATCTCTCATTACTTGGTTCAGTCAGGGTACAATTACATCAATGTATGGGCAACACTGGAGCCACATTCATGAAACAGGAGCATTTCTGTGTGAATCATTCATTAAATAATTCTCTTGAGAATACTTCAACAAACTAATCAGTCAAATAATAGAATAATTCATCTGGCATCTTTCAAGGTTATTGGTAGGTAAGTACAGCATCAACTACTATGAAGAAAAAAAAAAAGAATCATTATATGTTATGTTTCTGTCATAAGTTCAGTTTCATCAGCCATTTAGAATCACAGGAATTTACAGGGAATGTAAAGACTTTACAATGTAACAAAAGATTTCTATTTCATATGCTGTTGTTCTAAACTTTCTATTTATCAAAGAATCCTGAAAAACTGTATCACGGTTTCCGCAAAATTATTAAGCAGCAAATGTCGTCAACATTGATAATAATAAGAAATGTTTCACCAAATCAAGGATCATGTTATACTGAAGACTGGAGTAATGACTGTTGATAATTCAGCTTTACCAGCACAGGAATAAATTACATTTTAAAATATGTAAGAATAGAAAACATTTATTTTAAATTCTAATAATATTACACAGTATTACTGTTTTACTACAAACCCGATTCCAAAAAAGTTGGGACACTGTACAAATTGTGAATAAAAAAGGAATGCAATCATTTACAAATCTCATAAACTTATATTTTATTCACAATAGAATATAGATAACATCTATATTGAGTGGCAGTGTCCCTCAGAAGTCAAGATGGGCAGAGGATCACCAATTCCCCCAATGCTGCGGCCAGAAATAGTGGAGCAATATCAGAAAGGAGTTTCTCAGAGAAAAATTGCAGAGTTTGAAGTTATCATCATCTATAGTGCATAATATCATCCAAAGATTCAGAGAATCTGGAACAATCTCTGTGCGTAAGGGTCAAGGCCGGAAAACCATACTGGATGCCCGTGATCTTCGGGCCCTTAGACGGCACTGCATCACATACAGGAATGCTACTGTAATGGAAATCACAACATGGGCTCAGGAATACTTCGCCGGCTAAAACTCTATAGGTCAAAAAAGAAGCCATATCTAAACATGATCCAGAAGCGCAGGCGTTTTCTCTGGGCCAAGGCTCATTTAAAATGGACTGTGGCAATGTGGAAAACTGTTCTGAAATGGCCAGCCTGCAGTCCAGATCTTTCACCCATAGAAAACATTTGGCGCATCATAAAGAGGAAGATGCCACAAAGAAGACCTAAGACAGTTGAGCAACTAGAAGCCTGTATTAGACAAGAATGGGACAACATTCCTATTCCTAAACTTGAGCAACTTGTCTCCTCAGTCCCCAGACGTTTGCAGACTGTTATAAAAAGAAGAGGGGATGCCATGACATTTAAAATCAACTTATTTTTCCCTTAAAATGATACATTTTCTCAGTTTAAACATTTGATATGTCATCTATGTTGTATTCTGAATAAAATATTGAAATTTGAAACTTCCACATCATTGCACTCTGTTTTTATTCACAATTTGTGCAGTGTCCCAACTTTTTTGGAGTCAGGTTTGTATATTTTATTAGCAAATGCATGCAGCCTTGATGAGCATAAGAAACTTCTTTCAAAAATATTTTTAAAATCTTACAGAAATATTGAATGGTATATTTGTGTGTGTGTGTGTGTGTGTGTGTGTGTGTGTGTGTGTGTGTGTGTGTGTGTGCATGTTTTTCTATCCTGGTGGGGACTTGAATGCACACAGACTCATGGGGTCTCGTGTCACAGTGGGGACCTAAATTGAGGTCTCCATGAGGAAACAAGCTTATAAATCACACAGAATTAGTTTTTTTGAAAATGTAAAAATGCAGAAAGTTTTCTGTGATAGGTTTAGGGGTAGAGTGTGTGTGTGTGAGAGTGTGTGTGTGTGTGTGTGTGTGTGTGTGAGAGAGTGTGTGTGGTCCAGGTAAACCCTACATTATCAAGACAAAATGTGCACAAAGATGGCCATGTGAGGACATTTTTTTTTTTTTGGTCGACATGAAGAAAACAGCTTATAAATCAGACTAAATTATGTTTTTTGAATATGTAAAATTGCAGAAAGTTTTCTGTGATGGGTAGTTTTAAGGGTTAGGGGATATAATATACAGTTTGTACAATATTAAAATCATTATGTCTATGGAAAGTCCCCATAAAACATGAAAATACGACATTACTTTACTCCATGCCTAGTGAACAAGCACAGAGACATGCAGAGACTCACGCTCACAGTTTCAGAGGGCTGGCATTGGCAAAAATAACAGTATGGCAAAGTCACCAGCCTGGCCATCAACCACAGCCCAATCTGCAGCTGGAGAACTGGCAGAACTACTGCAGAGCCTGCAAAATGGGCAAATCTCTCCTCTGTCCACAACCATCACTGATGTAACCAAATGCTTCCTTCTCTATGTAAAACAACCCAAGACACTAGCAATGTTGCGACAAAAGTCTTCAAAAGTATTCTGATAAAAAATAAAAAGGTTTATCTTTTAATTTAAAAAAGAATAAAATAACAAAGGAAAGTATGCCATTTCTGATGCCCTTTTGGAAATCAGATATAATTTAGCAACAGTGGAACAATTTGAGAGGTTAATAAACACTCTGCACTTTATAAGCCTCCGGGTATAACAGGCTGATGTGAGACAAAAACACTAAAGTCATTAATGGACTCTTTGTTTCCACCATGCACTGCCCGTTCTTTCTAAACCCAGTATAGCCGAGTCCTCGGATTAGAGCAGAGCCAGATTACACAGCATTATAGCAGCATCTAATATAAGATCAAGGTGAAGTGCAGAGGAACAGCTTGATGACTCAGAGGTCAACGAAGCGTTGTATTGCTGGTTTTATAAAAGGTAGTTACGGTTACAGATGGCCCTGCAAAATCAATGCTGAAATATTGTGATGGGATTTTTAATATTTATTTAGAATAATCTATATGCATGTTATGCTATATAGCACTTTGTAGCAGAAAAAGATTAAAGTGATAAAAACAGCAGTGCACAGGCCACTCTCTCTCCCCCTCCCTGGCTCTCACTGTCTTTCTGAGTAAACAGCTTATGTAATAATAGCTCCATTGCATTCTGGGCAGGCCTGTGATGTCAGTTCAAGTCTGCACTCAAAATGTCCCCATCAGTCCTCTTGCACTACGACACTGCCATCTTTCCCAGGACTCTATATCATTCTCCCCATAAGCTTCACTTTACAGAAGCAGTATAATTACCCTAAAACAATGTGCTTTAAAGCCCAATAACATCGAAAGGAAAGGTGAGAGTGGCCATAAAGAGGCCCATATGATTGTAAAGACGACAGAGGGTCAGCAAAGTTCACTGGAAATTCGGAAAAGGCCCTGCAGGAAAGCTCGTAAATGCTGCGAGCCTCATTTGAATGGGAAAGCACTTTGTCATATCTGTTTACATTTGGGCTTGGCTTCATTACAAGGGTGATCGGAAAGCTTATTCAGGTAGACAAAGGTCATGTGATTACAGCAAGGAAGAGCACAATGTCCCGGCAAGGAAAAGGAAGACTAAGCCAGGGGTGGAGACTGTCTGTAAAATCAGACTAAGTCTGTCAGGACATGCGCAGACGAGATTTTGCAGGCTGAACACATGCATGTCAAAGCAAACAACTGAAAGGCAGTTGCATTGGGGTGTGAAAATCTACAGTAATTTCAGATGAACATTATGAATTTCAAATATTCTTCACTTCTGTCAAAGGAATCACGTGTTGTACATTAAAACTGTGAGGAAAGATAAGCTAACTTGGACAGCTAGCTCAAAAATAATGTAGCAAACTTTAAACCAGAGAGATGCTTATGAAATAACAGGAAATATGTGACATTATCATGATCCACAGTATTCCTCACCTGTAAATAATGCCTTTGGAGTGAAGGAACATCAGGGCAGAAATGATCTCCGAGGCATAAAACTGTGCTCGTGGCTCATCAAAACGCCTGCACTTCTGGATGTGGAACATGAGGTCACCACCATTCACAAACTCCATGACAAAGAATAACCGCTCCTGGGAAATGAAAAGCACAGATTAGCATATACATAGAAAAAAAAATGATGTGGAAAAACATAAGCGTATAAAAGAGTCAAATACAAAGGAACATATTCAATATATTCATTACTTCTTATAGCATTAATAAACATATAAACCTGTAATATGTACAGTATTTGAACTTGTGTTCTATAACACATTGATGCTATTAATGTAAAAATACCATATAAACATATATATATATATATAAATTCATATATTTACCAATATATACAGTCAAACCAAAAATTATTCAGACACCAGATATAATTTTTTACTAGTGGGTGCAGGACACTATAGTTCATTTATGTAAACATATTATACCCAAAGATTCTTCATACAGTGGACTACCAGTAAAATTGATGAAGATTTGGGACCAAAATAATTCATACACTTTGACCTGACCATGTTTTTCTTAAGTGTTTTTCTTTAATTGCTAATGCGACCTTTGACACCACAGACTGAACAAAATGAAGCATTGCTTGGTGATTGGTTGACCTAAATTGGTATTATCTAATTGTGTACTTAAATTGAACAGCTGACAGCTGATTGGTTGATTGTAATCCATTACATACCTTTCTATCAAAGTTAGACATTATCAAGATGAATTTGTTCTGACACAGTTTAACTCTGAGTTCTTGTCATATTTTATTACCATTTTCTAAACTATTGCGAACAAACTGTGACAATGTGGGAACATGTTGAAGGTGTCTGAATAAATTTTGGTTTGACTATATATATATATATATATATATATATATATATATATATATATATATATATATATATATATATATATATAGTCAAATGAGATAAATGTGTAAGTCAACTAAAAACGTGCTCAATTTCCGTTAACATTCCTCCAACACTTTAGGTATGTAGAGCAGGAAGTGAATACCGTACCTCACATTACTAACCAAGACGCTCCATCTACTGTTTACATTTGGTATTGCAATGGTTATCACTCATTTAGATTGTTTCTAAGATGAGCTTTTGTTTTAAATTATGCTCCCAGAAAGAGCAGTGATCTTATGGAGTGTATATTAAGTATCAAATAGTGATTAAGTAGCATTTGATACCATTAAAGGAACCTACTGCTATTCAGCTGTCTGATTTTTAACCCCAGGAAATATTCTCATGAAGTTTCAGGAGATTGAAGATGTTTCAGGAGATTAAAGATAAAACCAATGCATTTCAGGAATGTACACACATTTTGTTGATATGATGTCAAGGGGTTTTGCCAAAAATCATTGTGTTTCCTGGATGATTGAGGGAATTGGAATGTCTACATTCAACAACACTTGTCAATGTGCGAACTGTGATGACATAAGTCAACCTCCACTGCAATATCTAGCACAGGGTTCCTCAAATCCAGCTCTGGAGGGCCACTGTCCTGCAGAGTTTAGCTAAACCATGATCAAACTCACTTAGCTGCAATTTACTAGTAACTCTGAAGACCTTGGCTGCATCCGAAATCGCATACTTCCCTACTGTATAGTAGGCGAAAAACACTATGTGACAAAAGAAGTATGTCCAAATTCACAGTACTCATAAAAGAGTAGGCAAAAAGTACACCAAACACTGATCCCAAAACCTACCCGTCACTGTAGCCTTAACCAATGAAATTAGCTGCAGGGCGGGATTTCCACTGAACTGGTTTGGGAAAAAAAATCACGTAACTGACGCTTATTGGTCACATGACAATGACAACATGGTGAAAGTAGTACATCCAGATTACATTCATACTACACACTTTCATGCTATATAGAACATACTTTTATAGCGGTTGTGAAGTAATTACTTGTTCATAAAAAGTAGCTCCGGACGCAGACCTTGACTAGCTTGTTCAGGTGTGTTTGATTAGGGTTGGAACTAAACTCTGAAGGGCAGTGGCCCTCCAGGACTGGATCTGAGGAACCCTGGTCTAGCGTGATTTCTTCTAGGCTCATGTTACAGATTATCTATCTGATAACATACATGCCAACAAACAGAGTTCACCTCTGACCGAATTATAGCATTTACTCTGGTTTCCTGAAAGCTATTAGAGAAGCATTTCTAGATTTTTCTATTGTCTGAGAATGTGCCTTCTACCAATGATATAACAAGGAATCGAGTTCAATGTACACTGTAAGAAAAGGTACTGGCAATTGTCTGTGAGGACATTATCTGTTAAATTTACGTACATTTCCTTTAACCCTAAAACACAATGCAACATAATGCATAGTTCAGATTAATTCAAGGGTAGGCTCTATATATGGAATATTGGATTTGTCAAAACCTGTTATTTATTGTCATTATTTTACCTCTATTCATCATATGAATGCTATTAGCACCTTGAATCTCTTTGTGGACTCTTACCGCAGTCTGAAAGCAGTAGTAGAGCTGTGTAAGAAATGGATGTTGGTGGGCCAGAGTCAGCACTCTCTTCTCAATCATAGTTGCCTCGACATCATCATCTTGCAGTATGACATCCTTCTTCAGCATTTTCACAGCAAAGACCCTGTGGTCACTTTTTAGACGAGCCAACATCACCTACAGATACACACATATACACATCTGTGGTTTAAAAGTGCCAGCAACTTCTATGGATGTTCTTAAGATATAGTGAGACTTTATAATGATCAAATGCAAGGGAATGTAATATTGGTAATGGTTGCATGTGCAATACCAATGTGTCTACCTTTCCAAAGCTGCCTTTTCCCAGCACTTGCAAGAAACTAAAATCTTCCAGACCAACTTTAACAGCCTCGTCCTCTTGCCCCTCAAATGATGTTGCTGTGTTTTTAACAGAGTTCTGACCCTTTATTCCTGTCATGTGCAGAGAACTCTGAGAAAAAATATGGAGAAAAAAAAACAATAAATGTGCATGTAACCAAAGCAACAATTCCTTGATAGAGGATTTTTGGGACCTGAAAGATACCTGAGCCTTTCGTTTGGAGAGCGTGTTGAGCAATCCAATCTCTGACAATTTGCTAGCCAGTTCAGAACTGTTCACACCGCAGTTGGGTGCAACATTTTGTTCACAGCGTTTGTGGATGTTCATCTTGCAACCTGAACAAATCCACACCACACAGATGACAACAACGATCTTTGACTACAAAGCAGTGTTCACATGTATTCCAAAAAGTCGAGTAAATATGTGCTTACTCTTGCACTGGAGACCCTGTTTCAGCAGGCCGTAAAGGAGAGAACCGCAGTGGTTACAGTATGTGGGAACTTTGTAGTTGTGCTCTCTGAACTGGTGGGGTAAGTTGATGCTGAAGCCCTGCCTTTGGTCCTGTACACAGAATAATATGCATGTGAAATGGATCCACAAATACATCATTTTGTCATCACAAATGCACTATCTTTGTGGGTATCTTTGTGACTCTCCACAGACATAATGGTTTTTATACTGTACAAAATGTATATTCTCTCCCCTTACACTAACCCTACCCCTAAACCTACCCATCACAGATACTTTCTCTATTTTTACATTTTCAAAAAACCCTCATTCTGTATGATTTATAAGCTTGTTTCCTCATGGGGACCTCAATTTAGGTCCCCACAGTGACACGAGACCCCATGAGTCTGTGTGCATTCAGGTGGAAGTCCCCACTGGGATAGAAAAACATGAACACACACACACTCTCTTACCTCATTTAAATCTTTCCTCATCCGTGGACACTCACTTACAACCAAGCTATGGCACCTCTTATGGACCACACATGCGCACACTAGAATAGTAGGGCAAAAAGTGAATTTTACTATTCCTGGTGTGTGTGCATATGGGAAAATTATTATTACACTAATATTTGTAACCATACACACCTTGACATTGATATCCTTGCTTTCCAATAACACCCCTGGGAAAAGATTATATATTTATAACCACATGCTCCACATACCATACATTAAATGAGGCTTGTTAATTCTGTTTTTATGTGCATGAAGGTGTGTTTTCTATGGTCTCACCAAATGAAGTTTTTGCAATGGCAGCAAAAAGTAGGCTGGGGAAGAAAGGTTGCCATAAACTTATGACCGTAGACTTGGTGGACCTTTCTTTTCTTTAAAGCTTTTTTTCTTGTAAACTTTTTATGGAGTCTCAATCCACTCACAGCTTCATCTGAAATTGATGGCAACACTCGGTCAGCACAATTAAAATGCTAACAAAATTAAGTGTAGTATTGTGGGTAAGTAGGGGCATTATGAAATGCTGGTTATGATCCTGACAGCATTTTAGAACATAACTTAAAAAAGAGCTTGTATATTATGTTTAAATACGAAAATACAACAACATTTATTTAAAAGACAAAAATCAGTCTAATAGAAAAACAGCACACAAGGTTCTATTTATAACTTATCTGTCTATTGTAAATGTTCATGGCAGATTTGTCAGATATACACATAACACATTATATTATAATTAAACATAAATTATTGATTTTTATATAATAATAATAAACATTTATATTTTAAACATTAAACATATCTATAGTTAATGAAAACAGCTAACCGTCTGTAAAGGAGCCGGTGAGAGAGATGGATATATACACACTTCCCTCTGGTTCCAGATTCACCTAGAAGAGGAAATAACCACACTATGATAAAATATCACTTTTATATAAAATATAATATCCTCTAGCAGAGCTTCATAACCAGTGTTGGGGTAACGCATTACAAGTAACTTGAGTTGCGTAAACAGATTACTTTTTCAAGTAACTTGTAAAGTAACGGATTACTTTTAAATTTACATTTAGCAAATTGTCTAGTTAGTAATATTTAAATTTATTTAAGTTGCTTTGTTTTCCCATTTATTGACTGCCACCTCTCTTGTTCCCATGAAAAATCAGGAGTAGTTGTGTGTAAACATGATGGTTATTGTAGTTCTAGACTAAATGTGAGCATGCATCTACTACACTGAAAAAAGTGTGTTGGATTTACATGATTTGATTGTGTACATCAGTCCCACATGAATCAATTAAGTTAAACAAACATAATTTGTTTATGTAACTTCAACGTCATGGAATGAATACATTTTAAGTGACTCAATTAAGTAGTCTCAAAGTGAATTTTATATGGCTCTCTGACATGATTCAGGCATTCAATTTCATATTCATTCATCCACTTCAATTTCATATATTTTCATGTTATACAACTGAATTATAATACCGCACTAGCTAGTTGATAAACTTTTAGCTAGCAATAGCACACATTAGCATCTTAAATGCTAAGCATTAAAAGCTGTTATGACATCAGTTGTTTTAGTCCACAGTTTAAGCAAATGTGCCACTCTTCTCCACAACGGTAACTCACTGTAATTTAAAATTGTTCTAATAATTCCAACATACTTGGATATTAAACACTATTAAACACAATCAAGTCTCCCCCTTTCTCATCTTGCTCAAAAATACATAAAATAACACTTTTACATATAAAATAACTACATTTACTCTCTCTTGATTTAGCCATATGCAAAGCATGCTGGGAACTAACAAGCACCGCCCAGTTAATGCAACACAAATCATTAATGTAATCTCAACACAAACGGATTAGGTACACTTCAATTTGATTTATATTTAAGTGGATTGAACACAATCAAATTAAAAATCTTTTTTTTTTCAGTATAATTTCACTTGCACAAAAAGATTCAGTATTCCTCAAAATGAATAATATAAGTGAAATGAAAAATCAGACTATGCAAACCTCCAATTATTAAATGTTAAATAAAACAAATATGTTTATGGATTTAATCACACTTTAATGACCAATTTACTTGCTGCTTTGCTGATAAGCAAAAATGACTTAAGATTTTTGTTTTTATTGGTTAAGTAAGTTAAAGTTTTTCTTCTGCTGCATCCCATTCTTCTGTAATCCAGAATGGCAGCACAGCTGAAAGGTTTGTTTGAGCTGCGCCCTCTACTGTACGTGCGTGAATTTGTATTTCCTCCAGCCTTATTATTTCATTTTAACAAGCCCCAAGCCCAACATATTACTTTTCTTAAAAGGTAAGTAATGTAATTAGTTACTTTTTAAAGGGAGTAACGCAATATTGTAATACATAATTTTTCAAAGTAACTTTCCCCAACAACAACAACAAAAAAAAAACATTTAAACATTTATAGTTCATTTTTAGTTCACAAACACTGTGCTTAACCCCAGGTTATCATCATTCTAAACATGACTTTTAAACCCAGGTAAAGGAGCGTTTCACACTTGTAATTTAGATGCGATATTAGCACCGTTTTTTACCCAGGGGTAGTCACTGAGGCACCAACGGATATTTTTGGGAACTTCGGGAGGAGATTGGAGCTTTAACCTCTACATTTCCATAACTGTTTATTTCACAAAAAGTTTAGGGCGTGTGATTGATTAGGCTGGAGTGTGGACGGGACCTTGATATCGCGGCTCCGCTTCACGCTCACTTCTGCGCAGATTTGGGCTCCAAGTTGCTACTGCGCAGACCCGAAACCCAACATGTCAGCGCCATATTTGGACACTGGCAGCTTCACTTACTACAATAGAAGAGAGTGAAGCGCGTCGTCCAGCTTTTTTTTACAGTCTATGTGCCAAACTTGTACAATGTATGAATGTTACAGCTAGATGCTTAGCAGCTAGATGCTTATGCTATATTCACACACTGGGTAACGGCAGTAACACGGTAGCACGGTAAACAGTCATTTCTGCGTATGATAGGAAAAATGTCAAACGGCGATGGAAAACGCGACAGTTGTGAAGAAGAGAACATTTTATTCTTACCTTTATAGTCCGAAAAGTTTACTCAGAAAAAAACTTGATATTACAGTCAGATATGTGTAATATGAGGATGCATAATGCTAGAGCCTTTATGTAAACAGATCACGTGCTGCGTTTGTCTAGTCAGTAACACTGACACCGCAAATATGCAAATAAGGACTTTAACTGGGGTTTAGGAATGTGCAGTGTGAAACGGCAGTTTATGAATACCCAGGATTGACTGTTTACCCAGGGTTAACTATTTCAAGTGTGAAAAGCCAGTGTGATTATATTACCTGTAAAATATCATCATAGTCTGAACAATTTTGAAAAGCACCAGACTTTCCACTAAGCTGATAACACTGATGTTAAAGGTGATATACTTCGCTAAATGGAAATTTTTTTAGAGTGAAGGATGTGGCTGTACTCTTTGATATGGTTAAGATCATGACAGGTCACAATAGACCACGTGGAAATAAACGAAAAATGTTGTGAGCTTTTATATTACTCTTCAATGGCTGTATGAGTCATGGTTGTTTGATTTGCTATATAATTTGCTATATAATATAAAAAATAATTGTCTCTCTCTCCACACTGAGCTTCTATCATGGTCTCAGTCATTTGATCTAGCTTACTATCATTTACTGTAGCTTGCCCTGTGATGTGGGAGGAATTCCTGTAATGTGAGGCAAGACGAGGAAAGCAGGACAAGCTGGTTCAGGGAGTCAAGTCCATAGCACGCACCACAAAGCACAACAAGTGTTTAGGGACTGGAAGTTTGAATCATTGACCTAAGACACTTGAATGGTATTTAAAAAGAATAAAATGTAAAGAGACAAAACTCAGCATTGCATAATGCACATAGTTTTTCCATATAAATGACACAATATATAGGTTGCAAACTGCACAGCAGATGCAAAGATAAGTATTTTCGTGGCAAACTCTCAGCTGTGAAGCCAAAGCAGAGGTTTAACCTACCCGCCAACTCATTTTTGTTTGACAGCTGGCTTTAAAATTACACTTCACACCACAGCCAAATAGAAATCATTGCAAAATGTCAACTTGAGTTCTGTTGAACACTACTGTACATGTGGAAAGCTTAAGACTTAAAACATATGGGAGGGTAATATGGGGTAAAGAGAGGAATCTGGCTAGTTTGGTTGAGCAGCATGTCTGCAACGGTGGTACATGAGTTTGCAAGCACGTCCCCCGCAAACACTGAGTGAGAGAACCACATTTGCAAAATAACCAGCACATTTTCTGCAACCTACATTGTCATGATGCATGGTAACTTTAAAATGATCAGTAAAAGTTGGGACATGAAACTGTGACCATGAGGAATATTTTAGGTTACACTTTTTTACGATGGTCCACTTTAGACATTCTACTATCTATATGTAACCTTGCAACTACATATCCATTAACTAACATTAAAGTATTAGTAGACTGTTAGGTTAGGGTTAGGTGTTACAGTTCGGGTAAGTAGAACAATTTGACACTTGCAGAGGTACTTATAGTCAGTAGAATGTATATTGGGGGACAATCTGCAAACATCTGCTTACAAGGACTCATTTGACCAGATTTTATCACTTGGACTAAAGGAAAAGCATGTCAAACCACACATCGCCATTTACCCAATAGATGTATGAGAAGGTAACACTCTTGAGAGTTTCCATGATGCATGGTGGGGTGCAGCTAACATGTGGTTTTGAGCATGACCTAGTTATTGCATAAATGAAAGCGACAGGACCCTCTGACAAGAGCACTGACAGGCCTGTAGTCAAAGAAAGACTAAAACTACAAAGAAAATGGAGCGATGGTTTCCATATCTCTCTTGCTTTGTAATTTATATCAAAGTAGTTATAGTTCAGGGTACAAATCTGAATATAACATTTAAAGGGAAAGTTCACCCAAAAATGAAAATTCTGTCATCATTTACTCAACCTCAAGTTGTTCCAAACCTGCATGAATTTCTTTCTTCTGCTGAACACAAGATATTTTGAAGAATATGGGCAACTAAAGAGTTGCTGGGCCCCATTGACTTCCATAGTATTTTCTTTTCCAACTATGTAAGTCAACAGGGTTCATTTATACAGGTTTGGAACAACTTTAGTAGTTCTTATAAATTAGGAGTAATTTATGACAGAATTTAAATTTTTGAGTGAACTATTGAAGGTTCACAACGATAGATAAACTCGTGACAAGAAAATCGCATATGCTACAGGAGGAAACCATAGCAACAGCTGTTCGATCTATATTTCATAATTTACATAGATAAAACATATAATTTATCATGTTACAATTTGTATATTTCTACATATGTTGTAGTCAAACAGTAAATGGTGATGATCATGTTAACATTTCTTTTGAATCTTCTCAAGTTTCACTCAAACCATCCTTGTTAATATTACTTACCTTGTTCATATTACTTCATAATACTCATGTAACAGCATGAACTAAATTTAACTAAGTTGTTTATTTTGTAAAGCAAAATAGTTAATTTAATAAGGTAAATTAAGTCAATAAATGTCTTCACCTTACATAATACACTTTTATAAATTGAACGTAACATTATTAAGTAAACTGCACATATAAATATTATGTAATTCAAATGTATTTTGTATTTACTCAAAGAAATTTGTTCAGCTTTACTTGAATTTATTTTGTTCATACAACTAAATTGCTATTTGAACAAATTACTCAATATAGTTGCGTGGAACCCACTTGACACTGCTTTTTTGCATTTTTTTTGTTTTTTTGAGTGTATACACAGTTAAAACTCACCCATCCTTCAAACGTTTGTCTTGTGTTTGATGGCACTATCAGTTCATCAAGCTGGATTCTGTAATTGGCGACAAAATCATCGTATCCTATAGCGGTGCTATGGAAAACAGCCAGTTCCAGCTCTTTGCCATTAGAGATGAATGGGCAGAATTCATCATTGAAGATCGGCTTGTTGGTCTTCGATTTTGTGGCGGTTTGTCCAACTTTCAGATTATCTACTTTAGCAACGATGTAAGGATCCAGCTGGATTTTCTTATTAAAGGTGTGGCGAGTTGAAAAAGTTGTTGGTTTTAAATCCACCGCCTCCCCGATACGCAGCCTCAAATATCCGTTGAATTTCATAGTCGTAGCTCCAGTGGGCTATTTAATATCCGATGCAATAAACCGAACATGCGATAAATCGAAAGAATTCACCTTTCAATTATCACGAAATCATAATAAACTACACAACAATACGTTCTGAAGAAACATTGTCACACAGTCAATAAAAACTGAAACAGCGAAACCAGTGCTGAGCTCTCGTCCTTCAGAAAATTGTCAGTAGAATCTCTCTCTCTCTCTCTCTCTCTCTCTCTCTCTCTCTCTCTCTCTCTCTCTCTCTCTCTCTCTCTCACACACACACACACACACACACACACACACACACACACGCTCTAGCTTTCTCTGTGTACAAAGTTTGAGCTATGCGAAGTAGAGCGTCACGAATGCATGCCTCATTCCGTGTTTGTGCCGTCATGTATAGAAACTATGCAGACAATGCGAGCATAACAGACAAAGCCCACGATTAGACACACCCGTGATTCCCTTACCAACGGACTACACTGAAATCCATTTAGAATTAATCACAGTTATTAGGGCTAGACTCCAGTGGTTGTTTCAGTTACTGTGCAGTGCACAAATAAATGCTGTCAATCAAAGACTATGAAGCTTCAGAACATTAAATCTCTCTCGATATGTAACAGGTGCATTAACAGGACTGCATGACATAGACCAACACCAACTTTCCCAAGAAAACAGAGCAGAACTGCCTGCTGGTGCCTGCTGGCACTGAAAGTGAAAAGTGAAAGTGAAAGATAGAGATATTTATCATTTGTGACACAAAAATATTAATGTCAGGAACTGAATCTAATATCTGAATCCAATATCTGACACACACACACACACACACACACACACACACACACACACACACACACACACACACACACACACACACACACATTTTATATACAAACCTGATTCCAAAAAAGTTGGGACACTGTACAAATTGTGAATAAAAAAAGGAATGTAATAATTTACAAATCTCATAAACATATTTTATTCACAGTAGTATATAGATAACATATCAAATGTTGAAAGTGAGACATTTTGAAATGTCATGCCAAATATTGGCTCATTTTGGATTTCATGAGAGCTACACACTCCAAAAAAGTTGGGACAGGTAGCAATAAGAGGCCGGAAAAGTTAAATGTACATATAAGGAACAGCTGGAGGACCAGTTTGCAACTTATTAGGTCAATTGGCAACATGATTGGGTATAAAAAGAGCCTCTCAGAGTGGCAGTGTCTCTCAGAAGTCAAGATGGGCAGAGGATCACCAATTCCCCCAATGCTGCGGCCAAAAATACTGGAGCAATATCAGAAAGGAGTTTCTCAGAGAAAAACTGGAAAGAATTTGAAGTTATCATCATCTACAGTGCATAATATCATCCAAAGATTCAGAGAATCTGGAACAATCTCTGTGCGTAAGGGTCAAGGCTGGAAAACCATACTGGATGCCTGTGATCTTCGGGCCCTTAGACGGCACTGCATCACATACAGGAATGCTACTGTAATGGAAATCACAACATGGACTCAGGAATACTTCCAGAAAACATTGTCGGTGAACACAATCCACCGTGCCATTCGCCGTTGCCGGCTAAAACTCTATAGGTCAAAAAAGAAGCCATATCTAAACATGATCCAGAAGCGCAGGCGTTTTCTCTGGGCCAAGGCTCGTTTAAAATGGACTGTGGCAAAGTGGAAAACTGTTCTGTGGTCAGACCAATCAAAATTTGAAGTTCTTTTTGGAAAACTGGGACGCCGTGTCATCCGGACTAAAGAGGACAAGGACAACCCAAGTTGTTATCAGTGCTCAGTTCAGAAGAACAGAAAATATACACACATACCGAATCAGGCATAACATTTTGTTTTCAAAGTTGATGTGTTAGAAGCAAAAATGGGCAAGGGCAAAATTGTGATGACTAGACGACTGGGTCAGAGCATCTCCAAAACTGCAGCTCTTGTGCACTCTCAGAATAAAAAGGTACAATGCTGTCACTGGGGCGGTACCCTAAGGTACAAAAGTTTATACCTTACTCACCCCTAAATTGTACATAGTATTACCTTAAAAGGTACATATCAGTACTTTAAGAGTGTGTATTAGTACTTTAAAGGTACATATTAGTACCTTTTCGGTTTTGTACCTTAGGGTACCGCCCCAGTGTCAGCATTGTACCTTTTTTTCTGACAGTGTGGGGTGTTACTGGTCTGCAGTGGTCAGTATCTGGGTCAATGACATATAAGGATTTTTTTAACTGGCCAATTTTAAAATACAAAAAATAATAATATCTATTGCAATTGTTCAAACATTAAGAATGGTGTGTACACATAAATTAATATAAAAAATTCAAATTAAGTGATTTTATAGTTTTTTCATCTAGATGAATTGGCCGTGGCCTTAAAAATGTCATGGACAAATGTCATGTCATAGATTTTAAGATAAATCATGACTGTATATATATATATATATATATATATATATATATATATATATATATATATATATATATATATATATATATATATATACACACTCACCTAAAGGATTATTAGGAACACCATACTAATACTGTGTTTGATCCCCTTTCGCCTTCAGAACTGCCTTAATTCTACGTGGCATTGATTCAACAAGGTGCTGAAAGCATTCTTTAGAAATGTTGGCCCATATTGATAGGATAGCATCTTGCAGTTGATGGAGATTTGTGGGATGCACATCCAGGGCACGAAGCTCCCGTTCCACCACATCCCAAAGATGCTCTATTGGGTTGAGATCTGGTGACTGTGGGGGCCATTTTAGTACAATGAACTCATTGTCATGTTCAAGAAACCAATTTGAAATGATTCGAGCTTTGTAACATGGGGCATTATCCTGCTGGAAGTAGCCATCAGAGAATGGGTACATGGTGGTCATAAAGGGATGGACATGGTCAGAAACAATGCTTAGGTAGGCCGTGGCATTTAAATGATGCCCAATTGGCACTAAGGGGCCTAAAGTGTGCCAAGAAAACATCCCCCACACCATTACACCACCACCACCAGCCTGCACAGTGGTAACAAGGCATGATGGATCCATGTTCTCATTCTGTTTACGCCAAATTCTGACTCTACCATCTGAATGTCTCAACAGAAATCGAGACTCATCAGACCAGGCAACATTTTTCCTGCATACATATGTCTTCAACTGTCCAATTTTGGTGAGCTCGTGCAAACTGTAGCCTCTTTTTTCCTATTTGTAGTGGAGATGAGTGGTACCCGGTGGGGTCTTCTGCTGTTGTAGCCCATCCGCCTCAAGGTTGTGCGTGTTGTGGCTTCACAAATGTTTTGCTGCACACCTCGGTTGTAACGAGTGGTTATTTCAGTCAAAGTTGCTCTTCTATCAGCTTGAATCAGTCTGCCCATTCTCCTCTGACCTCTAGCATCAACAAGGCATTTTCGCCCACAGGACTGCTGCATACTGGATGTTTTTCCCTTTTCACACCATTCTTTGTAAACCCTAGAAATGGTTGTGCGTGAAAATCCCAGTAACTGAGCAGATTGTGAAATACTCAGACCGGCCCGTCTGGCACCAACAACCATGCCATGCTCAAAATTGCTTAAATCACCTTTCTTTCCCATTCTGACATTCAGTTTGGAGTTCAGGAGATTGTCTTGACCAGGACCACACCCCTAAATGCATTGAAGCAACTGCCATGCGATTGGTTGATTAGATAATTGCATTAATGAGAAATTGAACAGGTGTTCCTAATAATCCTTTAGGTATGTATATATATATATATATATATATATATATATATATATATATATATATATATATAGTATATTTTTATGCATTTTTAACTGAAAAAAATGCAATCGGACAGAAAATTTAGGCGTCACGTCATTGACCCATCTATCAAAAGTGCTCCAAGGAAGGAACAGTGGTGAACCAGAGACAGGGTCATGGGCGGCCAAGGCTCATTGATGCACGTGGGGAGCGAAGGCTGGCCCGTGTGGTCCGATCAAACAGACAAGCTACTGTAGCTCAAATTGCTCAAGAAGTTAATGCTGGTTCTGATAGAAAGGTGTCAGAATACACAGTGTATTGATCACAGTTTGTTGAGTATGGGGCTGCATAGCTGCAGACCAGTCAGGGTGCCCATGCTGACCCCTGTCCAACCCCGAAAGCGCCAAAAGTGGGCCAAAACTGGACCACGGAGCTATGGAAGAAGGTGGCCTGGTCTGATAAATCTCGTTTTCTTTTACATCATGTGGATGGCTGGCAATGTTGGGCAATGTTCTGCTGGGAAACCTTGAGTCCTGCCATCCATGTGGATGTTACTTTGACACGTACCACCTACCTAAGCATTGTTGCAGACCATGTACACCCTTTCATGGAAACGGTATTCCCTGGTGGCTTTGGCCTCTTTCAGCAGGATAATGCTCCCTGCCACAAAGCAAAAATGATTCTGGAATGGTCCATGCCTCGATGGGTCAGGGCTGTTTTGGCAGCAAAACGGGGACCAACACAATATTAGGAAGGTCATAATGTTATGCCTGATCGGTGTATATATAGCAGTTTCTTTGAATGTAATATTTGTATGTGGATTTAATATTTGAGTAAAATTAGCATTTTTCTTTTATTTATTCTATGAACTACTGACAAAATTTCTTCCAAATGTCAAGTAAAACATTGTCATTTAGAGCATTTATTTTCAGAAAATGACAAGTGGTCAAAACAACAAACAAATCCATAAAAAATGTCATGTATCTTTGGCATGCAGTCTACCAGCCTTTCATATTGCTGTTGGGTGACTTTATGCCACTCCTGGCGCAAAAATTCAAGCAGCTCGGCTTTGTTAGATGGCCTGTGACCTTCTATCTTCCTCTTGATCACATTCCAGAGGTTTTCAGTGAGGGTTCAGGCCTGGAGTTTGGCCTGGCCATGACAAGGTCTTGATCTGGTGGTCCTCCATCCACCTTTATTGACCTGACTGTGTGGCATTGAGCACTGTCTTCGGGAAAAATCAATCCTTTAAGTTGAGGAACATTGCCAGACAAAAGGGAAGCAATTTTTCTTTCAGGATAACCTTGTGTGTGTTTGGGTTGCACACCCTTCACAACGCCTTACCGAAGAACCAACAGATGATCACCAATTCTCCACCAAATTACACAGTGGGTATGAGAGACAGTGCAAATGGCTGTCCCCTCTGAGGGTATAGGGGGTGATTCTGGATTCAGCCCAGGTCTCTGTCTAACCATTAGAGGACCAGGTGTTGGACAAAGCTGACAACTGGACTCATCAGAGAGGATCAGACTCTGATATGTATATTTCATATAATCTTTATTTCAATTAACTAACATGTTTAATTGTTTTAGTTAACAATAACAATAAATTAACCCCTTTGATGTTTCCTATATCAGGCAAATGTTGGAATATTTTATGTAAGTTATGTAAGTTATGCAGTAGTACTATGTATAGTTGTCCAGAAGAGGGCAGTGTTGCATAACGCTGCATTGTGGCATCAAACGTCAACATTACCAATTTAAGTTTAGTTTCTAAAATGCTCTTCCAGGCAGAAGCATTCTGGTTTATTTGGTGCCCTATAGGTGCAACAAGACATGTCAAATTAGTCATTACTGAGTCACAGCTATTATTAGGCCTAGATGTATTTAACATAATTGAAAAGGGTAAATTATAATAATTACTATGGTCAATCATACAGCTAACCCATGAAATGACCTTCACAGGTCCAGCTCCATAGGGGGGCCTGGGTGGGTCTGGACGATCAGCAGTTTGGCCCAGCCTGGCAAACACCTTCCTACCTCTTCCCTTAACCATCTGACCCAGTCTAATGGCCTACCTTGTGAAATTACACAATGCAATGGAAATTCATTAAATTCATTACACTCTAAAAAATGCTGGGTTAAAAACAACCCAAGTTGGGTTGAAAATGGACTAACCCAGCGATTGGGTTGTTTTAACCCAGTGGTTGGGTTAAATGTTTGGTTAAAACAACCCAATCGCTGGGTTAAAAACCCAATCGCTGGGTTAGTCCATTTTCAACCCAACTTGGATTGTTTTTAACCCAGCATTTTTTAGAGTGTACACAATGGAAGTTCTTTACATTGGAATAGGAATAGAGTGACTGGGAAAAAATAAATAAAAAGAAGAATATTAAAATGAATAAGTGAATTTTATAATACGACACTAAAGATTTGTTGTAGAAACCATTTTCACTCACTTTACAAAACTATTCACTCTAAAAAATGCTGGATTAAAAACAACCCAAGTTGGGTTGAAAATGGAATAACCCAGCGATTGGGTTGTTTTAACCAAACATTTAACCCAACCGCTGGGTTAAAACAACCCATTTACTGGGTTAAAACAACCCAATCGCTGCATTTTTTAGAGTGTTCCGCAAGTAACACTGAATTAAACAATTTTGTTTTGTAATCCCTAATTTTACAGTAACTCAGTATTGTAATGCATTACTTTTAAAAGTAACTTTCCCCAACCCTGGTGATATGTGACATTAAACAAACAAAAAAAAACTAAAATAAAATTACAACACCTGCTTTGCCATCACAGCCCTGCAATGTGAATGTCAGCAAGTGGGCTACTGAGTTTCTATATTGGCAGCCGAACGAGTCAGGCCTCAAACTGTGAATAGCACCTCATTCATCATGCTCCATAAAGAACCCCAGGGAACACGTGCACCATAACCACATGCATAAAAATAGACACTGCAGATTTACAAAGCCTCTCTCAAACACCTTCGTATATGTCCGGCATATTGATTTGAGGAATCGACTATATGTTTCTTAAGTGCATGAGAGCAGACCGCTCAGACTGCTCATGCATGTTCTTTTGTCTTAATTGAGCCATATGGTGTTTGAAACCAAACCCGGCTTTTGCTGGCACTTCTATACTAGTTACGAGAGGAATTTTCAAATGTATCCACCTGCAAGCTGCTACCCGGTTTGCCTACATAAAACTACACTGTAAAAAGTAACCTGCAATTGTTACCGTAAAGAACTATTTCTACCCGATTTCACCCATAAAAGTTAGTTTCGTTGGTAAAAAAATAATGTCTATAAGTTGGTTCGGTGATGTTAAATAATATATTTGAATTGTGTAAAACCAGTTAATGTAACCCTTTGGTGGTCTTTGATCATTTTTGACCGAAAAATTTCACGTGATTTTTTTATTCTTTACTTAGAAGTTAGAATGGTATGAAACTTTGGTTTTGGTAGCATTGGAAATTAATGGGGGAAAAATATTCATCTACCTTTTTTTGGTACTGCACCCAAACAAAAAGGTTTTTGTTGTTGTTTTTTTTGTATCAACCTCAAATTTGAAAAATAACTTGTTTAGATTTATAAAACATATTTTGAAAATAAATATATTTTGTCTAAAAATTTAAAATAGTATTTCTGTGCATTTTCCCATAACAATACATTTAAACTTAAATAACATAAGGAATAGTTCACCCAAAAATACAATTCTGTCATAATTTTTCACCCTCAAGTTGTTCGAATCTTGTATGAATGTCTTTCTTCTGCTGAACACAAAAGATGATATTTTGAAGAATGTTGATAACCAAACAGCTGATGGGCCCCATTTACTTCCATAATATTTTTTCTGACTATGGAAGTCGATGGGGTCCATCAACTATTTAGTTCCCCATATTCTTCAACATATATTCTGTTGTGTTTAGCAGAAGAAAGACTTTCATACAAGTTTGGAACAACTTGAGGGTGAGTAAATGATGACAGCATTTTATTTTTGGGTGAACTATCCCTTTAAGTCTGTGCTCCGAAGCATTCAAGATTTATGACAGTTTAAGTTGGAAATTTCCTTTTCAGATCTATACTCAAAAAGTGAATAAATGGATTATAACTGCTGCATAAATATACTTTAGTGCCATATAATCCTCTAAAAACACTAAATATTAATAAATAAATAAAAACATTATAAACATTAAACTAAAATACAGTACATTCATTTCATTGAAATAATAATAAAAAATCTGTCATTTTTGACCATGTAAACTTTAAAAAAAAGAATTCAGCGTATAGCCACAGTACTGATGCTGCTCCTTCTCTTCACCACAATGTCAGCACATTACAATTATACATATATAACACGATTGACTTTAGATAGTTGTGTCTAGACTGGGCTGAAATAACTCATGCTGCATGTAAAAACTTGTAGCATTGTTAATTCTCTGTCTATTGTGTCACAACAGGCCTGTAATTAACCCTGCATGTCATTCTTATGTGGACAATGATGTTTACAGTCACCACCTTCTATTTGTTTAAGGAGCATGACAGTCATTTCTGTCACACTACGACCTTTAAGCAATGATTCACAGCAGATCACATTAATAGGAAGCTTCTGATACAAAGTGGTCCCATTTTAAAGTTATCGACCTCATTTATAAGCGCTCCACCAGGTCACCACAATTCACCTCTGAAGGAAGAAAAACAGCATGTTAAGGATCCGATTTAGGAAATAATGCGGACACGTGTAACCCTAGCTCCCCGCTGCTCTTTCAGATGATTGAGAGTGCTTCGTCTATTTTCTTCAGTTATTCCTTCAAGGGGCAAATAATGTGTGTGTGTGTGTGTGTGTGTGTGAGAGAGAGAGAGAGAGAGAGAGAGAGAGAGAGAGAGAGAGAGAGAGAGAGAGAGGCAGAAAGAGAAAGGTATGATTCAATTAGAAATTATTATGAGAGTTTGCGCTCAATCAATATACATATTTTGAAGACGCCAAGAAAGAAGTTTATGTCTCATGGACTTCTGCTTTTAGCACTTACATAGACCCACACACACAACCACATGCAAAGGCACATACAGTAAGCATACTGGAAACCTGCATTCAGTAGTGAATTCTGTATCACTATCCATCTTAGTCAGTTTTTAACTTAGCTTAACTCTATTAAATGTATTAATATGACTTATGTTTTAGTACCAAATAGCCCTGACAATGTAAAACTGCAAAACTCAAATCCTCCGTTGGATTTACCATAATAACTGACATGGACACTCCAGAGCAGGAATGTAAAGCTGTGTATATACGAGGTCATATTTTTAAAAGCCAAAGTTGCGTTTCTTTACCGTTGGCTACAATTTCCACGCTTGTGAGATGAAGCCGTACGCCTGTGACCGTGGAACACGTGGGAAACATTCGACCACTAAAGTATAATTCAGCCCAGCTGTATGGACACGCCACTCTGAGGATGAGGCTTCAGCCACTGCATGAACTCATTCTCACCAGAGGGGAGAAACTGAGAGCGAAACATAATTTTCTCAACCTGGATATCAATCAGCCTTTCCCCATCTCACAAGCTGCACTATCCTGGTCTGGCCTTGGTGATAGATGGTGCTTGCTTTAGTGCTCTTCCTTGGTTTGTTATTACTGGTCTGCAGTTCACTAGTACTGTGATTGATTGATACAATAAGGTAGTTAACACAATAGATAATTAAGCAATATCACATAAGCTTATAACATGTTAGTTTAGGGTCCAGTTCTCACTATATTAACTAGTTGCTTATCAGCATGCATATTACTAGGATTGCCTGTTTATTAGTGCTTATAAAGTACATATTAAAGGGTTAGTTCAACAAAAAATAAAAAATTTGTCATTAATTACTCACCCTTGTGTCGTTCCAAACCTGTAAGACCTGTAGTAAATATAGTGCAGCACTTATGAGTTCTACGGCAGAATGGCGGCTTACTATTGGCTAGCTCCTGCGTCAGCATCACACGCATGCGTCGTAGGGGTGTCACGATTCTCCAAATCCTTGAATCGATTAAATTTTCGATTCTAAGGTCACGGTTTGATTCGATTCTCGATTTTTATATTTATTTTTTTTAAAGCACAGGTTGCTATGCCATTTTTAGATTAGACTTTTATGCAATATAATATCTGACCTTTGTTCGCAATGTACCACACTACATTGTCAAATTTAAAACATTTATTAACAACATAATGTAACAAAAGCATAACTTCAGTCAATTGAAAAAGCAAAATAACTGCCATGTAGTTTCTCTTTTGTACGTGCAGTCTTCTTCACAGAAGATGACATTCAAGTAAGTTCACAACAAAACAAACAATAAAACAGCAACTAAATGTGCGCTGCTCAGACCTTTAATAACTTTCTCCTTTACATTATTGTACATGGAGGGAATCACCGTAGCTGGGAGATGTGTTCTACTTGGGATTTCATAGCGTGGTTCTAGCACGCTAATTAGTTTTCCACCTCCGACTAAGGTCGCATGTCTGCGGCTATGAATACTCCTAGCGCGCGTAATTGCATTTGCACGAGTTATGTTTTTGTGGTGCCTGCAGAGATGCCCTGCCATGTTAGGTACACGCACATAGCAGAGCTTGCAAACTGTGGCTTTTTTGTCAACAACGTGAACGTTGTCAACATAAAATTCTTCCACACCGGCGACGTCAGTGAAAGAGGAGGGGGTTCAAATTCTGTCTATGGGTCTCCTGCATCTGCAGTTGCCATGCTATCTTTTGAGTGGCTGTAGCTAAGTTAGAGGAGGTTGACTCGCAGCACTTCAACACGTGTTTTTTCTGCTTGGCAAGCAACCGGACGTCACACGTCGGCGTGGCAGCATCGACGATTCAATTTTTTAATGCAAAGTTCAAGATTGTGACTTAATTTCGGTTGATTTCGATTTAAAATCCGAAACGTGACACCGTTAATGCATTGTGGTGCTCACGTGAACAGTGTCGGCCAATAGTGAGCTGCCGTTCTGATGTAGAACCCGGAAGCTCTGCAATGTCTTTACTATGTAAAGGAGAATGACACAGATGAGAAGAAATTGCTGAATAAAGTAGTCATTTTTGGGTGGATTTTGCACACAAAAAGTATTCTTGCCGCTTTATAAAATTAAGGTTGAACCATTGGAGTCACAGTGACTATTTTAAGGATGTCTTTATTACCTGTCTGGGCCTTGAAAGTTGCAGTGACGTTGCTGTCTATGGGTGGTTCAGAGAGCTTTCCAATTTCATCAAAAATATCTTAATTTGTGTTCAGAAGATGAACGAAGGTCTTACAGGTTTGAAATGACACGAGGGTGAGTAATTAATGACAGAATTTTGTTTGCTATTGCATGATGTCATGTGAATGACAGGTTGTCCCACCCTCGCACCAGTCATCAGAGAAAAGAAGACATCAGAATAATCAAATGACTTGCTCAGTTGCCATCTACTGGCGTAACAGTGTAGCCTGCAGAAAGATTCACACAAAAGTCCTCACCATTAATCCACAGGCTGTCTGGAACAAACACAGATAAGCAGCATCACCAGAAAAAGAGCAGAAATAAGTAGGCCTCTATTATTTAATACTTAATATAATTTCATATTTTTTGTATACTGAAAGTTTTATGATTTAGTACACAGCATCACGCACCAACTAGCTTTAATCCTGAGCCGTTTGGCTTTGATTAGAACTTTGCAAAATCACATTGCATAGCAAACATTTAGCCACAAATTAATGGTGGCTACGAACCCCAGATGGAAAGACAAATTCCAGTGACAAATTCTTCACCGTCAAGACAGGTAAGCAAGGTGCCTGTTGATTTGTGGTCAGTAAATTTGGCAAAGAGGGCAAGCCTGCGGGTGAATGGCTATTTCTGGGAAGACTGACAGGGACATGTCTAAAATAATTGACGAGCCTGCTCCAAAACAAATACTCTTCTGAGACTCTACTGAGAGCACATAATCTGAAAAAAATTCAAAATAAACAATTTGAATTTGAGCCAATACTCATTTTCCGCTTCTTATTCACAGTGTGGGCCAGTAGGTTCAGGAAATCTCTTGGAAAGCCTTGAGTATTAGTATCCAGGCCTCGACCGGATGCCCCAAAGCTCAGGGTTCAAGCTTCTTCCCGTTTTTCCGTCTCCTGGAGTTGAGGAAAAGGAAAAGAAAGAATGAAAAATATGAGAGAGACGGAGCAAGTTAAAATAAAGCATGAATCTCCAAACATTTCTTTTGCACTGTTTTAGATTTATTATTTCACTTTGTTTGCTGTTACTGAGACTGTACACATACTTTCATATTTACATGGCAATTCTCACTCTAGCCTCATAAGCCACACATCATCCATGAGCCTTAAGCTTTCACAACACAGCACAGCATCCCTCAGGGATGTTTTACTCCAGGTCTCGGCAAAGGTAATCCCCGGCCTTAGACAACAAGTAGTCCTCTTACACTGTCCCATTCAGAAACAGCCCTCCCGCCCTGGCCTCTCCCTTTTCCCCCATCAGCAGGCCAGCTGTCACTGCAAACTGAGCCGGGCGGACCCTCGCAAACAGCTCAGCCTCTGCCCAGCTGCCGCCCCGGGATCTTATCAGCCACGGGACCATGCAACACAGACAATCTGGACCTGGTTTGTGTTTCAAGGCCATTGCAGAATGACCTAAATGACATCAATAACACACTTGTGGTGGAAACAGGTCCACAAAACTTTTGTGTTGAAAATGTACAATGCTCCAGCTTGGCACACAACAACAAGAGTGAGAGATTAAAGGTATACAATTTGGTTACACTTTATTTCAATAGTCATAGTTTCATAGTTGCAAAGTTACTTATATTTAGTAGAATGTCTAAAGTGGATAATCGACATGTGTAAAAGAAAATTCATTCATTCATTAGATTTAACTTAAAAATGCAGATATACATTGCTTCAGCACAAACATCCAGCAACAACATACACAACAAACACAACCCTCATGCAGACAACTTTCTTTCAACATTTCAATCCATTTAATTGAAATTCAGAAATCATCTAACTGACCTCAAAAACTTTTGATTTAGCAGTGAACTAATTTAAAGAGGGGGTGTCTAATGCTATTTCATGCATTCTGATTTATTTACTCTGTTAAAGAGTTGGATTCTCATGCTAAACATGGCCAAAATGTAAAAAAAATATTTCTGCACTCCTTCAGGATTCAAATAAGTTACGGAAAGTTTTTTTTTTTTAGTATGGCCCTGTATGACATCATAAAGGGCAGAATTCCTTGTATGGGCATTTCTCCCGGATGAGTGTGTGCACACATCATCCAGAGCGAGAGCAAGAGTGTGCCCATCAACGAGCTTCATTCAGGGTAGCCGTCGGGTGTGCTGTAACTTTGTTTTTAGACCTCGTGTTTCTGGCTGTGAGGGAAAGATAACCTTGTTCAGCTTCCCAAATAACCCAGTGTTAAGGAAACAGTGGATGCAGTTTGTTTTCCGGAGCAGCAACAGAGTTCTGCAAGTGTGTTTGTTTGTTCCCAGTCATGAGTCGAAACCACAGACGGTGAGTGAAACTGCATCAAATGTCCATGTATTGTTGGCAATCGGTGCGTAAATGCATATATAATGTAAACAACACGAACATATAGTGAATCAAAAGTTATCCAGGGATAATGCCATGATGTATTGTGTGTGTGTGTGTGTATGTGTGTGCTCGTGATTCTTTAGCTCCGCCCACTGCACGCCTCCACAGTTTTATCATATTTATAAATATGATAAAACTAAAGACTCTTCTGAGATATGAAGGATGTAATACTACTCTATAGGTACTCAAGATTAACATGAGATTGAGAAACATGAGAAACTGTGTGTGTTATGTTCCCTTTAAAAGAAATCTGTTGCTGTGAGGTGAAGTATTAGCACTCAACTGGATATGGAATTTTAATTTTGATAAGCAAGAAAGTAAAAATGATGCACACTGTGTGCCTTGAGAAAATTAATGGAGAAGGTTTTCTTTATTGTGGTAGGGCAAAAAGTGGCATTTAATTATTTATTTATTTTTAATATTTCTATATTTCTATATTGTATCCCATGTTTAACATTACAATTATTCTCCATGGCATATTTGTGTGAGCATTAAGTACACTGTAAAAAAAAAAAAATATATATATATGGTGAAATTCTGTAAAATCATGACATCAAAATATTGTAAACAGAAAATTTACATTTAAATTAAATTTACATTAATATTTTGAAAATACTAAAAATACTGTTGTAAAATATTGGACCAAACAAAACTGTTAATTTTACAGTAAGAACATATATTTATTTGCAGAATTGATAGATTACTACAATTTAAACAGAGACAAACTGTAATACAGAAAGCAACACAATTCAGTTAAAATTACAACATGACAGTGTTAAAATTACAAAAATACAATTATTGTCCATGACATATTTGTGTGAGCATATTTATTATAAGTGTTGTAATTCAAAAACGTTTTGTTACTTCTTGCACTGAACACTTGTTTTGCACTTTTTGGCCTCTGAACAACACTAAACAGAATGTTAAAGGGATAGGCTAGTTCATCAAAAACTAAAAATTCTGTCATCATTTACTCACCTTCATATTGTTCCAAACCTGTATGACTTTCTTTCTTAAGAACAATAAGTAATGCACACAAAGCAAGTAATGTGGAAACAAATGTGTTTCAGTGTTTGGCACAGACGTCTCAGCTGTTTCTGATTCCATCCTGATTTGATATCAAAAGAATAAAACAATAGCTCTCAGAGTACTGTACGGGTCCTCATCCCAGCAGTGGAATTCATGACACACCAGCGCACCTCAAACTGCAGCCTCTTAATTAGAACAAATGCCTTCCCTCCAGGCTGTCTTGCCATAACAGTGGGACTGTAATTAAACTCAATTAGCTCATCAGCTTTAAACTGGGTTAAGTGATGTTTACTCAACATGGGCTAATTGTATGGCATATGGTAAGCTTTGTAGATGGAAGTGCAGAGGTGGGTTTGTTGTTGGATAGTTTGGGATAGGTCTGCAGTAAAGCTATTAGTGTTACCCAGGCTGATGTCCCGATGGCCCTTAGGGGATGTGAGGTTTGAGAATTCTGAATCCACCCTATGTAATCAGCAGGGGGCTTCAAGCTCTGAGAACTCACTTCAAATGTCTCAAAATGTGTGTGTGTGTGTGTGTGTGTGTGTGTGTGTGTGTGTGTGTGTGTGTGTGTGTGTGTGTGTGTGTGTGTGTGTGTGTGTGTGTGTGTTTCTATCCTGGTGTGGATTTCAACCTGAATTCCCACAGACTCATGTGGACTTTTTTGAAAATGTAAAAATGCAGAAAGCTTTGTGTGATGGGTAGGTTTAGGGGTAGGGTTAGTGTAAGGGGAGAGAATATATAGTTTGTACAGTATAAAAACCATTACGTCTGTGGAGACCCACAAATATATTGAACCAGACATGTGTGTGTTTGTGTGCATGTGTGTGTGTGTGTGTGTGTGTGTGTGTGTGTGTGTGTGTGTGTGTGTGTGTGTGTGTGTGTGTGTGTGTGTGTGTGTGTGTGTGTGTGTGTGTGTGTGTGTGTGTGTGTGTATGGCCACTGTGAGCCCCTAACCCCCCTAAACCTAACCCTACTCATAACTTATTTCTAAAATCAGATGGAAATGATAAGTGAATAACACTGATGTAGAAGCACCTACCCCTGGATGAAAGCCTAAACTTGATATGAACTGTAAACTTGTCCCTCAAATCTGATTGGTTGATTTGGAATGTTGTTCCAGAATCAACAAAGATGTTGATCTAGGAACATGTACTTGGTGAAATCACATTCACCAAAATACCATACTGCATATGTATGTATGTAATGTGTATGTTCAGTTTTGGTTTTGGTTCACTGTGTTCTGTTCCTGTTTTTCCTGCCTTAGTTCTTCAGTTAGTTTCCCTGGCTGTTAATCAGTTCCCACTGTTCCGTTTTATCTTTGATTACACTCCCCATGTACACTCACCTAAAGGATTATTAGGAACACCTGTTCAATTTCTCATTAATGCAATTATCTAATCAACCAATCGCATGGCAGTTGCTTCAATGCATTTAGGGGTGTGGTCCTGGTAAAGACAATCTCCTGAACTCCAAACTGAATGTCAGAATGGGAAAGAAAGGTGATTTAAGCAATTTTGAGGGTGGCATGGTTGTTGGTGCCAGACGGGCCGGTCTGAGTATTTCACAATTTGCTCAGTTACTGGGATTTTCACGCACAACCATTTCTAGGGTTTACAAAGAATGGTGTGAAAAGGGAAAAACATCCAGTATGCGGCAGTCCTGTGGGCGAAAAGGCCTTGTTGATGCTAGAGGTCAGAGGAGAATGGGCCGACTGATTCAAGCTGATAGAAGAGCAACTTTGACTGAAATAACCACTTGTTACAACCGAGGTATGCAGCAAAGCATTTGTGAAGCCACAGCACTCACAACCTTGATGCGGATGGGCTACAACAGCAGAAGACCCCACCGGGTACCACTCATCTCCACTACAAATACAATGAACAGAATGAGAACATGGATCCATCATGCCTTGTTACCACTGTGCAGGCTGGTGGTGGTGGTGTAATGGTGTGGGGGAAGTTTTCTTGGCACACTTTAGGCCCCTTAGTGCCAATTGGGCATTGTTTAAATGCCATGGCCTACCTGAGCATTGTTTCTGACCATGTCCATCCCTTTATGACCACCATGTACCCATTTTCTGATGGCTACTTCCAGCAGGATAATGCACCATGTCACAAAGCTTGAATCATTTCAAATTGGTTTCTTGAACATGACAATGAGTTCACTGTACTAAAATGGCCCCCACGGTCACCAGATCTCAACCCAATAGAGCATCTTTGGGATGCAGTGGAACGGGAGCTTCGTGCCCTGGATGTGCATCCTACAAATCTCCATCAACTGCAAGATGCTATCCTATCAATATGGGCCAACATTTCTAAAGAATCAGAAATCAATGCCACGTAGAATTAAGGCAGTTCTGAAGGCGAAAGGGGGTCAAACACAGTATTAGTATGGTGTTCCTAATAATCCTTTAGGTGAGTGTATTTAAGCCCTGTGTTTTGTTCAGTTATTTGTCCGGTATCGTAGATGTTAATGTGGTTGTTATGTTATTCTCCTGCAATCTACTGAGTGTTCCCTTTTTGGACTTATCATGGAAGACTGTTTTAATTTTTTTCCTCCATCTTTATTACAGCCCAAACATATCTACCTATACAAATTGTAGCCTATGTCATTTTTTCATACATATATAAAAAACAATACCTTCTGCTATACATCAAAAATGCAATCAAAATAAAACTCTCTAAGGGCTTCATAGTAAACAGACTGATGTTAAACCATGTATTTCAGCATCATTGTGGTTGGTTGGCAGGGTTGCTCTTTTCCATCTACCCAGGGAACAGTGACAGCTGTGGGGCCAACAGTGGGCCCGAGCTCCCCTGCAGCTGTCTTGTGTGCCTGGGGTGGAATGACTCAGTGATCCTCCTCTAACTGGACAGATCCGGACCAGCACAACACCTGCTCTTTCTGGCAACCCACACGCAGGGCAACCTTGGTATGGGGTTATTGTGCAATAATTCCACAGGATAGGCTAGTTGTGGCATCTTGTTGATGATGAGACATTACATCTGATTACTTTTATCTGTGTGTCATTATTGAATTGTTCAAATAGAAAGCATAGATGAGGGATTCTTCAGGCAGAGCATATAAGGAGCAGAGAAGAAGAAGAACAAGGGGATTCTGGGAGCCGAGAGAACAATAGGCTGAAATGCCCTCTGTGCTCCTGGATTTGCAGCGTTCAGTGTTTTTCTGTTTCTGTTAGTCAGCAAATTAATCATATTATAAATTCTGATGACTGCAGAATAACTAACCAGTGACTTTTTCCCTTCCCTTTTTTTTTTCCTAGGCCCGAAGGAATTGACTTTGAAGAAAAGGATCTTTTCTTCATCGGATTTCTTTTCCATCTTTTTCCTTGACCTAGCTGCACTTGAGTCATCTCCACGTCTCATTATCTGCAATAAGAAGGGATAGCTTTCTGAGTTGTTGTTGTTTTTTTTAGGTAGGTGACCTCTTTATGTTGAGTCAGCAGAATAAACTGTAAAGCTTGTGGCCTTTAGGATTCTGTTGGGGTCGACAAAGTACAAAGTATAATCAATAACCCCTCCTCCCCCATTCACCTTCTCAATTTTCTTGTGCAGCGAACTCTATTTCTTGCAATGAAAAGTTGTGAAAATTATAGGAAAGACTTTGACTTATGTGTAGCAACTACCCGTCATTGGCAATTGGGTATGCGGTTGTACAATCAAAGAACCTTTATCACAACCTCTCCTTGGAGGATGTGTGTTATTAGTCTCGTTGACAGACAAATATTCTGTATGGCTACCATCCGCAAGGGAGTAAGAGGCTTAGCAATGGCTTTTTTGGGATTCTACCCTTGCCAAGATTGAGGAAGTATGTGTTTAGAGCATTCACGAGGATTGCCCTTTGGAGCTTACGATCATTGACGTGGGGATAGAGGGGCTACTATATGCTGCCCTTCTGAAGGACATCTGAAAGAGAGAGAGAGAAGAAAATGCTGACAGGGTGATGCAGTAAGACGAGAACAGCATGGTACAGTGTAAATGGAGTTGGCACCGTACAGAGAGAGTAAAGAGATTCACAGTAACTGACCAAGCTGGCTCTTTTTACCCATGCAGCTTTGCAGCAAAATATAGTTATAGAGTAGTGCATCCAGAGCAGCTTAAATACATGCTCAAACTCTCAAATAAACATCTTATAACTTAATAACCTAATTTATGGTGAAATTATCCAAATAAAATAAATATGATCAATTTAAAGCCACAATATGTAAATTATTGCCGCTAGAGGTCGCTTATTCAAAACAAAGGGGTAGCTTGATGATTTTGTGGCGCTTTTATTATGGTGCAGACGAGCGCTTCCTCTTCTTCCGCTCATGTGTGGTAAAGCAGCAATGATTTATCATATTAGATACATTTGAGTGTGTTGAAAGTTATGTTATAATGCTACTCTGTGTTGGGCGGCTGCTCTGAGACACTTGTTACACACTGCAGTAAGAGATCGATATTAGGCATGGTAAAACATGGTACTCGCGGTAAATCAAGAAAACCAGATTTAAACAATAAGACTAACTGTGTTGAGCTGTATAACAATGATTCGTTTTCTGTTGATGAATGTCTCCAAACAGTTGCTCACCTGTCTAATAACACATCATGTATATTAAACACATCATGTATATTAAAGCTCTTTTGGTGTTTCCATGGTTTCTACAAAATAAAACCAGAAATCAAGGGTAACATGGGTATGATGTCACTGATAGGCGATGCACGGACATGGTCCGTGTCCTGGTTAAAACTGCTTATTTATCTGGATTTAAAAATTCTTGGAAACATTTGAGATAATTTAAGTACACAAGCTAACAAAATATATAACATTGTTAGTGGTTTTTGTATATTTTAATCCAAAACTCTTACATATTGTCTTTAATAAATGACTTTAAAATAAATTTCATTCATAATTTAGGAAGTAATATTTATTATCTTAACTGTTGTACATCAATTGCTTCACTTGAGAATGTGTTTTAGTGACACAATCTGATGAAATAAATAAATAATGAGTGCATAAAAAGAAAATAGACACCGGATAAGCAAAGTGGGACAATGTCCCTTGGGAAATAATCATCTTTCCATTATTCCCCAGACTCAACAAGCAAACAAAGTACAGAAGAAATAGCTCAACAGGATATGAAATCTGAGTTTAATTGTTTAAATAAATCTAATAACTATTTTCTTGAAATGGGGTCTTTGAACATTTGAGCTTTACCGGATAAAGAGTTCCCAGACATGAACTAAAAAACATGGCAACATTTTACAATTAAGTTCAATTTATTAACATTAGTTAAATCATTAATAAAGCTAATGTTAATTTCATCATAAAAATATACAGTCTTTCATCTTAGTTCATATAATAGAATAAGAATAAGATAAATATATTATATATATAATATATATAAATATACATACTGTGCCTTTGATATATATATATATATATATATATATATATATATATATATATATATATATATATATATATATATATATATATATATATATATATATATATTAAAGGCACAGTATGTAAGTTTTGCCGCTAGAGGTCGCTTGTTCAAAACAAAGGCGTGGCTTGATGACGCCGAGAATTAGCGTGGAATCATGGTAGATCATGACTCTTCACCTCCACAGCCAATGGAAAGGAATCCGACGGACTCGGGCAGAAATCATGTTCATGAATAAGCGAATATATTAAAGTTTTATTAATGGAAAGGAATCCGACGGTCGGGGAAATCATGCTGAGATATTAAAGTTTTATTAACGTTACGGTGGACATGCTGAGAGACCTGCGCAAAACACCGGCCTCTGAGCTTTTATTCTTCTTATGCTGCAGTCGCTGTGTTAGCCACTTAACAGAATAGTGTTGTCTCTGAGGCATGGTAAAAACGTTACTCGCAGGGAATCAAGAAAACAAGCGATTCAAACAATAAGACTAACCGTGTTGTGCTGTATAACAATGCACATAACAATTAGGTTTCTGTTGATAAATGTATATCCAAACAGTTGCTTGCCTGTCTAATAAAATACATACTATATTAAAGCGTCTTTGGTGTTTCCACGGTTTCTACGGAAATCAAGGGTAGCGGATATGATGTCATTAACAGGCGACATAAGGACACGGTCCGTCCTTAAAATAGCTGATTTCTCTGGATTTAAACACTGTCTGAAACATTTGGGATAATGTAAGTACACAAGTCAACAAAATATATAACATTGTTCTAGTGGTTTTTGGATATTTTAATCTAAAAATCTTACATATTGTGCCTTTAATATTTCATTTTTAATATGAATTCAAATATTCAAATATTAAAATCCTTGAATTAAATCCTGAGTGTATATAAAAATGAATTTTACTAGTGCGAATAACAATAATGCTCAAATTCTGTTAAGGGACCCCACATGCTTCACATCAAACCAAGGGTTCACCTCATCCAAACCAGACAACAGCTGACCTTTGACCTCAAATTACACTAATACTTCCTGTGTTCCTCACAGCACATCTCCTAACGCAGATAGACGTGAGGGAATTCCAAAACACATGCCAGAGGGGGCAAAACACATACGGATGAATATACCAGTGCGATAATCGAACATATGGAGAGGCTGCCATGAAGGTAAAGCAAAACTTAAAAGGAGATCATCTCTGAGAGGCCATCAGTGTATTGATTTGCTCAGAAGTTTTTTTTTTTCTCCTCTGTTAGAGTTTCAAGGCTATTTCCAGCTCAACACGGGCGGCTGTCCTTCCTGGTTTGATCCCCTAGGCAACCGATGTGGTCATTCCTTCCAGAAAATGGAGAGCTATGTGTAACCAAACACCAACAGGGGCCCCTGAAAAACCAATGTGTGTGTGTGTGTGTGTGTGTGTGTGTGTGAGAGAGAGAGAGTGTGTGGGTGGGTGGGTAGGTGTACAATATGGATGGAAAAGGAAAAGAAAGTCAGAATTTGCTTCTTTAGCAGAAGATGACATAGATTATCTTATGTTTGGCATTTATCAGTAATCATAAATATATGGTATAAATGTTTTTATTACTTTTTATAATATTTTATATATATATATATATATATATATATATATATATATATATATATATATATATATATATATATATATATATATATATATATATATATATTGTATTAGATACAACTTTATCTATTATCTATTTTTTGTCGGAATTATTTCCATAAATTCATCAAAATTATGCTAATTTAATTAGTGCTACATTTGTGCACACATATATTTCATGTTGAATAAAATGAAGTGTTCTGCTTTTCCTTGTTTTCACCTATATGCTTCATATTTAATTCTTCTTCCCAATGTTCAGTTTTACAGACTATTTCATGCACAATCAATTCGTCTCCCGATCCACTCCCTCCAGCTCGAGTGTCTTTCATATTCTTTTCCCCCTCCTTACGTTTGCCCTCCCTTTTATTTCCCAACTCCCCATCTATATAATTTCCTTTCCACAGGCTTTGTTAGGCACCTTGAAACCTTAGCCGTTTCAAATAGCAATGTCTCTCAGCAGCAGGTCCTTGCTATAGCATTAGATGCAACTTGATCTGGGCCCTCAAGCAGAGCCTTGTTATTGGATAAATACAGGGCCTCCTGCCATGAGCGGTGTGTTCTACAGGGGGCACTAGAGGAGAGAAGATTCAGGGATAGAGAAAAGTGAAAAGTGTTTTTATAGCATTTTAGGATCTTTGTGCTGCAAAACATTTAGGTAGTTATTAATATACTTTATCGAAAGTGTAATTTAAAGTGAATTACTTTGCCTTTCAGTCTAAACTGTAAAATGGTGAATGAGCAACTCTATAGGAAGCCATCATACTCAAACAAAGAGAGTACGTAGACTGAGCCCCACATTAGCAGACACACTCTCAAGCTCCATTAGAGACATAATGAAGATACAAATCAATCTAATCCTATTGTGGAGACATTCCCTCCCACTCATCCACATAATCCCACTGCAGTGAGGCCAAGTCCTGCTGGAATGCCGTGCTGGGGGCTATATAATACAGATATCTTGCTGAGATAATTAGCATTTCACAGCTCTGAGTACCACTTGCCTCACTCTTAAAGCACCGCCAATATGATAATTTTACAAATTATTTCACAAAATATCATGCACATTTTTTTTTATTATATGCTTTAAAAAAAAATTTTGTGCAGTATTTTGATTCTTTCTGTCCTTCTAATCCTTATGGTCTTATTATGATTGAAAGGAAAGTGTTGAGAATAAAGACGGGGCCTGTGAGTGACTGATGGGAAGTGATGAACACGAGAGTGACTTTTGGGGGCCAGGTCTTCTCAGCAGGGCTGCTTCAGGTTCTGTCTCACATGTGTTCTGCATAAAGACTATCAAAGGCTGAGTTCCCCCCTGCGGCATAAGCCCGCCCTGCTGTAAAGAGCCATCAAACGAAAGTGTGACAGTCTGAAGGGACTGTAATGGGTATATGAGGGGCTGGAGAGAGTCCAGACACACATACACAAATGCAGGTCTGCATGAAGACATAAACTTTAATTTTCCCTCTATTGCAGTATTTGTGTCTCAATCAGAACCACAACCATAATGAGTACATTTGCTTGATATGAAAATATCAGGCCATTCTTTGCTGTGTATTTTAGCTGATGAACCCATGGCATCTATCTATCTATCTATCTATCTATCTATCTATCTATCTATCTATCTATCTATCTATCTATCTATCTATCTATCTATCTATCTATCTATCTATCTATCTATCTATCTATCTATCTATCTATCTATCTATCTATCTATCTATCTATCTATCTATCTATCTATCTATCTATCTATCTAAAACCTTGCTGCATAATGCTTTCATACAATAGTTGAATAAACAAGAAGTTAATATTGATGTGATAATATTGGACATATCACATACGGTGTTGCCAGTTACTTTGTCTATTTTTGTTGCACAAACAAATATAGTTTCAAGTGATGCAACAGAAGAAAAACATTGTGAATCCTGAATGACAAAAGTGAATGAGTGAATGATTCAATGAGCCACTGTTAAACACAGAGATCCTGTCCAAAATTACACAGATCATATGCACTCATGGTTTTACGGACTTACAGTGGATGCCGCGTGTCCGTTAAATCCACAAGACTGTACAGGGTATCCCATTTGACATTTTAAGTTTCAGAAGCATGCACACTGGCACACTGGCTATCTTTACATGCAACTTTTGTTTCAATTGGACTGAATTCATTCCATTTGATGAATCTGAATGTAGTGTTTACATGAATGCTAAACTTCACAAGTTCACACTTACATCAAATTAAATTTGATTATGCGTATTTGGTGTGCTGTCCGGGGGAGGAATTTTCGAACCCAGAGTACCAACCCCCTCGTTGCTAGCGCCACGCTCTTATTGTTTGAGCTACAGGAAAGTTTTCAATCCAATCAACTGTTTACTTATCAACTGTTTATGTCCTCTCAATCGGATTAGAAGAGGAATAAACTACCCCTTTCAATCTGATTAAAATTTTATTCGGATCAAACTAATGGATTACTTGGTTGCATGTAAACATAGCCACTGAGGTATGAGCCACTTCTACCTAACAGTCAAAGTGGCATTTTGTCACAAAAGTGTGGACTCATAGTTAGACTGCGAGGTCTTGTGCCAGTTGGGATAAGGCCAGACTTGTTTTGTTCCTGAAAGAATCTATGATTTTGACCAAATCAGTTGAGTGAATTATTCAGTGACTCAATATATATTATATCCATCCATCCATCCAATCTCCAAACAGCCTTATCCTCTACATGGTCGTCGGGATACTGGAGTTCATCCCAGTGTCTCGGCCCACAGACAGTACATCACAGGACTCACACACAGAAACACACACACACACATTTTGTTCCCAAAATATGGTTAAGTAGGTACACACACACACACACACACACACAGATGCGTCTGAGAGCTAAGTTGTGTATAGTCCAGCACTTGTGTTGGCTCTACTGTGAGGGATGAGTGGCACACCTGCTGAGTAATCTGTCATTACAGCTGGGGGACAAATCTCAGCTGCCCACACCAATCAACCTCTCCTCTGCCCACCCCTGAACACCCCCAACATTCCTCACGCAGCTCTGTTTTCAGACCTCTCTGTGTACGTGTGTGTCACACCACAGAGTGTCCTGTCCTGTTGTTTGCATGGCTGTTTAATTTAGACTGGGTACTTATGTGAGAGCTGACATTACATAAACACAATACAGATATTGTAATACAAACCAAGACAAACATAATAGTTTTTCATGTTTTTAAAAGACGTCTCTTATGCCAAGCAAGGCTGCTTGAACAAAAATACAGTAAAAACAGTTATATTATGAAATATTATTAGACTTATTTTGTATTTTAATATATTTTAAAATGTATTTTATCCCTGTGATGGCAAAGATGAATTTCCAACATCCATTACTCCAGTCTTCAGTGTTATTTGATCCTGATCCTATATATATATATATATATATATATATATATATATATATATATATATATATATATATATATATATATATATATATATATATATTAAAATTTTCTCAGATTTGGCTGTATAGGGTTGAAATTACAGTGTGATGTGACATGGTTGGCAGACACATATGGAGCAAACTAAACCATTATCTGACTGGACTGCATGACTGCTCACGTTTTCTGTGCCTATAGGCACTGACTTGACAACTGACAGATGGAGAGAATAATAGTCTTTACATCAAGACAAATAGACAAAACTCGGCAGCTACCCAAGAACAACCTTGAAATTTGTAACTTTTAAACTTGGTACTTTGATGATACAGATTTCTTTGCCTTTTAAGACAAAAATGTTGCTCAAGTAAGGGAGTCAATTGTCTAATGTATGATTGGTTAACCTGTAGGCATAAATTAAAGGAATAGTTCACCCAAAAAGGAAAATTCTGTCATTCACTCACCCTAATGTCGTTTCCAATCTGTATGACTGAGAAGAAAATATTTTGTAGAATGTTGGTTACCAAACAGTTATATTTCCATTGTATTTTTGTCTATATGGAGTCTTATGACAGGTTTTTCTACTGATTTTTTTCATTATATCACTGAATGTGATATACAGTAATCAGGAGGTAATGACTGAAAGGAGATCATGTGAGCATCACTGACTTCACTCCCATTGGTAGTCGCTGCATTAAGTTTCTGCTCATTTACACAAAGGTACACTTCTCTTGACTTTGTTGCATCGCTGGACACACCCACATCATGTCACCAAAAATCACCAGATCTCATCGGTTGCTTTTGTCAATGAAAATTGTTGTCAAGGCGAATACCTCCCTTTAAGAATCAGTAGTGTTGGGCTCCTGATGCTTTGGTGTGAAACTTGATCTAGGAGTTCCCAACTGTGTTGAGTGCAATATACTGGGAGGGAAAACACTGAAAGGGACTTTATTCGAGAGGGAAAAATTATGAAAGCATTCAGGATACCTGGTTGAACGGTTGGAAAAAAGAAAAGAAGAGTCAGAACACGCAAAAAGGTCAAATGAATTTGTATGATTTCTGTTACAACATTTACCAAAAATATGTCTGGCTAATGTTCCCATTAAGTTCTAAAAACATTATTTCAGAATGGTATTTGAACTGAATTTTGAAAATAATAATAATAATTGGTTATGCAATAGAAGATGTTCTTCTATGTTCTTCAAACATTGTGGGAATGTTAGATTTGAAAGTTCTCAGAATGTTCTGAAAATATATTAAAATTATTATTATTTTTTTTTTTTTTTTTTTAGATAAACGCCAACTAAAACCTTCCAGAAAAAAAGTTCCATGAACAATGACGTTTTCATGTTAACGTTTTGAGACTATTATTAAAGACCAGATAACTGAATGAATGTTAATGTTACTAGAAACATTTTTGTTCACAGCTTTGAGATAATCTTGCCAGAACGTCCTTCTTAGTTGGGCAGCTTCCCCCACACACATACTGTAAGCAGTTACAGCCCTGTAGACTAATAGTAGTAGTAGATCACAAATTGTTAATATATATATATATATCTCACAAAAACATGGTCTAACCATGTGACTTGTATATCATATGGGTCCTAAACAGAGAGTTTAGCCACTTGAGACTCCCCTGTTAGTGAAGCAAGGGCGTTAGCTAAACTAATAAACATTAAATTATTAATCATGACCTTTTCCAACCACTCAGATTCCCAAAGGTCCATAAGGAGGGTGTGTGGAGGCTGAACTTCCTGCTTTGTCGTCATGTTGCTGTTGCTTGGAGAAAGGGTGGGAGAGCACTAAACACTCATCAATGCTGTCCTTCTCTTCTTCCTCTGATGATGAGAGATGGTTTCCCGACAACTGCTTCTTGGTAAAACAAATGAACAGAAAATCTTCTGGGTATCCCACCAATTAAACCGAAAAGGGGAAAATGTCTTTGGAATGTTTTCCTGATTGACAGTTAGTGCTGAGAAATCTGCGTCTCTCCGAGATGAAGTCATTTTCTTACGCTGTGCCAACAGCAACAAGAGCAAGATCGCTCGCTGCTTTTTTCTTTCTCTCTTTCTGTCAGCATTTGAGGTTTAACTCAGGTTTGAGGAACTGCACTGCAAACTCTCACAATCCTCATGAGTTTTTTGTTTCTCCCTTAATACACCACATGGTGCCCACTGCCAAAATATGTGTAAGGAAAACATTCACTCACATGGCGAAAAATCAGATCTCAGCAAATCATAATCTATGCGTCAGGGCACTCAGATATATTTTGCACCACTTATTGATGTGAATAAATTGCATATGACTATATAAACATAATGGCTTTCTACTTCATAATGTAGGCTTAAAACTTATAGCATTGATTTGGATCCTCATCTTCACCAGTGACTCTATGAACTCTCATTATTTGAATTGACATCTGATTGACATTTGCACACACATGCACAATAGATTTTATTTATCAACTTCTATTAACTAAATCAAATCAATATTTGGTGTGACCACCCGTTGCTTTTAAAACTAGGTTGCACATAGTTTTTCAGGTAGCTTTGGAGGTAGGTTTCATCAAGCTTCTTGGAGACATTGCCACAGTTGTTCTGGAATTAGTCTGTCAAAATTCATCAGGCTCAAATTGTGAAAGAATGGTTGGGAAGGAGCATGCAGAATCATTTTTCACACACACAAGATCTTGAGCAAAAATAGTTGCACCTCTTGATGAAAATAAATGTTGTGATCTTATTTCCATCAAGAGGTGCATACATTTTTAGTCCAGACCTTATATTGACAATGCAAGAGTCCAGCACTCTGTAAAGTCTCCTCCAGCACATCCCAAAGTCTTTCAGTGAATTTAAGGTCTGGACTCAGAGGTGCCAATTCATGTGTGAAAATGATTCTTCATGCTCCCTCTCAACCATTATTTCACAGTTTGAGCCTGATGAATCTTGACAAACTAAATTCAGCAGAACTGTGGCAACGTCTCCAAGATGCCTTCCTGGAGATATGGCCATGATGTGTCTTTCTACATGGTTGTTTAAGAAATTAAAAGCTACTCACTCCATCAATTAAGGTTAGAAGAACTGTTGCCGAACACATATAGTGCCCTCCACTAATATTGGCACCCTTGGTAAATAAAAGTAAAGGCGGCTGTGAAAATCTGCATTGTTTATCCTTTTGATCTTTCATTCAAAAAATTCAAACTTTTCTTTGAAGTAAAACAATTGGAAGTGTGTGTGTGTGTGTGGGGGGGGGGTTGTCTCATTATGAAATAAATGTTTTTCTCTAGTTCATGTTGGCTGCAATTATTGGCATGCAGTTATTGCAACCTCCTTTTCCCAAGATAACAGCTCTGAGTCTTCTTCTATAATGCCTGATGAGTTTGGAGATCAGAGACCATTCCTTCATCCAGAATCTTTCCAGATCCTTCAGATTCCCAGCTCTTCTCTTCAGTTCATCACTCATTCTCTATAGGGTTCAGGTCAGGGTACTGGAATGGCAGAAGCTTCATTTTGTGTTGCACCCCAAAACATTTTTGTGTTGATTTTGATGTTTGTTTGGATCATTGTCCTGATGGAACCACAGCCCATTATAAGATTTGAAGCGGTCAGGTTTTGATTTTTTATCAGTTGGTATTTGCTAGAATCCATGAGACCATGTATCTGAACAAATGTCTAGGACCTCCAGAAAAAAAATAGGCCCACAGCATTAAAGATCCAGCAATATATTTAACCGTGGACATGGGGTGCTTTTTATCCCTGTGTGCACCAAACCCTGCCAAAAAGCTTTTTATAGTTTCATCTGCCCACAGAACCAGGTCCCTTTTGAAGTTCTAGTCGTGTCTGACAACTGAATATGCTGGAGTTTGTTTTTGGATGAGCGAGGAGGATTTTTCTTGAATCCCTCCCAAACAACTTTCTGACCCCAAGACTCAACTAATCTCTGCAATTCTCCATCTGTGATCCTTGGAGAGTCTTTGCCCACTCGAAACACTCCTCCTCACCATGCATTAGGACGATATAGACACACGTCCTCTTCCAGGCAGATTTATAACATCTTTAGTTGATTGGAACTTCTTAATTATTGCCCTGATGGTGGAAATGGTGATTTTCAATGCTTTAGCTATTTTACAGCCACTTTCTACACTGAAAAAAAAAAAGTGTGTTGGATTTATATGATTTAATTGTGTGCATAAGTCCCACATGAATCAATTAAGTTAAACAAACATAATTTGTTCATGTAATTTGTTCAACATCATGGAATGAATACATTTTAAGTGACTCAATTAAGTAGTCTCAAAGTGAATTTTATATGGCTCTCTGACATGATTCAGGCATTCAATTTCATATATTCATTCATCCACTTCAATTTCATATATTTTCACATTACACAGTTGAATTATAATACCGCACTAGCTAGTTGATAAACTTTTAGCTAGCAATAGCACACATTAGCATCTTAAATGCTAAGCATTAAAAGCTGTTATGACATCAGTTGTTTTAGTCCACAGTTTAAGCAAATGTGCCACTCTTCTCCACAACGGTAACTCACTGTAATTTAAAATTGTTCTAATAATTCCAACATACTTGGATATTAAACACTATTAAACACAATCAAGTCATAAAATAACAACATTTACTCTTTCTTGATTTAACCATATGCAAAGCATGCTGGGAACTAACAATCCCGTCCCGTTTCAGTTAATACAATTTTGCTTTAGCTCATTTTAATTAAGCAATTTGAACAAGCAGTAAAAATCTTTTTTTTCAGTGTATTTTGAGAAGCTCAACAATCTTTTGCTGCATGAACTATATTCTTCAGTTTTATTCGTTGTGATGAATGATTAAGGGAATTTGGCCTTTGTGTTTCCTCATATTTACACTCCTGTGGAACAGGAAGTCATGGCTGGACAATTTCATGCTCCTAGTCACCCTAGTGTGCTAAAACAAAAGGGTAAATATGAATATACTTCAGAAAATACTCATTTCTAACATGCATTGAGAAAAACATTTATTTCATAATGTGAGTTTCCCCCCCACTTTCAATTGTTTTATTTCATTGAAAGGTTAGAATTTAGTAAATGTTTTTAATGAAAGATCAAAAGGATAAACAATGCAGATTTATTTTCACAGCCGCCTTTACTCACAAAGGTAATCGATCCAATCGACTCCAAAGTATTTGCCCATATTACATATACATAAATATATATTTCACAAATATACACATTTTGAACGATAGTGTACATACACACATATAGAACAGCAATGCATGCATAAGACAGTTCTTTCAGTTCTTCCAAACATTACTGCTGGTGTTAATTTTCTGAGGTAGAACATCTGTGGAAAAAGAAAAAAAAAACCTAACCACAAACTTTTTCCTTTTGACTCTTATCGAAGGACAAGTGTTGTCCCTGTATAATAAACATAGAGCCAAAATATGGCAGCTGCCCTGGCCACATCTACGGTTCAATTCCATATTCACACTGTAATACGCTGGGTGATTTATGATGAGCCGATGTAGGTCCCCTGCAGCTGGCTTATAAAAACCTGCCTGAAAAAAAATACGCCTATAAAGAAAAGAGTGAGTCTGTGTATTGCTGTGTGTGTGAGAGGGGGCTAAAGTACTGGAGGCAGAGATAATGGCCAATAGTAATGGCAAGAGAGCACTCACTCCCCAGTTCTCTGACCATTTCTCATCCTTCTGGAGAATAATATTGATCACAGACAAATGAGCAGGCCAGATTAAGGTTGTCATGAGATCATAATGTTGCCTTTGAAAGAGGAATTCTGTGAGGATATTAACAGTCCAGGTTGTTGTTGTGTAAGTCTGTTCAAGCGTGTGTTTGGGGTTGTCTGCATTATCCGTTAAATGCTGCAGCAACTATTTTTACAAAAACAATGCCATGCACCATTTCTAGAATCACAAGCAAAGCTTAAAGGTGCAGTGCCTAATTTCCACATCATTACACCATCAACAAATTACATCTTCTGAAGAAAATGCAAAAAGAGGTGCTCTGAAGAGGTGCAAAAATCTCTACAATGTCAGGGTGTTGTGGGTGGTTGCCATGGTGTTTCTATGGGTTTGTTGTTGAAATATTTTCTAATATGTGTGGTTATATGTTGCTATGTGATTTAGGGGGTATAGGGTTTTTTTATGTGGTTACTAGGGTGTGTTAGGTGGTTTCTAAATGCTTATAATCAATCAGGCAAACTTAAAGTAATAGCAGGATGAGTTACACATTGAAGTTTAATAATTAGTTGTTATTTTAAGTTCTAATATTTCACAATATTACTGTTTTTACTGTATTGCTTAAATAAATGCAACCTTGGTAAGAGACAGAAACAATGTTCCATAGCTGTAAATAGTTTAGTACCAAACAAGGTTGCCAGTTGTCTGGCTATCACCAGACCAAGCTCAGTCTTTTAACACTGAACATTGGTCTGGGGATTCTGCTCTGTATTTTCTACTGCAAGAAGTGTGATCAATGAGCATAATTCAAATGACTTTGTACGAAATTGGATAGTCCAACCAATCAGACCAACATTCCATCGCTTCTCTATCTGTCATTGTGTTAACCCCGACAATAGCGCGCCAGGTGGATCAGCCAGTTTGTGATTGGTCCCTGCAAATTTGTAACAGAAGCCGGATAGAACAATGTACAGGTTTCCAGCCTGAGCTGCAGGGCGAAATCAGACCCACCCCCTTTAGTTACTGTTGCTATGTCCGAGAAGCCATGGCGATCCCATGCCACACATCATGTTCTCACGCAGAGAAAAATACATCACGGAGCAAAGAAGACACTGACATAGCACCGACAGACAGGACAGCGCATGTTACTTTTGACATGAAACAAAGTCTCAGCTTTTCAAGTGTCAATTTTGTTTTGACTCAATTTTGTCATTAATGTAAATAATACGTTTTGTGGCCATTTAAAATACCATTTAATGTGTTGTGCCAGATTGCTGTAGCAACTCAGTTAAAGCTGCTCGTGAACCGATCATCTCTTCCTTCTAGTTAATTAATAGCATCTAATTACCATGAATGAACATCAGAATGAATGTTGTTTCAACCGCAGAAAGACGTTAGTACACAGTTAGTCCTCCTGACTGCTTTGTCGGACAATATGACATATTCGGTGGATCACGGTTTATGATTGGTCAGATCTCCTGTCAATCAAACACCGGCGAAGGGTGAATTGCTTTCCGAGATGGGGGTTGTTGCCTGGTAAAAAAAATGGGTGCGTCTCAATCAGTTCCCTCGCTCCCAAGCTCGTGAATCAGTAGGCCTATATCATGTAGCCTACATGAATTTGGGCACTGGTAAGGACAGTAAAGGAAGCTGGCTGACACATTGGGACACTGATGACTCTATTTCCAGCGACATGATAACTTCCTCATTGTACAGCATCATTACTGGTATTTATGAACAACAGCAGAGATATTTCTGACATTACTTGTAATATTATTTAAAGTAGCCTACATTATGATAAATACTTTGCTTGTTATCTTTTTAAATATATATTGCGTTATTGCCGTTGTTATTGGTCGTTATGTGCAGTGAGTTGGTTCACGTGATTTAAGTTTCACGCTTCAGAATGTCCATTAAGGGAACATACATGTTCGATGTCATCTATGTCGATACTCCCTGGGTTTTGCGGTGCATTGTGGGACTTTTTAGAGAGCGAAATTTGAGTGCGCTGGAAGGATTCTGCGATTGGGACAGCCCTTAAAATGGCCGACTCCCTGATCAGTGCCCTGACTACTGAACTAGGGAGCTGACAGAGACGCACCCATTGTGTTCTGAAAGTTAAAACCCCCCGAGTTCTTGGGGTGGGGGGAAATCGCTGACTAAAAAACTACCTGCAGCAACAGTTTAAAAGTAGCCCAATTTCGTAGGAAAACCACAGACTTGGCAACACTGGTACTAAACCAAAGGTGCTCTGAGGAACAAATTAAGTAGAACTCCCCTTTAGTCAATATTATCACCATAGGAGGCTCTGTCAAACAGCAGGTCTGCTTTGCTTATGTAAACATGTAGCAGACTGGTGAAGAGTAATCATCCTCATGCGGAGCATGCAGGCACTCATTCATAGGGGCTTTTAATGTGGGTTTGATCACTACGTGACTGACTGGAGTCAAGACAGATGTGTTTGTCATCCCTTCAAAGATCAACCTGAAATACAAGTCTGATAGTATGTTTTTTAGATACTTGGATTGATGTTTAATTAGATTACAATCTTATACATCATGACAACAGAAGACCTCATTTGCCTTTAATTAAATCTTTTCAGTGTCAAAATGTTGCAAAATGAAAGGTATGGATTATTCTATATTTGAGTTCCTCTCCTCAGGGGAGAAGTCTGAGGCCAAGAAAAACACATTTTCTCAAGGATTTCTTTAGCAATAATGCTAATGACATGTTTGATGGAGAGAAATACCTGTGAAAGGTGGAAAGATGCCAGAGGGCGGAACACATAAACAATACAGCGAAGGGGGCCAACTATGCCAGGAGCTAAAGCCCTGACGGAGCAGACTTCACACCTGCAAGCTCTCCACAGCAACCCCTATGCAAACACTGCAAGCTCAGGGAGAAAGAGATAGTCAACTGCTGATAAGATAAGACAAGACATTTCCCACATTGATGGGGCTAGAAGGAAAACTACCATCTGAGCTTATTAGATGGTTTAATGAACTTTCAGAGGTCTTTCCTGATCAATATATTGAAGGTGAAAGAGCACTTTTATCTTGACTATTCACTTTTTTTGGGGTTCTTCTCACCTCATCGACTTCATCTTTAATGTTCTGTCTTTTTAAAGCCTGTATGTCAGCAAAGCATTAGATTCTCAAACAGACCGAGACAAGGTCCACTCCTCATGCTTAAGCTCCTTCACTGAGTAACATTGTTTAGAAGTAATTACAAAAACAACAAAACCTCAGAGTGGCCGATATCCATTGTGAGGGTGTGACGGTGTATACAGACTTTGTGTGTATGTGAGTTGCAGGGGCAGCATTAAATGTAGATTTAATGTAGTAACTAAACAATTTCTTTATTCATTTATTCTTGATTCAAAAAACATTTCAGAAAAAAAAACATTTTAATTACTATTAATAATAAAATAATATAAATATATGAGTAGTTAGTATTAGTATTATAATATTACATTAATATTATATTTAAAAAAACAAGCACTGTAGAGCAAAAATAGGATTGATTGTCTAGTGAAATAGTGTTACATATTTATTAATTCAACAGTAAACTTATAAAATTGCTATTCAGGTGTGTGTGCGCATGTATGTGTGGCCTGGTAAACCCTAAATTATGGGGACAAAATGTCCCCACAACGATGGCAATATCCAAAATCCTTGTCCTTGTGGAGACATATTTTGGTCCCCAAACAGCGTATAAATCATACCAAGTTATGTATTTTTGAAAATGTAAAAATGCAGAAAGTTTTCTGTGATGGGTAGGTTTAGGGGTAGGGTTAGTGTAGAAAATACAATTTGTGTGTGTGGGTGTACAGGTACAAATGTGTAAATGACATGCATGGGTATTACAAAGTTAACATGGTTTATGAGGACATTTCCTGTGTCACCGTAAACAAAATGGCTGGAATTTGAAATTCAAAAATCAGTTTTCTGTGATGGGTGGATTTTAGGGGTAAAGGATAGAAATAGAATATACGGTTTGTAAAGTATAAAAACCATTACACCTATGGAGAGTCCCCATAAACCACATATTCAAGAATGTGTGTGTGTGTGTGTGTGTTGACCCTCCTCTGTTGTTGACAGTACACAAGGTTAAGGCACACCCTGGACAGAGAAGCCTGGGAATGGAAGATTTGTTGGCAATACAAAATACTGCACAGTCATCACAGATGACAAAGACACTAAAATACAAGCGTCATATTTGTAATTTTAATATTTTAGGTTCATTTGTTGCCATAAGTGAGGGGGGGAATCACTGAGTTTGACAATGAATGTGTCATTACAGTGTCCAAAGGCATAATCTTAACAACTCATTGTGCGGCTGTTCATATTCATGGGTGGAATCTGATATGGCTGAACACTATAGGACTGATTAAAGTGATTTTCCCTTTCCACTAACTTACAACAATGGCTTTTAGTTTGACCTCTAACTTCACACCTTTCTATACACAGATAAGACGGTTTAAAATGCATTTAATTATATTTATTAAGGGTCCATTAGTGATGACAGAAAGCAGGACTCTTGCCAAAAAGTAGCGAGGCTTTTAACTTATACATAGTGCAAGATTAGCTGTTAACGATAAACTGCAACAACCTAAATAAAGGTAATAAGACTGAAACAAAATGCACATTCTTCAAGGCTATGGTTTGTCCCACTGTCAATCATCCTTAGAAGGCTAAAATATTTGTTTTCCTTCAGAGTGGCAACTATTAAACACATGTATGCCTGCCGCACAGGCCCAGAGGTAAGAGCATTAAGATGACAGTTTGCCTTCAGCAATCAACAAGACACTTCTTTCTTGAGAACTCAGTTAAAGGGGTGGAAAATGTAACACCACATAAAGGCCTAGGGGAGCGCGGGGCACAAACTAACGCAGGGTTAGTTGTAACACGCATGGTTTAACACTTTCCACACATGCCAGGATGACAAAACTGTGTATTTACTCATTGCCATAATCGACATTATTTAGAGAAAAAATTGCGTCAAAATTAAAAAAAACATTTGAGGATATCACTGAACATTTATTTAACCATAGCAAAAGTACATTTCTTAAGTTTATTTGTCATCTGTTTTTTGTTTTTTTGTGTTTCTTTAAAATAAGACAAATCTGATATTATTTTGATCTTATATTTGAGATGGTTCTTTAATGCTGATCTAACAGCAGAAGACACGAGCCGCGGTTTAAACCCCAGTTACACAGGTGGATGCGTTGTAACACTGCGTTACAATCAGCCCCTATTAGAACTACACTATTATATTCTATACTTTTATTAATTCTTTTGAGAAACCATGAGAAAAGGGTGAATAATGACTGAGAGTCAATGTTTAGAAATTATTCATTATTAGCTGTATTTAGCGATGTTTGTTGTCAAACTCAAAAATAAGTATATTTAAAAATACCATTATTTTATTTTAAAAAGTTAATAATTATATGTTATTGACAAGATATTTTAGTTTGTCTTGGATTTTTTTGATTATATCAGGTAACATTTTAAGCTGCATTTGGTCATGTTACATGTACCCCACCTATGGGGCATGTTGTCACAAAAAAGTATACACTATTAATGAAGCAAAACCACATAATAGTACTGTGTGTGAAATTAACATGGGAAAAAATAAATACTCTGAGCAATCAGTCTTCAAAAATAGTGGCCATCATCACCTTGACAATAAGACAAAGGTGAAGAAAGTGTGTGTAGTGGGGTGTCTCATCTTAAATGAGTGTTTACCCTTGTGGCATTCCGAGTTTCTGTTTATTTCCCTGTCTGTCAGAATTGCCCATTGAACAGATCCTAAACATACAGATACACTCACTAATGCAAACATCCAGCTAATTCACATACCATGCACACTCTTAAAGGGATAGTTCACCCCAAAAGTAAAAAAAAAAATCCTCTCATCAAATGGGTGACTTCCATAGTATTTTTTCACACTATGGAAGTCAGTGGGGCCCATCAACTGTTTGTTTAGCCATATTCTTCAAAATATCTTCCTTTGTGTTCAGCAGAAGAAATAAATTCATGTTTGGAACAACTTGAGGGTGAATAAATTATTTTTGAATGAACTTTCCCTTTAAGGCACGTTCACATAAGGATGATAACAAGGATAATAACTATAAAGATCGCTGTATTAAGGCCCATTCACACAAAGAAGCGATAACGATAACAATAAAGATATAGTTATAAAAATCATTCAAAATATAAAAGAATATTAGAGTTCACACCGCAACTATAACGATAATGGACACAGCAAGGCAATTTTTTTTTTTTTTTTCAGCTAAAGAAGAATAAAAATATTGACAGCCAATCAGAATTCATCCTGATTTAAAGAGCTCGCCCATTTAAAGTGGCAGACCACAGAATAAACATAACGTTATTGTCCGCTGGTATGGACGCTAATATAGTTATCGTTATAGTTTTATAGTTATCGTTCTTGGTGTGAATGGGCCTTAACTGTCCACACCAACAAACAATAACGTTCTGTTCAGTGTTGGGGGTAACACATTACAAGTAACTTACGTTATGTAATCAGAAAAAAAAAAGAGTAATGCATTACTTTTAAATTTACATTAAATATCTGAGTTACGCAAGTATAAGTAACGCAAGTTACTTTATTTTCAAATGTATTGACTGACAGCTCTCCCATGTGGGCCTCATTTATGAAACTTTTGCAAATATATGAGCAAATTCTCTCGTAAAATGGAAAACTCTCCTCCAGATTCACAAACGCTTCGCACGGATTCAGTAGATAAACGTTTGTATATTAATGAATTCCAGACATTCATAAATAGGGCAAGCTTGCAATTAGCATAGCCTAATCCCAGCCCCGGAGTTACAACTGCAAATTACATGTCCAGGAACGCAGTGAAATCTTCTGGACTTCTTTCTCAGGTTTGGCTCCAGTATTTTGCATAAATGCTAGAGACTAATTGGCCATATGCCTAGCAACAAATATTAAATTATCCAGTGTCCACCAAAAGCATTTTTAGCCTGCTAAAAACGGCTGGTGCTCTTCTGAAAACAGCCAGCTGGTGGCGTTTGAAAGCGCTTTGCATGCAACCCAGCTAAGATACTTTGGTTGCTATGATACAGAATATCCATGGCAGTAATGTTACTAAGCGTACAAGTGGGATGATTGGTCAGTGTAGTATTTGTCCCGCCCCACCTCCACTGTGATTGGATGGCCGGGTAAAAATTGATGAAGTGACGAACGCTGCATATCAGGCCTACCAATTATTTTTTATTTATTTATTTATTTTTTTTACAGTCTATGCATATTATCCAAAGTTGAACAGTTAAAAAAAAACAAAAAAAACAAAACAAATCAACTCGTGAAATATTATGGTAGGCCTACATATCACATCAAAATGCAATGTCATCAGTTTGCCTAAATTAGAACATAAAACATTCAACTGTTTTGCACCATTTACACGTGGAGGGAAGAGGTGTAAATTTCTTTCATACTAACTTACATTTTGGAAATACAAACACTTTCAAAAATTTACGTCAGAGAGGCTTTACGAACAAAGTTGGTATACTACGCAAAATTCCAATAATTACATTTGTTAAATAAAACTTTTTTTTTTTTTAATGTAACTTTATCGACCAATGTATTTGCTGCTGACCTTCGATGATTCAGTTAAATCATGAGCAAAAATTATTTTAGATTTTTTGTTTTTATAAGTGCATATAATGGATTTTTTTTGTTGTTGTTGAGCTGCACCCTCTACTGTACACTCCTGAATTAGCATTTCCTTCAGCCTGTTTTATTATTTATTATTGTTTTATTTCCTTCAGCCTGGCTTATTATTTTAATTTTGGTATGAAAGGGTCTTTACATTTGCCCCAAAATAGAACCCCAGGCGAGAATCACACACCAGGTGAGAAAAAGTAACACAAAAGTAACTTTTCCTAAAAAGTAAATAAGTAACGCAATTAATTACGTTTTAAAGGAGTAACGCAATATTGTAATGCATTACTTTTCAAAGTAACTTTCACCAACAAGGTTCTGTTTATTATAATGCAGTTATGTCATCTGCCACATTAAAGGTGCACTGTGTAAATTTTAGTGGCATCTAGCAGTGAGGTTGTGAATTGCAACCACCCACCACTCACCCCTCATTTTTGAAGCACAGAAGCTACGGTGGCTGACACAGGACAAAGATGTCGTCGTCTGAGACGGCAGAGAGTAGCTAGAGCTCTGTAGAGCATTTTGTCCATTTAGGGCTACTGTAGAAACATGACGGTGCAAAATGGTGACTTCACTGTAAGGGGACCCGCGGTGTATGGAGATAGAAACGGCTCATTCTAAGGTAATAAAAACATAACGGTTCATTATGTGAGGTCTTTATACACCTCTGAAAATATAGTTATGTATATTATATTACATTTCTGTCAATAGATCCCCATAAATATTAGGCTACACACTGCACCTTTAAATGCTCTTTAAAGTTGTGTGGATACTGATTGGCTGGTTGACTTACCATTCATCAGCTGGGGGAAAAATATAAAAAACATTCTTAAAATGATTCTCCATGTAATTATTGTTATAGCTGTGGTGTGGAGTTCCCTATTCTTGTAAAATTAGAACTATTATTATTTCGATATAATTATCATTAACTTCCTTGGCGTGACCTTTAATGAACGCAAAACATCAACTGACATTTTCACCAAATCTTCGAAACGCTCAACTGTAAACTTACAGCCATGATGATGAGGTAATTTCTGATGAAATGAGGAGGCTGAACTCTGTTCAAACGGTGAAGCGAGTTAAATTGATAATTTTTTAAAGACAAGCATGTCTGAAGACTCTGTGCCAAACCTGTCAGAAGAAATAAAAAAATGCTTGCGCTGACTCGTTTTGCTTACATTCCATCCGAAACTCAGCATTACAGTCAAATCAAGGGCATTTTATCCTACATTTAGCATGCACTGATCTCAGAGATAACAGCTCAGTGCGCGGTGCGAACAAACTGGAAAAAAAAAATCTCCTTTGTAAGACTGGTAAAACCAGACATGGGGGAAACCAAAGAAAGACATGCACAAACAGATGCACAGAGCAAATAGACAAATACACGCTCATACAAATGCACACATCAGTGCTATCATAGACCATCACCTTCAGAAACATTATGAAAGGACATGCATCTCACTCCCTTCTATCTGGCTGATGTTCCTAAGTCTTCATCAGTGTTAGCTTGTCCATCCATCATGAAGAATAGCCCCCATTGTAGCCCAGGCAGGGGCAGGTGCTTAGTGGTAGCCCCCCAGGCCACAGGTTTAGATGTATTGGGAACATATGGAGGGAAGGATGGAGGTTGCAAAAGGGTTGGGGTGGGTTGCTTCTGTGCAATTGCAGTGCCACAAAGGATTCATTCATGGCCATAGTGTCGGACATGTGGAGATGCCACAAGCAATGAAACAGACAGCGGGTGGTGACCATATTTTAGAGGAATGGGATCCACTCTTTATACCTTGATGTCAAGGCATAAAAAGTCAACGAATGATGAGCATATCTAAACCCCATAAAAAGCTTTGACATTTTGATGTCAATCTGGTATAAAAAAATATTAATCTGGTATAAAAAATGTCATTAAAAACTAACTAACTAACTAACTAACTAAATAAATAAATAACAACAACATGAACTATGAACTTGTCTAACCACTCCAGGGAGCTTTGAAATTTGATCAATCTGGGATAAAAAATAAATAAAATAAATACAAAACAATAAATGAATGAATGAATGAATAAATGGACATTTCAGAGAAAAAATCTCCTTCACCCCCAACCCTTTCTCTCTCTCTTTCTCTCTCTCTCTGTTTGGTCTCTTTTGGCCGGTCGACTGAAGCATTGTGATGGATTTGGTTGCATGTGTTTTGGATCATCTGCTGAAGCTCCAGGTATAGTGAGGATTTAAACCGGCAGGAAATTCTCTGCTGAATTCCAACACCCAGCCCCCTATGACAAACTTATCATCCCACTCTTACACACTGATTCAACCAGGGGAATCTTCACAAGCCACCCAAGCAGCTAGTGAACAGAAACTAACAATGGGAACAGAGCATTTTAACCTGTAAAAAAAGCATGCAAGACATAAATCACATACAAGTTAGGAGTGTGCACATATGAACGTGCATGTGCGCAGGCCAATAAGCTCCATTGACAATGATGGATTGTAAAGAAACACTTCATATCATAACATTTCATCATACCCTGATTAGAGACAACATCCTTGTAAAGAGAAATTAGGAAAATAAAAGTTGACATTTCTATCAACAAGCCTTGTAGAGATTGACAAAGTGCATATGACGATGATTTAGAACATTCAGCAGAAAAAAAAAAAAAAAAAACTACAAATCATCCTCTATTGTCTTTAATTGTTTCTAACAGACAATTTAAACCAATTATCTGCTAACAAAAGCCTTGCCCACAGCAACAGGCAACACTTCACCTATCTTAACTGGAAATCAAAGGGTAGCACTGTGCATGTCATTATGTAGCTGCATGCTCTCAAGGTTATACAGAGGTCTTATCCTGTTTGAAAATGCACCATAACAACTTCATGACAGCTCACTTCATTACGTAGTCCATTCCTGATGACTGAACATCCCAGACATAGTTTACTGCCTTTCCCCTGCGTGGGCTTCTATAAGCACTGGACAGTATAAAGTCTGGTACTTACGTACCTTCATTCCACCTTCATACCAAAGAGCATGTGAATGCAGGGTTGTGCACAGAGCTGCTGCCAGGTATTCTGTTTGTGCTGGATTTAATTTTAGGGATGCAATCATATCAAACTTCCCTTTGCTTTTGTGGGAGGCTTCTGGGGCCTCCTGTCAGCTGTTGCAGTTGTTGGCTCCCATACAGACCTTCGGTTTCCAGTAAACAGCATGGCAAACTGAAAAAAAAGTACAATCAACAGACAGATTGTCAGTGCCTGTCTGACAAATGGACAGACATAAACAGTTGGAAGTTCCAGTGCAATATTTGAGACTCCGAAAATGCCTATTTCTTACACAACCTAAATAAATTTTCTATGTTAAATATGAAGGTTTCCAGACAATAATGGTATACTATCTCTCCAAAATAAATGTAAACGATAAGCAACACATTGGCTCAGTCAAATATAGGCGTGTTGTAACAAATTTTGTTTCAATTTCTGTAACTTAGATCCCCATCCCCCCCCTGCTTTCTGTGTCTCAAACTTCAAACTTTGTACTATTCCCATATTTATCTGCAACAAATTAAAGAAGTTTGTAAATATATAAATTAACTCAAAATGGTGTAAATGAATGTCATGTACAAAAGAGCGCAGCTGTTATAACCAGTATCAGGGTTTTAAAGTTTGTGTATTTTTACAAAAAGCAGGCTAACAACTTTGTGCTGCCTTAAGTTTTTAAGTTTAGTGGACTTGAAATGTTAAGTTGTCTTAACTGAACAATTTAAATCCGGTCAATTTGAAAAGTGAAGTTCTTAACTAAAATTAAGTTAATTTCACTTGTTTTATAGTCTACTTTATTCTAAGTTTAGTCAACTTGAAATGTCAAGTTATCTTAGTATACAGTTCCCTACAGACTGTATAGTTACATTAACAATGAAAAGCTAGTGTGGATGCTATTTATCAAATTAAGCAAGATATTATTATTCTGATTACAGTCTTTTAACATTAATTAACAGATCCTGACAAGAAATTACACTTTCCTATCTCAAACTTTTTTTTTGTCTTATAACTTCTATCACCTCCGGAGGGTAATGATATCGCCTATTAAGCTCATTTCTAAGATGCACTCATTCTTCAAGAAAAGGCATGTTTTGGCCTTATAACAATTGTTGAGAGTACTCAGTGATGGCAAAATCTGAACAGGAAGCAACTATTTTGTACACACTCATAAAAACTCGTGCTTAGTATTGTGTGCGTGTGCGTAGTGCAGCCTGCATTACCTTGCGCAGGTACCCGCGTTCTAAATGGCACGCTTGATGGACGTTCCCAGCGCAAACATTTGTCTTCACATCCCAGTTGCTCCACCCCGCAGCGCCAGAGCGGCGAATCAAAATGCGCTCGACTTGGACTCCTTTCCAACGTGGGCTGTGGAGTTAAACTTGTAGTGGAACGGGGGACGCCAGATCTTATCCACACCACACAGCGGCCAGATACCTGATCGTGCTTGGATGGAGGGGCGAAACCCGATCGCCTGATGTGCTGCCTGAAACCCAGAGGAGTGACTTATCAGGACGCGTTCAAAATGTCTTCTTCCTCAAGCGAGGTCATTAGTGCCGATGAGATCAAGAGGGAGAATCGTGGGAGTGTCAAGCTGTCAATGCTGGACCCCGCGGAGTTGCCGATGGAGAATGCCGAACTTTTGGACTGCTCGCCGGCCTCCCTGGCCTTTTCCCCAGAGCAGGTCGCGTGCGTCTGCGAAGCGCTTCTGCAGGGTGGGAACGTGGAGCGCCTGGCCAGGTTCCTCTGGTCACTGCCGCAGAGTGACCTGCTGCAGGGGAACGAGAGCATCCTGAAAGCTCAAGCGATAGTCGCGTTCCACCAGGCCCGCTACCAAGAGCTCTACTGCATTTTGGAGAACCACAGTTTCAGTCCGTCAAACCACTCGTCTCTGCAGGATATGTGGTACAAGGCACGCTACACCGAGGCGGAGAAGGCGCGGGGCAGACCGCTGGGTGCTGTGGACAAGTATCGCTTACGCAGGAAATACCCGCTGCCTCGGACAATCTGGGACGGAGAGGAGACCGTGTACTGTTTCAAGGAAAGGTCCAGGAACGCGCTGAAGGATATGTACAAGCGGAACCGGTACCCATCTCCAGCCGAGAAACGAAATCTGGCTAAAATGACAGGACTTTCTCTGACGCAGGTCAGCAACTGGTTCAAAAACAGGAGGCAGAGAGACAGAAACCCATCCGAGGCGCAGTCAAAAAGGTAGGACGCAGTTATAGTTGTATTTAAATCGAGTGGGAAACGTATGGTGGAATGCGCGAGACCGAATGGAGGACACGTTTCACCAATGTTTTGAAATACGAAGCTTCTATGAGGTGTAGTTTTAAAGAACGTGGAGACCGTGACGCCTTCACTCTTAAAAATAAAGATTCTTCAGTGGTTCTTTGAAGGCACATTCATCATTTAATCATTTTCTTATTCAAAGCCATTTTGGCTGTATTTGAGTTGGCTATAAAAAGTTCATGTTGCATAATAAGTTGTTCATATTAGTCTATTCGTCTCTGAAACATCTGAAAGCAATTTTAAAGTACATTTTTGAAGTGCATGCGATTTTCAAAAGAACTGGAGAATAAAACGTTATTTGAATAATTGTTTAAAAGTTCTTCTTTGACATGCAAAACCAAAATTTTGTGTACAGTCAGTCCAACAATTATTAAGCCTGTAGTAGACATTTTATAAATTGTCGGATTTTATTAAAAGAGTCACATTAATTGGATAAGCAAAACAAAGAGCTGACTAACATTTTAACAGACGTGTAGATGCTTTCAAATACAACCAAAACAGACCATCGGTTTACTTTAGATATGATCATCCATTACATTACCATAGCCATTGTCTATGTTTGTTTCTGGATTTTAAAGCCATTGTCCCACCCTGATAATCAGTCAGAGGGATCTGCACTCAATCTCCTGACGTGGCCAAAATCCTCTTCACAGCTTGAGGCAGATAAGAAACAGCTCTGTATTTGTAAACTTTTGCTTGCACCTTGATTGTATGACGAGTTTCAATATGCGGTGGAAATAACTCCTAACTATTCCGCCCGCAAAATTTTTGCTTTTATCATAAATAATAAATCTTGAGTCTCGTAAATAAGGGAGGTCAGACTTTTCCGTACGAGTCTGCAGTGAGCGCTGCTTTGAAGTTGCACTGTCACCCCGACAAAGATAATTGTTCACTGTTTGAACGAAGATGCCCATGAACTCCTTATGGGAGACTTTTGGATCAGAAAAGATCAACGGCTTGTCGTGTCAGTAAGATCTTTGTACATAGATGCGGCTTGCTCGAGCCACTCTGAACGATTCACCCGCAGCTGTCATAGTCTGTAAAGAGACCCACCAAATGCCTCCGAGAGCTCCTTTTATCTGATTTTTGACCCCCGAGGGCAAGAAGTCCACTTTAGAAATGGTGACTGAGATATTTACAGAAAATAATTTCTGTTTTTAGAAGCGCACAAGAGGTTGACTTTTAGCTATTTGTGATTTCAATGTGCTTATAAGTTAATCAATTGGTTTATAAAGTCTATTACCTAAAGTGTATCTACACAAGTGCATATACTGTTACTGATAAAGCAGTTCGTGTGCTTTACTTTTTTTTTTTTTTTTTTTTTCAGTATTTTTAAAATTTGCAGATTAACAAGAAATCAGTTAGAGAGAGAAAGAGAAAAAAGTTTGACAATACAAGGCATTATGCATTTTTTTATTTATTGTCATTACATTTTCTGGAAAATATGAGGTATACTGTAACAATTCAAAATGAAATGATATTCAAAAGAGTGCAAATGGTGGATGACTATGCAGAGGAAATCATGCAAAACACTACTTTTCAGCACCAAATCAATCAATAATTAAACACACACACACACACACACACACACACACACACACACACACACACACACAAAACAAAGGATCTGTTTCTTAAACAATGATTCTTTTTTTTTCAGCGAGTCAGATGGCAATCATAGTACAGAAGATGAGTCCAGTAAAGGCCAGGAGGACTTGTCACCACGTCCCCTCTCCAGTGGCTCTTCCAGCTCAGTCGCACATGGAACAGCCCCCCCTACAGTTTACTCAGATGGAGGAACAACCGTCATCCAACAAATTGGGGATGTCAAAATACCCTCACACGCAGCTGGAGGAATGAGTTTTAATGGTGACCTAGCGAGTGTGAATGCTCACTACATCAACGGTGGAGGCTACATTCAGTCACATAGTAGCAATGCTCTCCTGAATGGACTCGGCACCACAAGTAGCCATTTCTTGACCTTTGATCCCCAGAGGGTCTCCCACCACAGTCAGGAGAGGCTGTTAGGTGGGACTTCTGTGTCTTATGCTCCGTTCTCAATGGAACCTGCCTCTGGAAAGCTCGACGCCATGCAGACTCTTGTTTCCAATGCTGAAGATGGAGTCATTTCTTCAGTGGTCTCCTTTGCTTCAGCTCCCTCCATGCCATCCACTACCTCAGGAGCCCTTCATCTTAGCAGTTACAGTGTGGTCAATCTCCCAGGAAATGAAACCACCATGGGTCTTCCTCCTCTAATGCTGCCACCATCCTCAACATCATCCACTCACGGTAAGAGGAACTTATTCATTAGATATATTGCCTAAAGGGATGTCGGTTCAAAATAACAAATTATGTCATTACAAACCTGTATGTAGTGTGTACTATTTTCTGCAGAACGCAAAGGAACATATTTTGAAATGTCTTTTTTGCATTCAATGAATGCCAACAATGTTGTTTTGGATCCCATTAACTTTTATTCTATGCGCAAAAAAACAATCACCCTTTGTTGTCATTCAGGTTTGGAAAAACATGAGAAAGTAACTGACGGCAGAATTTAATTGATTTGAGTATATATATACACACAAAGTTTTCCTGATGCTTCCAGTTCAAAACGGCTGATTTGCGCGTCGGCATCTCATGCATACGTCTTTGAAAATACAATAACAACAATACCTAAAGTCAACGGAGCATTTCTAGTGAGCTCATAAGAGCCAGAGTAATTACATCATCACTTTGGAGAATACTAAGACTGAACATTTATGTGGTTAAGCTTGCCAAAAGTGACCACAGAGCTAGATGCAAAAGAACAGAGGTTTTGCAAGAGAGCCTTGTGGGTCATGGGCAGTTGGAGTGTATTGTGGGTAAAATTGTGAGAGGCATATGGGGGTCCAGGTCAATTGGCTGGAGGATCATACCAAACGCAGGCCTCTCAACACTGTCCCCACCTCCCCTTCATGGCCCTAACCACTCACTAATGGTTCTTTCCATGAATATTTTATAGCCACATCAATAACAGCAAGGCTAGCTGCGTTCTGCTCCTCTCTCGCTTGTCTGTTTTATCCTTTAATATGCAGTTTACGAGCCACATAAAAACAAACCCACCCCTGGCTGAACTTTTGATTTAGAAGGAAAACAGTTGAGACCAAACGATCCAGCAAGAAAAAGACGATATTAAAATTGTTTAGCCAAAACCCTGTTTCCCTGTGCCTATAATTTTCAAGGCAATTCAATAAAATATGTCTTCATAAAAACACAAAGTTTGATCTCCAGTGCCTCACAAATACAAAGAAACATTAGCAGTTTCCTTGCAGTGCCATTCTTGTCTGAAGTCAAAACTAGGGAGATATGATTTCAGAATTTTCTGTCCCATAGTGGCTTTAGATGTCAAAAGTGGACTGAGTAACAAGCAGACACATTTTCAGAACGTACAGATGGTTCAGACGTACAGAAGTCAGATGGAAGGAAACTATGTTCCTGACCCCCCTTTATACAACAACCCACCATCACATGCAATGTCTGCGGGAAGCTAAAGAAAGCTTGTCGAAAACTTTGGTTCTAGTTTCAGAAAGTGAGCTAGTAAAGGGAGGGGGAAGGGGAGGAGGAGTTTGGGCTCTGTGATTATTTATCAGACATTTGTGCAAGCCTAATGGAAGAAAAGTGTCTGGCTGAATGCCAGAGGCTGTCACTGCAAGAGACATGTGCCAAGAACCACATTCTAGAGTTACAAGGAAATCATAGCGAGTCTAACCGCAAACAGAAAATGAAAAAGGTGTTTCATTTTACAGTTCACTTGAAAAGTTCTGTAGAAAAGATAGACCAAAGAATGACCGAGAAAGAAAGAAAGAAAGAGAGAGAGAGAGAAAGAAGCAAACCTCTTGAGATAGCAACAAAGGAGTCCCATCTGGATAAACAGATCACACCTTCATGCTCTGTCCTTTTTCTCTCATCCATTCTCAATTGAGTTGTTATGGGCTGTAGCTATTGCCAGCTAAAAGAAAAGAACATTGTATTAAACTGGGAGGGTTGATGTCCAGGCCATTCGGCCAAAGTGTTTGGGGTTACCTTGAAGTCACAGCACAACTGCTCCATCATTTTGAGTCGCTTTGACCCTGAAAGTTTTATGCACTGAATGAAAAAGTCTATGTTTCCTAATGATATAGCCTAAATATCATGGTTCTACGTAATACAAAATATAATTAAAATCATAGCTGTCCATTCTTTTGAGAAAATGGTTAAACTGACATTTCTGACATAATTAGGAGATTTATTCAAACATAGGATACATAAAAATACAATGCATTTATAATATAGTTATATATAGTTAAATTATATTTAGTTACATATATTTAACAATATGTTTATGAATTTGCGATATTATCTTCCCTAAAATTCTGTATTCTTGCTAACTAATGAGCTGTGAACTCTGAATGTCTTACCTGAGGTAAATGTAACGTCAAGTGACGTTGTTTACAAACTGTATTTCCAAGGTTGAAACACTTTTTGATCGATTACACGAGAGATGGATATCAGCAAGTTGTATTGCAGCTTTTAACATATCTTCTGGTGTTCATTCATGTTTATTTCGTACTATAACTGGTAAAACGAAAGAAATTATGGTTTTACAGTTTAACTGGCTATGCAATCTGCAACGACACATTAAAGAGCGCCAAAACGGTATTTAAATTTAGAATTACAAAACTATAACAATAACAATATATATATCACATTTCTCCACAAACAACTGCAACTTCTGGCTCAAATTGATATAGCATGTGCGCATCACATTCATGAATGGAGAACTACATTTATCAAACTGGATTTCATTTTCTCTTTATCCCCCATACAGGCTCTGCGCCTTTGGGCAATGTGGTCAGTGACTCTTCCCAGCACTCGAGCCAAACCCTGCTCTACACCCAGACTGTGAAGCAGGAGCCTTTGGATGTGTCTGGAAGCTACACTTATCCTTCTGAAATGCCCCTGGACCAAGGCAGCAATCTGGGCTACACAGCCTCCCTTTTCCTTTCGTCTTCCTCCACTAGTGGTTCTCTCCAACCTATCGTAACAGCCACAGTCACCTCTGCCCTCTCCGGCACCGAGGTACATCACGCTCTGAGTCAAGCTGGACGTGGTCTCCAAGAGAACAGTCTAGCCCTGTCTTCAGACTACAGGTCTCAAGATGTCCAGCTGCCCAACAGCCTGCAGGTTGCTTCTAGGGCAGGAGAAGGCCAAGTCAGGGTTGTTTGTGGGGATCTGGACATGGAAGGGAAAGAGCTGGCCAAGCTGCAGACTGTACAGATGGACGATGATGGAAGTGACCTCTGATGATGTCATTAGCAATTAAGAGCAGCATTTCACTAGTGCTGGACCGGTTTTGTCACACCGCATTGTGCTCTTACGGACTCTGTAAGCACAAATGAACCCTAACAATGGATATAAAATGCGAACAGTGCCTTCCTGTCCTCAGATATCCCAACTTGCACTAAGAGGGCTGCAGAATGTACCAGGCAATGCACTGACCTTTTGAAGATTATTTGGCTGCAGTGTCTTTACTCGCACCCATTAAAAAGCACAAAGCAAATGTGCTCTGAATCAAAAAAAACTGCAGCTTTATAGTGATCGTTTTCATTTTACAAGATTTTACTGAAGCACAGATTTTTGTTGTTGTTGTTTATGGTCTTTTGTATTTAAATGCTTTGAGTGACGATGCAAATGTGATAAAGGTTATTTTGTTATGTTTGACTTGAGGAATTTTATGTTACAGAAGTTTTGATTTAAACATACACCTCTTTCTATGCATCCCAGTGTGGACTTTTTTTTTTTTTTTAAGTATATAATCTTGACCATTAACTGGTCACATGTGCCTTCCTCATAAACTGTCAATATACTAGGAAGCTAGGTTAGAGAAAAAGACATTTGTTTGGTAGAATTTATCAGAAATAACTGAAGTATGAGTGTTTGTTTTTCTTGCTTTGTGTGCCTAATGTTTTACAATGATTTGGGCATATATCATTTACTTATCTTTAGAAAATGTCCAGCGCTGACATATGTGATCCTTGCAGGACAAGAAGAATATTCTTAAGGTGCGGTCACATTTATTGCAGTTCAGCAAATTTTCATGGGCAGAATTAAGTAATTTTGTTATAAAATTTTGGAATGTTATGGAATTTTGCATGAGGGTGAAAGGTTTCCCCACGCAGATTTCACAACAGGTTCAAATTAGTCATGCAAATTCACTACATTGACCAACAGAAAGCTGCTTTGTTTGAAAGGGACTTCAGTACTTCATACATCTCTATACAATATTGAACATTTTGCTAAGATTTCACTAATGTGACCGCACCTTCACACCAAACGTGAGCTCTGTACATGCTTCAAGAACCTAAAACGTCAGTCCTGCTTGAAAAACCTATTTTTTCTAAACCCTTCCATCCTATTAAATATTTATATTTGTACATATATAATAAATGATCCGAGGGTTGTCTATGTCACTGACACCGGTGTTTCACATTAGAGTCCTAAACCTGATAATTCAATAAGGGAATGACATCACTTTCAATGAATCATCTCTCATTGGAAGCACCAGGTAAGTCAGCTATATGTTTTTAACCAATGGCAGGCATGATGGCGGTCTAAAGGACATCCAAGACTATCCATTTAACCAGATCAGGCTACAACTTGGACCCCCTGGATGGCTGGCGGTGATCTCAGACATTACTAATGCATGGACGTACACATATGCAGCACGGTGGAGATCAAGCTTGTGTTCTCACCAGGGGCGTCCTCTGTGATCTCCAGCCAAAACCTGGCAGCTGAATAAGCCCCGCTCACTCTTAAAGTGTCATATGGTACCTGTCATGACATTACTCAAAGTAAAGGTCATCCAAAAAGCCAGAGTATATGAGGAGAAGTTACATATCCTTATTAGATTTCCTGAACCGTCCTCACATGATCTAGCAGGAATAGACTTTTGGCCCGGACTCTAGGGCAAAAATGCAGGCTCATCGTTTGGTAGATTATGAAAGGGTGATAGGAGATATATACTCTGTTCTTAATATCATTAAACAGGATTTTACAAAGACATTCTCTGTTCTGGTACATCAACTTTCATAACAGAATACAACAGCAGATATTTTAATTAATCATACAATGTGAAAGTAGGAGCCAGAACGGCCAAAGTCAGTTTTCTGCCGTGGGAACATTTCCTTCTCTTGATGCACAGTTGTCTACACCAGCCCGTGTGAGTCAGCGCTAATTGAATGGCGCCCAGGTAGGATTTGCTCCCTCGCACAAAGGAGGAGACAAAAAAGCACATTGGGTAAAGAATCTATTGTTACCTGCCCAAAGGTGACCCTGTCGCCTAGGGCACCAGATTAGCTGATTGCCAGGTATCAGATGGCGCCTCCTGGAATAGTGCAGGGTAAGAAAGCACTATTGTCTGGGGCTTTAAGCAAAGAAATGGTGGGCGCAAGAAAGAGGGACATGTGTGTTTTATGTCCCCAATTTCCCCTTGGCAGACTATGTCACTGTGCGTTTCATGGGAAGCGGTGTTATGTTGCTTTTCTGTATTATACAAAATACGTCACTCCATCACCTAGTACAGTGAATGGGATGGTTCACCTTTTATAACAAAAGGCCCAGAAGAGAACAAAAAAACACCTTCCTTTTAATTCGCTATCCAGTTTCACCAAAAGAATGTGAAATACAAGGAACGGTCCTCAGTGTGGATGAAGTCAACTACAGATGCATATGTCTTGAGAAAAATACTGTACATCAAAAAAAAAAAAAAAGTCATGGTTTAGCAGATATGAAGAAAGTAATAACAGATTCACACTCCATTTTTAGTATGTTTCTGTACATGTTTTGAAGATGTTCATAAATCCTAGGAAAGACAGGCTATAAAAAGTGAGAAATCCTGAAGAAGTAGGCTTATTAAAGAACCTGACCCCTGGCTTTTTCTGGAGGTTTCAAAGTGTGGCATTTAGTGAAGCACAGCAGACTGTGAAGCACATGTAACCGGACCCTTGTGCCCACTGCACCACAGCACTATATACTGTGCTAATGTGAGGTCAAGGGGCAAATGAGTCTGAGACCCATCACTTCTGTACACACACCCTCTTCAATCTAGAAAACAAAAATCTATATTTGTTTTATGAAAACACTGAGTGAACATTCTGCAATTCAATGTTTATTTGCATGTCTTGATGAAGTAAAGCTTGGGTTGGCTATTAACTTTTTAACCCTAAATGACTCAAAGACTGAGGTTATAGTCTTTGGCCCATCTGACAATTTTAAGTTTAATAACTCTATTTTTAGAAAGTCTGTTACCTTTTAATTCAGAGTCTGTATGGAACCTTGGTGTTCTTCTTGACAGTCGGCTAACTCTAGAGAAACATATATCCTCTTTTGTTGCCTCTAGCTTCTTCAAGCTCCGTCTCCTTTCAAAAATTAAAAATGTTCTGCCTGGAAAGTCCCTTGAGATAGCAATACACGCTTTAATTACATGCCGATTGGAATTCTGTGCTTCTGTGTTCTGTGGCATTTCAAAGTCCCAGGTTACTCGGCTACAATTGGTTCAAAATAAAAATTTGTGTGTGTACAAATGTATACACAACCTTGCACCAAGTTACCCATCTGAACTGCTGCATCCTTATAGCCCTTCCAGAGTCTTACGATCGGGTAATCAAAACTTACTCATGGGTCCTTGTACAAGGCTGAAACGTAGAAGAGATAGAGCCTTTTCGGTGGTGGGACCTAGGTTGTGGAACAGCCTGCCAGCACAACTTAGGGCTGCTCTCTCCCTATCACTTTTTAAATCTCTTTTGAAAACCTATTTGTTTCCTTTAGCTTTTAAATGATGTTGATGTTCTTATTACTTGTACAGCACTTTGGACCGTCCTCAGGCTGTTTTTAAATGTGCTTTATAAATAAAAGAACTAGAACTTTCATACACGAAAAACAATTCTAAGTGACGGATTATATATATATATGCTAAAATTTTATGGGAAAAAATATAATTATTATTATTATCATAAACTTTTGGCAAGTCACTAGAACATCCAAGCCAGCAGGGGTCAGCAGAATGACTTCAATATTTATAGTCCATTAAATGTAAGGGATGCTCATAAGCTAGTTTTAAACGCTGTATTGAGAGCTTTCTGGCCTGGGTCTGCCAGCTGTGACTTTGCAAACTTTACCTCAGTAGCAAAATATAAGAATGAATGCTGATGGGTTTGTGGCATGAGGAACCCAAAGACTTGATACCACGCAGAAAAGCCTTAAAATACATCTTGTTCTATCACATTCTGGTGCAGACAGAAAGTGAATCTACGTTCTGAAATAACCTCATTTATCATTATCGTTGATGTTTCTGATTAGAATGGGGAAAAGACACGAACAATGTGACAAAAACATGATGAGTGCACTAATCATGTCCTACTGGAACCCAGTAAAACACCTTTTCTTTTATATATATATATATATATATATATATATATATATATATATATATATATATATATATATATATATATATATATATATATATATATATAAAATAAACAGATGACAACAATCACTTTTGTAAAAAAAAAAAAAATAATAATGTTATTTCATAAGAATTAAAAATAATAATAAAATGTATGTATGTAATTAATCTGCTGTCTCCCAGCAGATGTAAACACACACTGAAAGAAAATTGTAAATACAATTACAAAGACCATCATGTATGAAATAATGATGTTCTCTGTATTAGATATCAGGTTTTCATTTTTATACACCAAGATGCATATAAAATGATTGAGCTGAACATGTACAGAGTATGCCCCACATGACCCAATATCATTTTACTTAGATCACCTTTACTCACCCCAGGCCTATATAATTAAATGTATTAAGTGTAAATGTCACTTTACATTTCAAACCTATTCTTTGATCATCTCCTTACCAATTGCCAAAATTTGATTATTGTTAAATCAACCTATTATTAAATTAATTAGGTTTTTGTCTAATATTGGATTACTTTGATGTTGGCCTTTCACATAACATTATAATACACTGTAAAAAAATATATATATATTGTTGGTTTAACAAAAAAAAAAAAAAAAAAAGGTAAGTTACCTGATTGCATTGAAATTAAAATTTTGAGTTAATACAACAAAGGAGATTGGTTTAATAAGTAGAAACTCAAAAAAATGATGTTATCTGAATCACATTAAATATCCAAGTTGATTTGACAAAAGTTGTGATAAATCATGAAAAGATTTTTGTTTACAGTGGGGTTCTCTAAACCTGCTGCAAATCAAGAATAACGTGTTTGCGAACGAAATTTCTGCGTATATTAATATATAAATTTACATTTCAGCTATTCCGTGTTCTCTTGGGGCGTTATGAACATGCCTGAAACGTATACTTTAAGAGAATGACCTCATTGTTGTTCATTGTATAGTCTACCGTGATTACTTTTTTGAGGGAAGCAGTTTATGGTGTGTTTACCATTGGTATGTGTGCTGGAGCTCGCGTCGACCTTGCCAACCCTCGCCTTTAGGCCATAAAAGAGCACATCTTGAAATGATCAAGGCCTGAGAACGGGCACGGCCTTTCGATTTCTGAGGTTTAAGGAGGGGGCGCGCGGCAATGTGGTGGAGACATTACGACAACCCGAGCGCCGTCAATCACAGGCCCGTGTGCAGTTACACTGAAGCTGATACTTGACCCATACTGACGAAATAGACCTGAATGTCGTTAAATTCAATGAAGTCGACAGTCAGCAATGGAAAATTGGTTACGAATTGGGAAACCACCGTTACAAACGTATGAAACTTCATTTAGCTTAATCCAATGAGATATAAAGTGATACAGAAGTCAAAATAATTTACAAGACCCCACATTCATATGAAAAAAATGTTTACGTAGTTTTGTAAGGTCTTGTTTAATTTTCTAAAATGACACTAAATGAATTTAAAACCTTAAAGTAAACAAATCACAAAAAATATTCTTCTGAAAATACAAAATGTAATACAACAATGCTTTACTTTGCATTTGAAAAGAAATTGTAAGCAAGAAAAAAAAAACGAGTGGTGCATCTTTAGTGATTTCATTTTGCAGAGTTTTGTGTGCCTTGGGTGATCCCTCAGGACAGATGGATGGGGCAGCTTTCATTAGCCTGCTCCTCTGACCCTTCAGAGACAGTGGGCAAAAAGTTGTTTTCACAGGTGTACGGATTGGCTGCTAAAACCGATTAAGTCCGCGTTTTATCCCAGTGTCTTGAGGCTTCCCAGATCATTTCAGCCCCATATAGAGGGAGCAGTGCAGGCTCCTTAAGTAGCTGTAGTCTACATTAACGGGTCCATGAGTAAAGAGCGACTTAAAAATGAACGCCGCGCCTCAAATTAAATTAAAAGAGGTGCTCCATTCTGGGTGAGTGATTGTGAGTTTCGCGTCGCCGCGGTGTCAGGTTGCAGATTTCCACGAAGATAAAGAAACGCGATCTATGCCTTAAAACAGCGTCTGGATGGCAAAGACCTCGACGAACACAGAACTCATTTACTAATGCATCGGGTTTAGATTTCACTGTACAGGGAGAGGGGAGAGCTGGAAATAATGCTTTTTTTTTTTTTTCTTAGCATAAAGAATACAAATCATTGAAGTGCTATATGCTATGTTTGATGTTCAAACATGATGATCTCAAATTAAAAAAAGCAGAGAAGCCAAACAGAAAAACAGCATGGTAAATTAGGCTAAATTTCTCACATTTTTGTGTTTCACCGATTTTGCATCTCAAATAAACAGCAATTGAAGCGGGTAATTTATCGGTATTAACTGTATTTATCCTCGTAAATAAAAGCAATCTTGCATCTTTGTGTGATCAGCGCCATTTCGGGGGTTCCACTTGCACATTGGGCCGAATCATCTGAAGAAGCCGGGGGCGCTGCTTATCTAGTGATTAGCATTGCGTTATCTTACAGGCTCGAGAGGCTGATTGTTTTTAATGGACCTTCAAATATCTCCGCGTGCATCTAGACGTTGCGCAGAGCGCGTGCCCTTGACAATGGCACAAGCCACGCAGAGTCAAACTGATGATTGCAATGATTCTTTGTTGCAGATCAGAATTGTCAACCTAATGGCTAATATGCAATTGAGGAGCGACTTTTTTCCCTCGTAAGTTAAATGAAGATAATGCCGTTAATTTGACTCGGTTTACTTAATATAGCTACAATTCTGTTAGGATAAAATATAAGCGCTGTAATGGCTTTGGGTGGCAGATGAACGCTGCCTTCAGACAGTTGCTATAATTGATTAGTATCGAGGTGCCCGGATCCCTCAGGTAGAACTGGAGACGGGGGATCCAGTTTCAGACCACCGAGTCCCCGTGGGAGGAAATGGAAGCAGAGTTCTCTCCGCACTGCTGCTGGGGATAGGGCAGCTGGAGAGCCAATCAGCAGTCGCGCAGTGCTCTTTTAGCGCGACATGAGTCGATAGTGAACAAACTGTCTTCAACAAACACCCAAAACTTCACGGCGCGCGCAGAGGACGTCTCCAACCCCAAAAATCTTGTCAAGCGACCTAATCGCTCCCACTGAACGAAGGCAAACGGGGTGTCACCCATTCCGCTTCCTTTATAGCATCTAGAGGAGAGCGGTTTGGTAGCGGGAGTCAGACGTCATGTCAATGTTGCCTTCTTTCGGGTTTACTCAGGAGCAAGTCGCGTGTGTGTGCGAGGTGCTGCAGCAAGGGGGGAACCTTGAGCGTCTCGGCCGTTTTCTGTGGTCTCTTCCGGCCTGCGACCATCTCCACAAGAACGAGAGCGTCCTCAAAGCCAAGGCTGTAGTCGCCTTTCATCGTGGAAACTTCAGGGAACTTTATAAGATACTAGAGAGTCACCAGTTCTCTCCGCACAACCACCCGAAGCTGCAGCAGCTGTGGCTTAAGGCCCATTACGTTGAGGCTGAGAAGCTGAGGGGGCGACCGCTGGGAGCGGTGGGGAAATACCGAGTGCGGAGGAAATTTCCTCTGCCGCGCACAATATGGGACGGCGAGGAGACCAGCTACTGTTTTAAGGAGAAATCCCGCGGTGTGCTGCGGGAGTGGTACACGCACAACCCCTATCCATCTCCTCGGGAAAAGAGGGAGTTGGCTGAGGCCACAGGGCTGACCACCACCCAAGTGAGCAACTGGTTTAAAAACAGACGGCAGAGAGATCGCGCAGCGGAGGCAAAAGAAAGGTAAGCCCAGTCACCTGAGAACAAAATAAAAATGCGATTCATGCAGCCAATCCAGCCCCCCGTTCCCCTCAGTCCACAGCTGATGCTGCTGCTGCTGCTGACACGTCTAGTTTCATCCAAGAGATCCTCAAATATTAACAACTTAAATACTTACAGTTGTTACATTAAGGATCTATTTCTGATTGATGTACTAACCTTTTTAAAATATAGGTTTAGTCATGTTACAGGCTAATATTTGTTGACTTAGCTAATTTATATGAACGCAATTAACCATTCGTTTTAATATTTGTCAGCAGTCAGAATAAAAGAGAACATTTCAACTTAATTATAAAATGTCAATAGTGAAAAAAAGATGAAATTGCTGTTTCATTTCGATGGCCATTCAGTATAGAAATAAAATATGCTTTATTGTGCGAATTTGTTATTCTTGCATAGTCATCCGTCATGCCCAAATTAGATTTATATTTGACAACGACTTTATTTTTTACACAGCATATTTTATCAATATAGGCTAATGTAAAATGTGTTTGCGTAACCGTCATCTCTTTATTTTTGACAGAGAGAACAGCGAAAACAACAACACGGGCGCCAACAAACAGAACCAGCTGTCACCGCTGGACGGCGGGAAGTCCCTGATGTCAAGCTCGGAGGACGAGTTCTCGCCCCCGCAGAGTCCTGACCAGAACTCCGTGCTCCTGCTCCAGGGTAATATGAGCCACCCCGGCGCGTCTGCGTATTCCATGACCGGCCTCGGCGCCGCGCAGTCGGTACACGGCATGCAAGGACACCCACATCAACTCCAGGATTCATTACTGGGACCTTTAACTTCAAGCCTGGTGGACCTCGGTTCTTAAGTGAATACGACTGAGCTTTTATTTATTTTTGTTTATTTTGTACCAAATATAGACTGAGATCTGCCACTTTTACTGTATATATATATATAAAGGAAAAAATGAACAGTATAAATCTAAATAAAAATCCTTAGTTTTTCTCTGGTTTTCAGAGAAATACTCCTTCACCGTGGTAGACTTACGGACTGACATTTGCCAAGTCGTTAAACTGGTCAGAAGACAAACCAAAAGCAGTTAATAAAGCGATTCTTTTCTTCAAACTCATAAGACGTTCTTCTAGTTCTGTTTTGCACCAATAAAATACGAAGATGAAGTGGGAAAACTAAAACACAAGTTCGCCATAAATCTGTGATAGTAACAATGGTGAAACAATATTCACAGATCAAGCGCCAGGTCTTTGTATCACAACATAAACTGTTAAAAATAGAATACACTACTGCATTAAAAAAGGGTTACTTAAGTTATGTATTTAAATCAAGAGTGAAAATAACACATATTCGAATATTCCCTTCACGCATCAGACCAAAGGCCCAAGATCTATCCATCTTAGATATATTAGCCTATACTCTACAAAAGTAGGCCTACATTTTTGTTTTTAATGGGAAATTATTGTAAATAATAACACTTTTTTTGCTCTTAATGTTAATCCTAGATCTAACTTAAATATTAAAGTTAAACCCGATACCAAAATAATTCGTTTTGAGATACATGTGTCCAAATGGTTTGAGGAGAAATGACATACAAACCAATGGAAATTACAACTGGGAACAATAACGAATTATTAAAAAAATATGGGAAAATAAATGAATGAATAAATAAATTAGTAGATAAAATACATATTAGATGGCCTATTAATATTTATCTTCTTATGATAATAGCCCTAATTAATCCAGCTCTTCTCTATATAATCTACTCGTGCACAAACGTCCTCTTAATATTGTGGGTCAACAAAAAGCGGGGAGCTGTTGATTTTCCTTTAGCCTCCGGAGGCGCGTGTTGCTTTTGTGGTCGCAGTGCATCGTTAGGTTTGTAGTGGGGTGTTTACTTTGCGCTCTCCCAATGTTTGTTCTGGTGGTTCTGGGCCAAAGAGAAGACATACCAGCTGCGGGAGGCAAACTCACGTGGCTTCATTCATAAGTTTCTTTTGAGCAAAAACGCAAACATAGGTTTCGAGGCCAGCTGACCTGTGTTCTTGTTTCATTGGCATAATGATCTTCAGACAATAATAATAATAATAATAATAATAATAGCAGCCCAATAATAATGAAAATGTTCTCCACTAACTTTAACCCTTACAGAATAACTACATTATTTTGCATTGGTCAATGTTGGCTTATTTAAGAAAAGACTGAAGAAAAGACTTTAAAGGACCCCTGATCGTTAGCCCAGCGAAATGTGGAGCAGCCAGGCAGCCTCCCACCCATCTTCCACGCATGCATGTCAGGGTAATTGTTTTTAACAGAGAGTACCGAGGATTTCCGGTCGCTAATCGGAACCAGTTGCTTGCGCTAGATTCGCATTAGAGCACTGGAGGCCCAGAACCGCCCATAGAGGGGCAACTTCAATTCTGCCCCAAGGGTACCAAAACGTGCAATTTTGACGTTGAATGCAACATCTGTTGACAGCCGCGGGTACCATTTTCATTTTTTATTTTTATTATTTATTTTCGTTTCTTATCTGCTTTCTCTTTATTTTGTATCAATCATTAGATAATCAAAAGGAATTAGGCTACCCAGCTTTCTAAAATTAATTGATCATTTCCTAATTATTAGGAATAATTAATTAGCTGAGTTAATGGTTCAGAGATCTCTCTTAAAATGGAATAGACAATCCATCCTTCTTCATGTCAATTGTGAGCGTTAAGAGTGATTGAAAAACAAAAACTTACACATATGGTTGAAAATGCATCTTAGCAAACCAAAACCAATGGCTTAGGAACCATACTCTCATGTATTTTACTGTTACGTCATTTGAACAAATTTAAACACTTTATATGCATATTTCTGGATATTTAAAAATATGAAATTATTTGTAGAAATTAGAAAATATACACAACATTGTAATTTATTGTGCTCTTAACAAATGCAGTCACAGAACATCGAGGTTTGTAAAAATACTATTTAGGATAATTCACTCCAAAAAACTACATTCTGTCATTATTATTTACTCGCTCTCATGCTGTTCCAAATGTGGAAGATATTTTGAAAATGTGTTTTTTTTAAAAATCTAGTAAACAGGGTCCAATGTAATTTAGATGACCTCAACATTCCTCAAAATATCATATTTTGTGTTCCCGAATTTTACATTTTGGGAGAATTATTGCTTTAATATTTCATAGAAAGTGTACACCTGTACAGCTTTAATCTATATGCCACGGCCATTTAAGAGCCGAGCAAAAAAGCAATAGTAAATAATGAAAATTAAGAAAAGGTATGAACTTTTAAAACAGGGTTTGCTGTTATAGTCACTGCACAAGAAGCGGGCAGGTTGGGAAAGAGTGTTTGGAGCTCTATAGTGAACCAAGGCTGCTTTTTAAAGGGTTCAGGTTTCCAGTCCCCCATTCCCTCTCGGAGCACAAGCTCTACAGCACTGTAAAGCAAGGTGAGCACACAAAGCAGAGGCCTGTGCTGAACGTGAATGAGACGAATAGAGTGTTTCTCATGTGGGAAGAAAAGGGTTCGGCTGTAATGTGAGCAGCCTTTGTGGGGTTTAGGAGGGGGAATGACTGAGTGCCATTTTCTTCACAGATAATAGTTGAGACTTTTGGGAGTTGTTAAGGGGGGTAAGGGAGAACAGGTGGGCTTCATGGCTCCCTGCCCTTCCCCGTATTACCTTTTGTCACCTGAGCTCAGGTCATCCCTCGCCTCGAGGTTCAGCTCAGTGAGGCATCGGGATTACAGGACGGGGAAAACAAACAACATACACACACTCACACGCGTGTGTACACACACACACACACAAGGCAAAATGTTTGGAATATCAAATGGAGGAATCCGTGCGACTACAGCAACTATATGATAAATTAACATACAGATGGTTGAGAAAAGATAGACGTAAACTGTTTAAATGAACCTTAGAATTTAGAAGATTAAGATGGTTCTGTTTTGGAGGCAAATGTTATTTTGTGTTAACAGCTTATAATAAATCACTGGAAAGCTCAAGAATGGTTAGGCATCTGCACAAAAAAAAGTAAAAGTGTTTTTCCATATGTGTGTCAAAGAATATGGCCTTGGAGAGATGCTGAGAATCCCTTATTAACTGTAGTGGACTCTGTAATCCCAATGGAGCATTTATTACAATACACAATCATAAATCAAAGAAGAAACATTATTCCATTAATGTAATATTCTATTTTCTTATTTCATTATTAAATTAAAATAACACTTTTTACAGTGTCCTTGTTACATATACGTACTATAGTAATAGCAGTAAATTATGCACAATTACATGCAACTAACCCTCAACCAAATCCTACCCTAACCCTATAGTAAGTACATGTAGTTAATCAATATTACTCAGTACTTAAATATATAATTGCACTGTAACAATGACACCTTCAAATAAAGTAATAGTTCACCCAAAGAAAAGCAAATTATGCTATTATGTACTCACCGTCATTCCAAACCTGTATGACTGACTTTCTTTTGTGGAACACAAAACAAGATGTTTTGAAGAATTTTTGTCCATACAATGAAAGTCATTGGGGTCTAAAACGACACTGGACCCATTGAATTTCATTGCCCAAATAAATAAATGGGCTAAATCAAAATGCCAAATATCACTTTTGTGTTCCAAATAAAGGGTGACCAATCAACTTCATAAATTAAAAAATGAGTACATGTCAGCTTTAAAAGAGTTCATTAGTCCCCTTCATTCTCCTCCAAACATACTAAACCAGTGGTGCAAAACTCACAGGCCACAGTCCTGGAGAGTTTAGTTCCAACTCTGCTCCACAACACATACCTGTAGCACTTGATTATCTGGATCAGAAGTGTTTAATTAGGGTTGAAGATAAACTCTGCAGGGCTGTAGCCATTTTGCACCCCGAACTAAACAAAATGAAGCAAGACGAACGAGTATAGTGCAGTATATTGTATCACCTTACAGGAAGTCATGACTAATGGCATCACCACAGTGACTGCGCATTTCTCAGACTGCCAATCGACCAGCATTGTGTTCCATTACAACGACATCAACACTAACATTAACAATGCAATTAAAATTGTTGTAATTATCTCATGTAGGAAGGTGTGGAAGAAAAAAGATAATCAGAGCTTAAGACTTCTGTACACTCAGCGTGTCGCACAGTACAATCCTAGGAACTTATTGTCAATGTAGGAGGTCAAAAAAGGCATCACTTATGAACAAACACATGCCACGTTCCCTTATGCATTGACAAACACTTGCACTCGAGCAAACACACGTCATAAAAGGTAGACTAAACCTGTGCCGCACACCTGCCTGTGCGTCATCTCTCTGTACAGCTGATTTTAGATGAGCTTCCTGTCTGGGGAAGCTATTGTCTCTTATAGATTTGTCAAAAAGACAGCAATATCACTCCACCAATTTGGCATGACTTCACGGTTTTATCAGTAAAAACTCGAAGGTCACACGCTTTCCCAGCACCCTCGATGGTCATGGTCTGTTCTGCAGCGCTGGGTAACGGATTACTTCCAAACGGTCACAGAGGCTCAGGTTTCAAAGCCAAGCCCCACTGATAAACGAGTGGAGGCAGTTGTCACCCAGGCAGGGAGTCCTCCATCAGCAGTGTCTGAAGAGCAAGAGGGCAGGGGTTTTTCACAGACTTGCTGTGAGCCTGGCGTCAGTCGCTCCAGGGTTCATAGAGCAGGTATTTAAGGGTGATGACCACGGAGGAGCCACTCATATAAATGTACATTAATATGCACACACTCACATTCACACATACATACCACACTCACTCTCTCCAGAAGTTTTCCAGAATATGGGAGGCCTGTCCTGCACAGGAAAGTTGAAATATGGATCTATCCATCACAAAAATCTAGATAATATATACACATACTAGCACACCACTGCTCAAAAGTCTGGGGTCACTAAAATGATCAAAAGTGACAGTAAAGATGTTTATTAAAAATAGAATGCTGAAAATGTATTAAGATTTCCTTAAAGATAGTAAGCCGCACAATACAATTGTCTCATTGGACAAACTCAATTTAATTGAGGGCAGGATTTCCATCCAATAATTATGTGTAGCCCCAACTCATAAAAATCAAATTCATGCAAGTAAATGTAATTGAGTTGGTCCAACTTAATTTAATCAAATACAGATTAAATAAAATTTTATATCAATTATAAGCAGTATCATTATACACAATGTATATAATGAAAAAATAAGAAAAGACTGGTGTCATTCCTGATATTAACATAGATCACATGCCCACAGACACCACTCTTCAGAATAATGGTAACCAAATTCACAAACATTACAGAAACTCATTTAAATGTCCAGCTTAACTGAATGTTAAACACTAACATTAACTAGCAACATCTTTCCCTTTACTGAAAAACATAAAATAACACTTTAATCCCTAAATTTACTCTCCTAATGCAGTCCCAAAGCATGCTGGGAACTACAAATCTACTGCCCAGTTAGTTATGGCAACAACAATAATTAATGTAGTTTTAACACAAATTAATTAAGTTGAATTTTGCCATGCATATGGTACGCAGTTTTTCACGTGCATATGATGCGCACTTTATTTTACGAAATCTTCCTTTGTGTACAGCAGGTTTGGAACAACTTGAGGGTGAAGAAATGATTTTTTTGGGTGAACTATCCCTTTAAATTTACCTGTAGAATCTAAAATAATAGATTTTTCAAGTGTTTTTATTTTTAAATGTAATTAACTAAAATAGTATAGACTTTTAATATTGGCCATTTATCGGTCATCAGCATAACATGGACAGAATTTAAATATTGTGATTCCCTATAGTTGAAATTATAAGTAAGGTACTGAAGTGATGATAACAATGACCTGAAATGAAAATCTCACAAACACTATGTCCCAAATGACGCTCTTTGTACTTATGTACTCATCTGTGTAGTGCATGAATTTTATAAGGTAATTATGTTATTCACAGTCTAGCCCCTCCGCTACAATAATTAAAGCTGAGACAAGAGGTGTCCAACATTACACACTTAATTTTTTCAGTTAATTAAGCGCATCACCCGTGGATTTAAAGAGTACTTTTTTTATAAATTTTTTGGGAAATTTCAGGGTGAACACACTATACAAAAAAGAAAAAAGAAAAAAGAAAACACGTCATGGAACTGTGCATAAGGAATCAAATTGGGATGCACCTAAAGATCATTCAAGGTGAGGGAGAACAACTGTTTACACACGTATTCTGAATCTCTAAAATGAACAAACCAAGTGGTCTTTTCACGTTGGATATTTTCACACTGGGCTTTTTCAAAGTAGACTTGACAAACACAGATCCTTCCTGTGGAGTGCAGAGGTGAAGACACGCACAATTACAGAGGTGAAGAGGGGCATTGTGGGAGGAGACTCACAGGTGACCAGTGCTGACAGACAAACTGTCAAAACATCTTGATCTGTGTCCGAGAGAGAAGGTCAATCTTTGCATTGTCTTTGCTTAGAAATGCCTTTACCTCCATGAGGTGATGTCTTTCCTCTGCACGTGAAACATAAAAAAGATAATTAGCAAAATGTCAATAGTGTTACTTTTTGAACCCCATTGACTTGCATTGCATGGGCAAAAACAGTTAAACATTCTTCGAAAATATTATCTTTTATGTTTTAAAGAAAGAAAGTCAGGGTTGGAACGACATGGCGGTGAGTAATGATGACGATTCACATTTTTGGGTGAACTATCCCTTTAAGATTTCCATCAAGAGGTGCATACATTTTTGATCAAAATCTTCTATTGACAATGCAAGAGTCCAGCACATGTAAAGTCTCCTCCAGCACATCCCAAAGACTGGTCTAGATTCATGTGTGAAAATGACACGGCCATGATGTGCCTTCCTACATGGTTGTTTAAGAAATGAAAAGCTAGAAGAACTTTCGCCAAACATATAACATGCTAGAAACATAATAATCATTGCAATAAAGCAATTAATCCAATAATCGGCATTTGCCTATTTAAATCCAAACGCAACTTTTTAGTGTAGTTTAGATGAGGAACCGTACTGTTGACCTTGACTGCTGCTCTAAAATATTTAACTCATGCATATATCGTTATTACAGTAGGTGCATGATACATTTTGCATGAGCATGTGTGTGTCCGAGTGAGAGCTGAGCAAAAATGAATCATAATGGAGGGGGCCTGTATATGAGCCCCCCGATCTCAGCTCAAAGAGAGAGTCGTTTGTTCATTGATGGCTAAGTGACTGGCCAGGTAACTCGAGCTCCTTCCCCCATCCTCCCCTCCCCTCACTCAGTGTAACGGGCACTGATAAAACCCTGGATGTTCCCTCAAACATTTCAGGAAATGAAAGTTTGAAACATGATCCGGCTGCGCCAACATCTCCTGCCCCAAGACAAAAGAGGCTCACAAACCTGGCGGATACTGTTCACCTAACAGATGATGGAGGGAAGAGTGAGATGAAGGAGTGAGAGGAAAAAGACAAGGATGCCGGAGAGGTGACTTAGGGAGAAGGTGACAAAGTGAAGAACAAATAAGCAATGTATTTAGATGTTTTCATGTAATAAAACTTAAATACTTTAGCAGTCACATGTCGCAAAACCAAGCAAGCTCTCTTTCTCTTTTCTGTTCTAGTCCGTGCAGCTGTCCCGTTCCCCACTGCTTGGAATGTTTAGTGCTGTCTGTCACTGCTCATTGCCGAGCTAGTCGCGCTTCACTGAAGCATATCGTGAGAGTTAAATGAGTGACAAAGCATAAACTCATAAGGTGAGACAAACTGGAAACACCTTTGATGTCCTCTGCGTCTCTTTTGCCGAGGCAAGCCTGGACAGCTCTGTGCAAGAAGAAAAATCATCACTAGTCCTTCATCGTCTCTGCACTGTATACTTACAGACATCCCAGCAAGTAATTTTGCATTTAAAAGACGTCTAATAATCGTCCAAACACAGGATAAAACAAGGTAAAATGTGGGCTAATCTAACCATAGCCCAAGAACAGACTAGTCATCAACGCATAGAACATGTCAAAAAATGAAACCATACACCTTGTAATCACTGTTGATTTACATGATGGAATATCATACAAATTCAAGGTTATTTTGACTAGAAGTGGGTTACTCATATCGGGCCTATAGTAAAATGCCGGTGAAATGACGGCTGTTGCTTGCTGGGATGACAAACAATTTAAAGGATCAGTCACTATCCTGAGTTTATCATCATGCGCAAAAGCAAATATTGTTATGGTTCTTAATCTAATGATTGTTAAGGATTATTCTGACAATTCAAGATGCCAAAAAGTTAGTTTATGGACTTAATACTTGAAGTCTGTAACAAACGTTTGGCCTGATGCCCCAAAGTCTCCATAAATATAGTTGCAACAGAGAGTTCAAGATGCAGAAATATGATCTCAGTCCATTGAGTCCAATCATTGTTACATTGGTAATCTGTTCTGTATGAATTCAAACATGTAAGCCATACATAATATATACACTACTGTTTAAAAATTTGGGGTTGATAAGATCATTTCATGATTTTAAAAGAAGTATGCTCATGAGGCTGTTTATTAGATTAAAATAATACAATAAAAACGGTAATATTGAGAATTAATACAATTTCAAAAAGACTTCTATTTACTGCTCCAGTCTTCAGTGTCACATGATCCTTCAGAAATCATTCTGATTTGCTGCTCAAGAAAGATTATCAACGCTGAAAACAGCTGTGCTGCTTAATATTTTTACAGAATTCTTTCAAGATTCTAAGATGAATAGAACGTTCAAAAGAACAGTGTTTATTTAAAATAAAAATCTTGTGCAACATTATAAATGTCTTTACTCTCACCTCTGATCAATTTAAAGGGATAGTTCACCCAAAAATGAAAATTTACTCACGCTCAAGTTGTTCCAAACCTGTATGAATTTCTTTGTTCTGCTGAACACAAAGGAAGATATTTGGAAGAATGTTAGTAACCAAGCAGATCTCGGCAGCCACTGACTACCATAGTATTTTTCCCTACTATGGTAGTCCGTGGCTGCCGAGATCTGCTTGGTTACTAACATTCTTCCAAATATCTTCCTTTGTGTTCAGCAGAACAAAGAAATTTGGAACAACTTGAGCGTGACTAAATGATGATAGAATTTTCATTTTTGGGTGAACTATCCCTTTAATGCAACCTTGCTGAAAAGTATGAAGTATTAATTTCTTTCACACAAAAGTAATCTTACTGAGCACAAACTGTTGAACAGTGCAGAGTATTAATGTATATAATAGCATTTTTATTTTATTTTTTATCTCCCCCCTCCACTATTATTCTTTCCTTGTTTTTTCCCATTCTTTTGTCCAACCTCATCCAATGTCAACCACAGCCCTTGTCTGTTAGTCACCTTGTCTGCATCCCTCCCATTGTACATTGACTCCAATTTATATCAATAGTATCTTATTGTCATTAATAATGTTGCAGGATTATATATGATCATAATTCAGTGATAAATATGATCAAATTTGTGCAACTTCCTCTTCTGATTATTAGTTCCTCCAATGTCCTCTCATCTACTTTAACATAGTGGAGACTGAATTTACAGAAGCTATTTCACAGTAATAATCAAAAGAATGAGACCAGGCCACTGGTGCCCTAGTGAGTGTTCTTCACTCAGATCCCCACGGAAGAGGCCGCTTTAGCCTCATTAGCACCCGGTCTCATCTAAAGGACCGTCGGATTCAGTGTGCAGGACGGGGATAATAATGAAGAGGACAGAGATCCAGTGGCTCAGTCTGCATCCGTCGCTCCTCAACCAGAATTACTGGGTTGCATGAGGGTTTAACACACCTTAACCAGGATCTGTTACACATTGCAAGATAAGCTTCAAATTATGGATGCAGGAAGAAACCGGAATGATCGTTGAGTACCATCCCATTCTTTACGGAGAAACAACTATTTAATCTAAAGTAGAGAAAATAAAAGATCAACCCCAATGTTTAGGATGTCCTTTCTACATTGACAATTTCATCACCTTAATTTGAATCTCTTTTGAATATATTCAAAATTTAAAAGCAGGATGAAATAGAACTGTTCTATTCAAAGAATAGATTCCAGTGATAAGAATCTTTGAATATATTCAAAAATTTAATATAAAAAAAAGTAAAAAACCCCACAACAAATAGTCTTGATGCACAGTCCTTGTGGGACTTCATGCCTCTCAGTGGCCTTTCCTTTATAACAGCATGTTTTCTGGTCTTGAATGAATATACAAGCTATCCGGAGCACCAGGACTTGTTAGGGTTTACAGAGAGTCCTCAGAGAGATACAAGGAACAGGAATTAACTATGGTGACAGCTGCAGAAACCAGAGACCAGAGTTATTTATAAAACCTCTACTGTAACATTTCAAGTCAGCATCCCTCCTCAGACAAGTGCACTTATTAACTGGTGCCATTCATTACATGAGGAATTTAGACATTCTGCTTAGAGAACAAAAAAGCTTGCATGGAAATTTGTATTACCAAACATAAAGTATTTGGAGAAAAGCAAGTGGGAACAAGCTAAAAACCTTTAATCTTGTTAAATGATCAAATAAAATAGCAAATAAGCATGCTAATTTCTCTATTTCTCATCAGTGCATCTGTTGCGGGATCAATTTTGTTTTCAGGACAGGTCATTGCATCATTCATGTGCTGCCATATTAACAAGGAGCACTAAAGCCACATGCCATCTGGACTGCAGGTTTGAGGTAGGTCTCTATGTAAAGGAGGGAGTGTTTGTGTCCTGGTCATCCTCTAAAAAGACCAGGGTCATTTTACATCTTTTCATTAAGAGCAAAGTGTCAATATGCATGCATATAAATGATTGTTTAGGGGAGTCATGTCATTGGACAATATAGCAATCGACAGGTGGGATTACTCCGGATCACTTGTTTCTCATGAGGCCTTCATTGACAAACATTCTTTGTTTTGTTTTTCATTAGCCATTTGTTCATTTTTCATTTAGGCATTAGTGATTTTCATATCTGTCTGTGCGAGTAGGCCATGTGGTTAGTCTATAGTCAGTGTAAAAAAAGCTGCTCACAAAAGTGCTTATGTAGCCTATTTGACTGATACCATTAGCAAATCAATGGATGTCATATAGACTGTAACCAATACAGATACAAAGTGACTGTAAGCCATGTATTCTCAGAAGTCTAGTTCCCCATATCATTGGTAGACCTCCATCTTCTGGTTATTGTTGAGCATTACACGAGTCAGAGCTTTTTAGAGTTCGTCACATGCAAAAATTCTTGATATGATCAAAGTGACGCATTAACATTGATCCAAAACCACAACAGTATTCTGATTGGGTACTACATAAATTTTGCGCAACTGACATAACGCAAGCCAATGAAAGAATCAGGCTTGTTTGAGAAGAAATCGTGAAAGTGCTGCATTTTGCTATATTTGCTGCCCTCTAGTGGAGTGAGTTTGTATACCAGTCAACATAATCTGCCTAAACGCTTGCAATTGTGGGAAAAAGGTAATTAGTAGTGCTGTCAAAACGATTAATCGCGATAGTAAAAGTTTGTGTTTACATAATATGTGTGTGTGTACTGTGTATAATTATGTATATAAATACACACATGCATGTATATATGTTATATTTTTATATATAAATGATATAAATATATGCAGTATATACATGCAAATGTTTCTTAAATATATATGTATGTGTGTATTAAAATATACATAATTATACACAGTACACACACACATATATTATGTAAACACAAATTTTTATTTTGGATGTGATTAATCGATTTGAACGCACTAGTAATTAGTAATGAATCAAGCAACAACACCAGATCTGATATATATATATATATATATATATATATATATATATATATATATATATATATATATATATATATATATATATATATATATATATATATATATATATATATATATATTTTTTTTTTTTTTTTTTTTTATTAAGAAAATTTAAATAAGAACATCCATATTATATTTATGATTAACCTCATCGGTAACTTGATAAAACAAAATACTGTATTATAAAATGAAAATAAATATTGTCTCTGTTCGGTAATGAGCTTGTATCAATTTAATAACTGTAGCTGATAAGTTACATTATCAGCTACAGTTACATCCATGTCTGGATTTACATTTGAATTTGAGTTATTAATTCCACAGCAGACAAGTCTCGGGCAACAGTAACAATTTTTTTTTTTTTTTTGAGAAAGCGCTCCTCAAAATAGAATAAAAGTCTTTTTTTTAAATACCTTAGTGTCAAAACACTGACTGAGCAAGGATTTCATCTTCAGAGAAAGAGAAGTAACGCCCTGTTAGACAAATGTAAACGGTTGTAAAAGCACTTTGTGAAAAAGCATAGGAAGACTTCAAGGCACTGGCCATGGTCCTGAAACTTCACAAGACTAGGGAACTGCAACAGTGGGGTGACCGGATTTACAGGAAAGTGATCACAAATAGTCTATATGGAAAAATGAAAAGAATACATATACATACACATATAAGGATAATCAGTACATACATACATACATATATATATATATATATATATATATATATATATATATATATATATATATATATATATATATATATATATATATATATATAGACACACTGCAGAGTCAATTTTACTTTTAAGTCCCATCAATAATGTTCTAAAACTACATCTACAATTCTTTACATAACCTTGACTTTACTCTTACATTACTTAACAAGGACATGGCCAACCTTTCAGCTTAGAGATCACCGAGTGAAAAACCGAGAAGCTTTAGCCCAGGGTTTTCAAACTGGGGTCCTCCGGAAGGTTCTAAGGGGTCCCCAGAAAATTTCAGAGAATAAAAAAAAAAAGCAAAAATGGATCAAATCTACTCATTCTAGCGGTTTCATTTCTAAATGTTTCTCTCCTTTCTTGCCGAATACATAATTTCCAGAATTGTATATGCCTGCTTTGTTTCTCTTTAGTGAGTTTTTCTCACTATAGTCCCCTTTATCGCTCAATGGGGTTGTCAGGCAGTATTCTTAACGCAGTATGTCAAAGTTTCTAATACAAATCATTTTTAATTGAAAATGTTCTTCTGGTTAATACATTAAGTATAGTCAATTTACATTGGGAAACAATATGTTGTATTTATAATGTCACACTTACCATTTATCTGACAGTTTAAATGTTTTTTTCATACACAAAAATAGATGAATTTTAGGAAGGGGGTCCCTCATAAAGGTTCATCATATTTGGGGGTCCTTGGCATCAAAGTTTGAAAACCCCTGCTTTAGCCAACATATAAAGAGGTGAGCTGCCACTTGGAGCTCACAGAAGAGAAAAGTATTGAAGAAGCAGCTCTAGCTCAAGAAAAGACGAACAACCATCAGTATGTCTGCTTATCAAGTAAAGCACTCAACTGCATTCAGAGGTAAATTTAGTAGCAGGGACAAGATTCCCTAAGAACAATGTCCATTTGCTGATACTAACATGTTTAGATATGAGTTTGGCATGTACAGGATGATGATGTGTTATATATATATAAAAAAAAATAGAATACATCAATGCAATAATTTAAATTTTGGGACAAAAATGGTTATGAATGTAAAATACTAAATTACAAATTTAATTTACAATGATGCAATATATAATACAATTTCACTAAATGAACACTGAATTATAATTAAATTAATACCTGCAACATACAAATGTACCTTTTCACTTTTAAAAATCATTAATCTAAACAAAGACTCCAATAGAATACATATCACAATTGATGCTCAGATGAAAAGTCGAAATTAAGAGGAACAAAGCCACTCAGTAAAACTGGTTGTTGAGATTTAGTCCCATCTATGGACAAAAGGTAAAAAGGAAAAAGTAAAGAGGAAGTCTAACCCCAGGGAGCATCTTGTACTAAATTATACAATGAATATGCACGTAAAGGCACAGTAGGCCTATGCTAGAGGTGGCAATCCGACGGGACTCGGGCAGAAATAATGTTCATGGATGAGCTAATGTATTTTGAGCTAATGTAAATTTAGGTAGGGCAGATTATGGGTCTTAGCGCTAGTTTATAATAAACATTTTGTAAGCTTTATATTCTAATGGCTGAACACATCAGACACACCTTTGGCAGAATTACAATATCCCTGTCCACTCTAATGACGATTGTAAAGGAGGATGATGGTGACTTTAGGACACACACAACAACGCATAGAATGCCGTCTTAATTAAGATATTGTTTTATATTGTTTTAGAATGTTGCAAGTTGTGTAGGAATTCCAGTGAGGAAACAAGTCATGTCTTTTCTCAGAACAAACATAAAACAAACACAACTGAACTACTGTATATTCACATGAGTATGTTTAAACTAAAGGATTTATACTTTCATGAATCTGATATGCTACTCCACATAGGAAGAACAGACATGCCAACTAGTTACTAGCTTGATGCAGACACACAGCTGAAGCAGACTGACATCGTCTTGGTATGGAGCGAGGTTTATGTGAGGTGACGTGAAAATAAGCCTGAAATCTGCCCCAATGGCTCTCAATTAGAGCGTGCTGCAGTTCTATTTTTCACCACAGATTTACATTACAAAATGGTGGGGCGCTGTGGTATGAAGCAGGTCGGGGCAGAGAGCTTTGGGAGCGGAATGAGGCTGGTGGAGCGAATTCTAATATGAGACATCTGCGCAACACACCGGTCTCAAGTCCCGAGAAGCTCCAGAGCTTTTATAATGCTGCAGTCGGCCGCTGCTGCTCCTTTCATTTTGTTGTGTATGTTTATTTTACAATTAAAGTTATGCTTAACATCCGCCTCCTTCTTCCCTGAAATTAAACTTTGTTACAGCTATGTTTAATCACTTAAATTCACATTATTTTATCTTATTCTAATGAAATGCTGAATTACTATTCAAACAGGTAGCTTTATTTGACATTAAAATTGTGGGATAAAGCAGCAATATTAGAATATCATATTAATAAAAGCTGGATGACTTGCTAAATTGCATGCAGATGCAATTCATTTTAAAATATATTGTAGGCCTATGGTAGAAAAAATGCTGCATTACAAATAAAGCTCTTATTATGCTACATTAGCCAGCTAACAGAATAGTGTCATCTCTGAGGCATGGCATAATGTTACTAGCGGTAAATCAAGAAAACAAGAGATTCAAACAATAACACCTGTCTGATAAAATGCATAATATATTAAAGTATCTGGTGTTTCCATGGTTTATATGGAAGTAAAACCGGAAATCAAGAGTAGAGCAAATATTACGTCACTGACAGGCGACGCAATGACACGGGTTACACTTGTTAAAATTGCGGATTTCTCTGGATTTTAATATAATTGGCCTAAGTAGGCTACACAAGTTAACAAAATATATAACATTGTTCTAGTGGTTTTGGGATTTGAATCCAAAAATCTTAGCTACATATGTGTGCCTACTACAGCACAACACTCAAGAATATAAATTACATACCTCTTTCCTCTCAGCAATGGATGCTGCAATCTCGTTGAAATCCAAATCCACATCTCACGCTTTTCTGTGACGTCCCATAAAGTATGTAAAGTTGCAATGCAATGGCCGTTTTGGGTGGCCATCTGCAGTGAAACTGCACAACTAAAATGAATCAATAACCTATTTAACATTTACTAGTTATCAGAATAATGGGGTAAAACATTTAAATAAAAAGGTGTGGTCACACTAAAACTACCTCAACAACATATTCTTTAAACCACAGAGTCGTAAACAAAACAAAGTCTTTATGTGTTTCATTAGTTTGATGAAAATCTAATCACTGATTCTACACGTGCAATGTGTACGTTTTTGCTTGTTTAGCTGGTTATAATCGGTTTGTCCCATGAAGCGTCCTGGACTTTATGCTGACACCTACTGGCGTGAATGAATGAGGTTTGTTTACTAACCGCTACCTCCTTACAGATTTCATGTTTTTCTCCGTCATAACTAATACTACAAACATCTATAATGGACATTCTTGGATTCAGTCTCGTGTGACACTTGACTGCCGTGAGTTATTTTCTACATCAGCGATTAAGCCGCAGCGTTAAGGGAAAAAAATTCATTTCACCCAAAAATGAAAATTCTGTTACTCACCCTCAAGTTGTTCCAAACCTGTATGAATTTCTTTGTTCTGCTGAACACAAGGGGAGATATTTGGAAGAATGTTTGTTAGCAAGCAGATCTCTGCAGCCATTGACTACCATAGTAATTTTATATGAAATTTATACAGGAAATTTACATTATACATAGGAAATGTATGCAGGTTTGGAACAACTTGAGCGTGACTAAATGATGACAGAATTTTCTTTTTGGGGTGAACTATCCCTTTAACTTTGTTCAATGTTGGAAGAAATAATAGGCCACAATCAGTAGGCTATGTAATACGAACCACAAAGTGCTTTAAATAAACGAAATTATGTAATGTTTTAGTATTGCAAACTTGAAAAGTTACATTGTTTTAGAATAAAATAAATAATCCGCAGTCTGTGCAGGTCACGTGGCCTGAAGTTAGGTTTACATGACGGTAGGTTATAGGTAGTTAGGCCATGAGCCATGACTAATTGGAATGGATGATAAATAATTGTAGCCTATTAGCCTAGAAACCCTGCAACTGTTTTTCATACAATAAATTAGTATCACTTGTATAGCCTACCATCACTCGATCACGTCAATGACAAGATGGCAGATGCTCTACAACAAATGTAAATTTTTATGCAGAAAAGCAAAACCGAAAATGCGTTCTCAGTGGCTCTGCTCTAATTGATAGCTGCTCTTAAGCCAATTTATTTTAATTGGGCTATTATTATTATTATTATTATTATTATTATTATTATTATTTTAGGAATGTTGGGATATGGTGTGGGAAGATTAGCAGACGAGTGTTAACAGCAGAGGGCGCTCAGCGCTAACAAATCCAACATATTTCCCTCTCCTGTCCTGCCTGTCTCCAGTTTCGATAGATAACGTGCAAATTCCAATCGGAAGTGAGCATCCCTGTGCCCTACTCATTCCGAAAGGCAGTGCCCTTGAAGTGGTGACTTTGGAGGGATAAGCTAGGGCAACTGTGTGTCATAATGAAGCCGTTTGGACCGCATTTGGCGAAGGGAGCAATGAAATACCACGTAATTTCCTCATTAGCTCGCCAAGCAGCGACAACAGGAATATCTTATTATTCCTGTTGATATAGGCACATAGGCCTACAAATGCATGTAGCCTAAAACATAAAGCATTAAACACATTTTTACCTATGAAACGTTTCAAAACTAAATATGAAATGCATGAAAATGTGTCATCACAACAAAACAAAACAACGTAATTATTCTGTTTATAGGCTACGTTAACTCTCCCGCCATATATGGCTACATTTAAAATAAATCGTGAGGATTTGCCACCCTGGGTCCACATGACCATAAACGATTAAATTACTTCCTTGAAGTGACCATCGCTTTTTCCCTTCGCCAACGGACTTATGGAAGGACCCTTCATGAAGGGATTCAGTTGTTTCCTTCGTTTGGAACATCCCAACAAATGGCGTCTTCTTCCCGAAGTGCCCTTCAAGCCAAGGGAGTAAAAACGCCGCTTCGCCCAAAAAGACTTGTCCTTTTTTAAATAAATAAATGAAACGAATGGAGATATTTCATTGTTCATTTTAACAGTGACATACTGTGTCCAAGATCTAACCCATTGAAAACAATACAGTAGCCTAGCCTACATCACACAGCACACAGTCAGGGGAAAAACCTTGTAGGTAAACACGCTAGTGAAAGTTGGGAATGTGTTATTGCGATGTTGTATTGTTGTATTTGGATTCTGTTCTGTTCCACTCGTCATAAAAGAAAAGAATGTCTGAAGAAAAAAAAGAATTCTGTTCAAATTCGTTGGACAAAATAGGGCATGTCCTGCCAAATGCTTGTGACAGGGGTGGTAATTGTTTTCCACAAAAACACTCAAGCGACTTTACCTGTAGAAAACACCACAACACCGTCTATTGCGCCTTAAATCAATTACGATCATTAAAAGAAAAAACATTCAGTCCTCCAACATCTCACGACCAATTAAGTCTTATCGTGCTTTCACGGCAACAAACACGCCAACAACAAAATTAGCCTGCATTAGTTCAGTGAAATAAAAACAAATTGTATGTATTTATTACAGCCTACAGAACAGAAAATAATGACTTTTGTGTATAGTCTATTTTTCTGTGAAAGTATTGCCCACTGTGTCACCCCTTGGTCCATCAGTTTGAGAGTGAGTGGTTTACATGCAATCCAGGCACAGCATGTGTTTTAGCCAAGTTAGCCAACAGGAGTACGCTTTATTATCTTACGCTGGCCATGGGACACTATAGGGATGCTTGCTATGCATCACATCACTTGATCAGTTGGTAAGATGTACTTGTACTTTTATACTTTAAGATAAAGATAGAAATACTGAGCTCAAAATTACGGCGAACGTGGTGGAATGAAAGACACTTTTGCTGTTCCAAACATAATTTTAGTAGGCTCTATCAGTTTCGAGCATTGGCCTTGAACACGACAAATGTTCACATGACAATTGTTAGGCACCCAGGAATTCTGAATGCAACTCGTTATGGCCCCATTCTGTGTAAGTGAATGCAGGACCCTGCTCAATTTTAATAGTGATATTTAAATAAATGAAAATTTAATTAAAGCCAGTCCAATAGCAAATGTTTTTCGTAAAAAAAAAAAAAAAAAAAAAAAACTTTTTATATATAAAAAATAAATACAAAAATACGACTTTTATCGGCGTGCCATTGTGACTATGATATCAAGAATACCATAACGATATTCACACATATTTATGTATATTATTTATTCGATGTTGTAATAAATATGCAGTGAAAAAGAATTCTTTTAGCTCGTTGGGGAGAAAGCGCCCCTTAACCCCAACAGAGCTTTGAAGAGCTCACTATTGTTCCAGTTGGGTTTGAGAAGCGGTCATTAGCGCTGATTAGCGCTGAAGAGTTTGACAACCTTATTGACTGTCAGAAACACTCTTTTCACCTAATCTTTCCGCTTTTGTCCCTTTGCAAACTCAATAGCCTGCTCTCCTTTCCCCTACCACATCTATGCCTCGTTTTCCCTCAATAACAGTTGTTAGCCAAGCATTATTAACAGACCTTATAGAGTTTGTCCTTCCTTCCCGGAACAAAAGTGTTGCGAAAGGACACAAATAAAAAATAAATGCAATAGCACCAGATGAGTATATTTATGATTATAATAATTAGATATAAACACAATCATTTTGGATGCGTTAGGGTTTTGAGGTTTAGACTAAACGATCTCAGACTCGCGGTAGAAATAAAAGCTTAAATAAACAGGATAAGTACATGAATAAATTATAGCATTCGGCTATGTATTTTACAGGCTTTTATGCTTTTCCTCTCTAGCTTGCTCGTTTTGAAACCAATGCGCTTCGCCCTCTCGTTGACCTTCTCCTGTCAGAAAGCATTACATGACGGCAAAGCCAATCACACGGGGCGGTTAACGCGTCTGGACACGCAGCAAGCTATCAGGTTAAACACACCACTATAGCCTACATTTACCGATCACTAGCTGTGCATGAACCTCACACCATTTACACCAGGAAAACAGAGGCAGAAGTTCAAGTGGTTTGTCTGCCTAAATGAAAGGTGAATACGTATGTTAATGCTATTAAGGCTAACAAAATGCTGTCCGGGGCATTCTTAAATATGAGATGACAAAATCCAACACATTTTAATAATAATGATAATAATAATAAATTATTGATATCAGAAATAAACACGAATTTGAATACTCTATTTTAATAGATGAGAATAAGTCTGTATGGTTACTTTGATCATCAAAATTTTATTAGCGGTAAATCTTTCATTCATCTTCACTATCGGCGCACACGTGCTCTAAAAGTCACCGACTTGAAATGACCAAGCAAATGAAAATCAGATTCTATAAGAGCAACAATTTAATGCGTAAACACCTTAGAAAACCTGGGAGGTAAAATGTTTCATGAAGTCCTTTTCAAAAAAAAAAAAAAAAAAAAAGAAAAAAAAAAGAAGGTGTGAATATCATTTCCGTATGGCCTGTTTGCTTGAGGCAGTCGATTTTGCTTACAAAAGTAGTTTTAATACAGATAGTATTGTCATTTGTTCGTGTTTTGCCCCCACACTTTGCTTTCACAAAAAAAGATAAATACATTTAAAAGATAAAGCATTCCATAAATCCCAAGATTCCGGGCTGCAACAGCCTCCAAATAAAAAATAAAATAAAATAAAATAAAACCAGGGCCTCTGATACGTTAAGGCAGGCACTAATGTGCTTGTTTATCTTGCTGATTGTCTGTCTCGATTTCCTTCGTATGTGTTAATTTTCTCATAGTCTTCCCTTATAGCCCGCGGGGCGGTTCGTGGTGCGATGTTAGATGTCACATTCGCTGTCACTTGAAGTGATGGAGATAGCCGACGCGGCGGCTTTGCTCGACAGGCTCGCTTCAGGGCTCGACGCGTTCCCCAGTCGGTCTACAGCACCATCCTCTCCGGTTAAGGACCGAACCGAGCCATTAGACAACACCTGCTGTTGTAACCTTTAAAAAAGAAAAAGGCTGAGTTTTAGATGAAGGGTTTTCTATTTTTTTTTTTAAATAAAATAAAATAAATCTTTAATTAAATCAGTGGTTCTCAGGTGTTGCTTTTTTATATAAATGTATAAAAACATGTAGCTAACTAAAGATATTAAACTGTACATTCTTTGTATGAAATCTGAACAGCAAATGATGCTCCGCTCATGCTTCAGGTTTAGCCTACTAACGGAATGCCCCGGAAGAACATACAATGGGAGCGCATCTGTGCACGATTCGCGCTTAGGCTACTCTATTTATTATCTGTGTTTAATAAGATGAAGGACAATTAAAAAAAAAAAAAAAAAAAAATTTTGTGGTGTATTGGCATTTCTCCAGCTGGTTTTAAAATAGCTCATCGATTTTTTGGTTTTTAACAGTTTTGTAAGGTAGGCTAATTTTTAAAGGTTATTATAACAGATTTTAAATTTAAATGTCGAACAAAATACATTGATAGTAAATTATTGTCTGTGAGAAAGCAAACAGCTAAAAGTAAAAAGCCTGTTCACATCACGGTGAAATCTCTTTAGCTTAACTGTCGAAACCGAGAAAGCTTCTCATAATCATAATTTAATCTGTGTTACACATTTTAGGCTCTGGTTCATTTTTATATTGCATATCTGTAAGGACTTTTACCCAGGCAAGGCCCAAACCATAACACACAGCCTACACAAAAGCCAGCCGTTGATTTTTGGTCAAAAGGGGCAAGTAACAGTATTTTGCGCTGTTATTTCTCTCTTTTCTTTCCGAAATTAAAAGTAAAAGAAGTAGATGTCAAATATTATTGAAAATTTCGTCTTCACTCATTAAAACACATCGCTCAGAGCATATGCTACAATCACAAATAATAACCGCTCACATTTGTTGATTAATACATTTGTAATTTTTCCATTCGAATACTCTTTGTTTGTTTGTTTGTTACAGGATACATAGCCTAACATTGACATATTATGTTATAGGCTACATTAGCATAGCCTTTCCTTTAATACATAGCCTAGACTTTGCATCTTATCGACTTATCTCATCTTAGTCTTAGTTTTATTGCTAAATTATAAAATATTTGCTCAGACCGCATGATTGAAATCGGGGAAACACACCTGTTTTTAGCGGCCGCGGCTCTGTCCCTTTGTCTTCGATTTTTAAACCAATTCCCCACTTGAGTGGGAGTGAGTCCGGTAGCTTGAGCAAGCTCTCTCTTTTTACTTGGGTTCGGGTAAGGGTCCTGGAGGTACCATTCTCGAAGTAAATGCCGGGTTCTTTCTTTAAAGCAGTGCGTCTTTTGTTCTCCATCCCAAATAGTTTTAGGCAGAGGGAACTTCTTCCGTACCCGGTATTTGTCCACTGGCCCTAGCGGGCGCCCTCGGAGCTTCTCTGCCTCCTGGTAGTGTGACTCCAGCCAAAGTGCTTGCAGTTTGGAGTGGGACTCTTTGGTGAACTTGTGATTCTCCAGAATGTGGTAAAGCTCACGGAAATTCCCAGTGTGGAAGGCTACGATGGCCCGAGCCCGCAGCACAGACTCATTCCTGTTCAGCACCTCGCAGGCGGCTGGAGCGACGGGCAGCGACCAAAGGAATCGGCCGAGACGCTCGATGTCTCCGCTCTCTTCCAAAGTCTCGCATACCCCCGCTACCTGCTGGGGACTAAAATTCAAAATTGGCAACTGAAACATGAAGGCTTCTGTTCCCCCCCACGGAGTCCTTTCTACCTCTAGCAAAGCTTCCTGGTTTATGTGGCGCTGTCTCTCTCCCCTAGTCGAATCCAGCCGAAAAGGCAATTCCAGAGTCAGCTGATGGACGTTTGAAGACGCAGAGAAATGGAGATGTCGCTCTGTCGGTCTGAGGCTGCCTCCGTTGGAGAGTTCGAGGGCACGAGATTATAGCGCAAGAATGAAGATATTTTTTGAGGAGGGAAAAGACGTGATGCCCGCTTCTGATTTTCTATTGGACTTGGCAGATCGGTTGCGTAGTTTCCACGGACGCCTGTCAATCACTGTCAAGCGTGCCAATCACGCGGAACGGAGCTCGAGTAGATTTCAGCACCTCCCAGACCTCGACAGCGCCTTTTACAATGTAAACATCAGCGACCTCTGCTTTTACGGAAGCCCCGCGAGTTATGCTGGTTTTACGCACATTTATAAACTTTCCGAAAATGTTACCGCCTAATAGAAAGTAGCCTACAGTCTTCTAACACGAATTGTTATGTTTAGGCTGTCGGTCGTCTGCCTTTTTCTAGTCTAAGAGAGGACATGATTGGCTTTTTATCATTCCAAATAGGCTAGACGTTTCCGCAGCGCATTTTTGCGACAAGGGTTAAAATGACAAATAACATTAAGTAAGATCATCCGTGTGTTGTGTGGATTTTCAGCGACATTCAGCCTCGGAGTCTCGCTTGCGAAGAATAACGACCACTGACACAAAAAGGAAACAAATTAAGAAAAATCCGTTCGGGTATGCATTCAACGATATGAGCTAGGCATCTGACAACTCAGCGCAACAGTCATTGGCCTGTCAAATTTAATATCGCGCTGTTGAGAATTAAACGAGTCTTAACTGGACAAATCATTCCGCCTTCCAGCTGCACGTGGATATCCTGATCTTTGGGAACCAGTAGGCTAACGACTCTATTAACAGCTTACATAATCAGTTATAAGCGACCGTTTCTAATATAATCACTGAAAACAAGTAGGCTATTTTAAGTCAGTATTTTAGTCCAAGTTTTATTTTTTTTTTTATTACTTTTTATGTGTATTTATTTTCATCACTGAGTTCAATGAGAATTGATAAGGATTTGCGATGGGTATCAATGGATGGACAAACCTGTCGACCATGCGGTTTGTGGAGATGCCATATCATACATTAAAAAAAAAAAAAAAAAAAAAAGCTGTGGTATAGTATCAGCTACAGCTCGCGATAAATAAGAAGGCGGATGGATAGCGCAGATGGTTTAAAGTGTCGGGTCAGATTATTTCACGGCTGGCTACATTGGAAAAGTTCATTCTGACGGAAAGCCCCTGATATTATTTCCACAGACCTAGACAGTTCATTTGAAGAAAACCCTTCGGGCCCATTTTGCATGATGTATGAGCTGCCCGTAGCTCCGATTATGGAACTACAGTCTGTATTGGAGAAGCTGCTCATTTTCATGCACCGCAGTCGTGACAGAGACTGATCTTTCTTTACAACATCAAAGATCTAGATCTGCACCATTAGACTATCTCGGACACAATTTAACCTGCACATTAGCAACAAGATATTATTAATAATTCTAATAATAATCTAACAATAACAAGGGAATAAGTAACAAATTAGTACACATTATAAGGTGCAATATAAGAAACTTCGTTTACTTCTTTATGTGGGCAATATGTATCATTTGTATTAAAAGTCAATATAAATCACATTTATTTATGCAACGCTTCGCCTATTGTTTCCAAGCAGGTTTACAGTTATAACAGGAAAATGATGCCGAAGCTCATCAATTATTAAATTAGTTAATTTCATCTATAAAGCAGACATAAAAAAAAAAAAAAAATGATGTCATTGTCAGCTCAATCAATAATATTGTTGAATATTAAGAGTCGCCCAAGCGAGCCAGAGGCGACAGTGGCAAGGACCCTCCATCAGGTGACAGAATAGAGAAAAAACAGGCTCAGGTTTAAAAGAGGTATGAATATGGCCAAAAGATAATCAAATCTCATGTGGTCTTCGGATGCGTTTATTCATCACTCGATGGTTCATTAATATTTCAACATTTATAACATGACAAAATAGAGAAGCCCGTTCGTTGCCTATAATTGTCCGGGAAACATTTAGGATTTCTTCGGAGACGTGTTGACTAGTGGGCTTATTGCCCTGAACTCCACACTGGGCCGTGCGAGCATATGAAACAGGAAAAACCTTGTTTCAGTGGCATGACATGTTTCAGGCTTCAAACATTTAAAGGCCATTTAATATTTCATATTCTGTCTTGTAGGTTTGAAATAGCCGAACAATTGCCTTTGTGTTTGCTCAAAAGAATGAGAAAAGCGCCACTGTGGCCTACCTGGCGTTCAGAGAAGAACAACTACAGACGTTCCTGCAATCATTTGAAATATTTTCAACAGATATTTTGACTGATTCATCATTTTTTTATTGAAATTTTGATGATAGATTTAGGCAAATGGTTTAAATAAACAGTCAGATGCATACGTTCATAATTCATAATTAAAATCGCTTCAATACGGGGTGGCCTATACATTTCTATTATCATTCAATTTACAGTTAACGGAAAATATGTCATATATTTATATAGACGCCTATACTTTCATACATGCATGAGTTGAGCAAGATGATCATTGATTGTTTATTTTATTGCGATGAATTTTGCATAAAGATAAATGCAAGCAACATGGCCATTATTAAACTGTTCTCTTGGCTTTCCAGGAACTTATGTTTTGAATTTATTTTCTATTTAATTTATCATGATTATAATTAGTTGTCGTGACCATTTGAGATTTATTTTATTATTTATGTATTTATTTTTAAAATTGAGCATTATTATTATTATGTTATAATGTTATAGTTGCTATATTTGAACATTTTTGCTCTGCTTCTAACCAAAGGTCTAATAAGGAGAGACAGATCCTTGCTCTATCTCTTCAACCTTTTTCTTGTGAGACAGTTAAAGTCATCCGTTGTGGACCACAGATTCCCACGGTGTGGGGTCACAGCATGCCCCAAAGCAAAAAAAAAAAAAAAAAAAAAAAAAAAAAAAAAAAAGAGAGAGAGAGAGAGAGAGAGAGAGAGAGAGAGAGAGATGAGAGAGAGAGAGAGAGTGAGAGAGCAGGAATAGTGGGTGAGGGGCCATTAGATGCCCCAGATTCCTCTGGATATGCAGTGCAGACAGTAGAGCAGGCTGCTCTCTCTCTCTCTCTCTCTCTCTCTCTCCTCTACCTCTTTTTCCCCCTTTCTCCATCCTAAACATGCCTTTCACTAACACTCTTTCACACCACCCTGCCTTTCCATGCCTCCAGCTAGTGTCACAGTATCATGCTTTTGTTGTTCAAATGGCCTAGAGTGCATGTCTGGCTTTGTTTAGTCAAACTAAGGATTATCGTTCATCAAACATGTTGGATCAGTGACCATTAGATTGTGGATTTTGAAATATCCATAAGGGAGCAGATTAAGCAAACACAGGCCTAATTTTGTCATGGCACCACAGAATTTTCAGAAAAGCAGGCTACAATTTCAGAGGCCAGAGAGCAATTGCTCTGGCTGGATTATGTTGTAATTAAGGTATCATGCCAGCAGTCATATTAACAACCCCTCTGGTGATCTAAATATGCAATGGTAAAGCCGTAAATGGGCATTTAGAGTGACAGGGATCCCAGGATCATTTGGACATTTGAGGATAATGTAGTGGATAAATCTGCTGCTCTGGATGGTGCCATACAGCATTAGAAGAGCTGACTTCTGTCTTTTTATAAACCATAATCTACGGATGTACAGTAACAGAGACTCTCTAATATCCACAGGCCAGATTCATCATCAGACAAACACTAAGGATCACACTTATGGTCATCCTGCATGCCCTTTATAAAGGTCAGTGGTGCTACACCCTTTAAAATAATAATAATAATAATTGTTTTATTACCATTCATTTTGAGGATTGTTTTGTGTGTGGGGATTTTTTAAATAAAAAAAGAAGAAATCACAAAGTAATAAAATGTAAAAAAATAACAAAATGAAAGAAAATCAGATAATTTGGCGTTTGATTGAAGTGTCATGACAGATAGAGGCAGAGGATGAGGTTAACTCAAGTGATATTTATTGACAGAGACACGAACACAGGTTGCAATTGGTATTCAGGTGAGTATTAGAAACAAGCACTTCTGGATAGTCACTTAGTGGTAGATAATGGAGTTTGTAGACTGCAGGAGATGGAGAACACAAGGAATGAGGAACTGAAGATGAGGAAGACTTGGAAGAAGATGTGGGATACTCAGGTGAGTAGCAGGTAAGGAGTCCAGGTACGTATGACGAGTGAGTGTCTATATAGTGTCTGTGATGATGAGGTGCAGGTGAACAGTACTCAGGAGAGAGTGAGATCTGGTGACGATGCATGGGCGTTGGCTGTGACTCATCATGACATTTTACAACCAAATTTGGCAACCTATCAAATGCCAAATTATCTGATTTTCTTTCATTGTGATATTCCCATTGTCATGTGGCACATTGTCATGTCATGTCATTTTGGGTCCCATTGTCATGTGGTGCAACTCCAAAAGAATTTGAATTCATAATTCATGATGTTCGTGAACAATACTTTTTACCTTAAAAATATGTATTTCTTTCTTAATAAAAACATGATTAAGATTCAAGAAGTATTCAAAATGTGCTTTATGGTTACACCATATGACATTTTTGGAGTCATTCAATTGAAACTGTTTTTGTAAATGGTATAAAAAGCAATGAATACAACGTTCCAAAAGTATTTTAAACTAAGATAAAATTCTCTGTAGTCGCGTCTCGAGGTTCTTGACTGTAGGCTACGATATCGTAGACAGTGAACCTCGCAACACGCGACTACAGAGGATTTTCTTTTTGGATTTTGTCTGCGTTACGGACAGCTCAGGCATATTGTGTATTGTACAGTATTATTCTAAAATGTTTAATTTGAGTTTGTATATCATTGTGCATGACTGCATAATGAAAGCAACAATATAGGCTAAATTAACGGAAACAGCTTAAACAAACAAGTGTAGGCCTATTCCTTTGGCTAAGATTGTATCATTCTGTTTGAATTATTAAATTTGATTAAATTGATTAGCCTATGTACTTATTCATTTAGTTGCTACACATCAGCGCTTTTACAGGGAGAGAGCCCGCCCACACACACAGCTGATTGGCTGTGATTGAAGTTGTTATTGTGTCGCCACAGACAAAGTGCTAGTCAAAACTTATCACTTCATGTTGAATTAGGACAATGTGTTATACGGCAATGACCTTCAGGGCCACAATGACAAATAACTATTCTGATAATTGAATTAAAAATTTTAAATCAAATCCACTCCGTAGGGACTTTTATCTAATTTATTAAGAAGAATAAGAAAATAAAATGAAGCTATCATTCTATAGATTTCATATAGCCTACGTTGATATCGCTGAGGAAAACTGTAAATGTACAAAATGTAGAGAGGTGGTTGTGTTGTCTTGGTTTAGCTAAAATCTTACTGTTAGAGCTGGCATCGTGTGTTGCATAGGCCTACATCTTTTCACATGAACACGTTGTTAGATATCTGCACACACATACAAGCAGCCCAGGGTGAAAGTGAGTGCACTTTCAGTCTGTTGAATAGCAGGAGGAGCCCAGAGGGTGGGAGGAAGGTGGGTGAAGAAGCAGGAGTTCCCAGCAGTCTGTGCGTGATGACTACATAACCATGTTTAACGTTATGATACAAGACACAAGAGAGCTCCGAACTTCCTCTGGCTAATCGGCTTATTGGGAACAACTGTAAATCGGCTCAGAAGGCACATTTGTAAATATGACTTGTTCAAGCTCAGGGTCAAGCTATCATTCCATGCAGGAGAGATTTTGTGTTTCTCTTGTAGAGGTTCTGAAGAAGTGATGATTGGATTAGTTGGGAGTCGGGACTAGGATGTTCTTTTACATAAGGCTGACTTGTGCACATATAATGGTTCTGTGTTTGTGAAACTGGTATCAGAATCTGTCCTTTTCTCTGTTTTTATTACTTGCTCTGTTTCTGATTCATCTTTGTATTTTTGTACAATTATTCTTTATTGACTCTGTTTCATTGTTTCCCCCGTGACCTAGTTTTCCCGTGGGTTTAAGTCATTATATTCACCTGTTGCCCATCAATTAGCTCATTAGTTTCTTTTGTTAGCTCCTTGTATTTATACCCTGTGTTCTCCCTCATTCTCTGTCTGTTCTCATTTGTGTTATGTTGTGTGTAGTTTGATATCTCCATATTATCCTGAGTTTTGTTATTAAAAGGCTGATATCTTTATGCTCAATCGTCTTCATGCTGTGTACACACGCAAACCGTGCCACTCTGTGCCACAGTTCAGTCAAATTCCATGGCAAAGGCTGCCAAGCACAAGGATTGCTTGTGTTAGTCGATTCAGTTAAGTTGTTTTGATGTGCAAGGAAACTGCATGACCTAGGGCTTCACCCAGTCTGCCTGTTATTGTTGCCTTAATGGATACATGGATATTACACATCACTCATACACAGTAAAAATAAGTGTTCATAGACTTAAAAATGTGTTTTCATAGAATGTAAAATTAGTTGCCATGGCTTTGTAATAGGTTATTATTGCATATTAAGTACTTCTAAGAATATTTATTATGTTAAATTCTAAGCAAATTGTTATTTTTACAATGTTCAATATTATGTTATCAGCAATCAAGTGGTAATTTTGTGTGGAGAACCCCAATACAATGCCATACAAAAAATAAATAAAACAAATTAATAAAAACAAAAACAAAAAAACAATAACACAATAGCATTGATTTTAAAGGGATAGTTCACCCAAAAATGAAAATTTACTCACACTCAGTGTATATGACATTCTTTTTAAGGTGAATACAATCGGAGTTATATTAAAAAATGTCCTGGCCCTTCCAAGCATTATGATGGCAGTGAATGGCAGACCAAAATTTGAAGCCCAAAAAATTGCATCCATGCATTATAAAAGTGCACACAGCTCCGGGGAGTTAATAAAGGCCTTCTGAAGTGAATTGATGGGTTTGTGTACGAAAAATATCCAAATGGTAGCATATGTTTCCTGTCAGTAAACGTGTGTTTGCACACCACTGCGCAGCCTGTTCACGCAGACATCATATGTCATCAGCGCATTCACGTTGTGCAGAGAGCGAGAATGGCAGGCAAACAGTTATTTACATTCATTATTCTAGTACTGTTACTCACTGTACTGTAAAGATTTCTCGTCGGTACATGATACATGATGCAATTCAATAACATTGTTCTGGTCTGTGTGCGTTCATGTGTTTTGGAGGAGGTATGGCTTTGGACGGTGATTTGCAGGGAAGGTGGTATTGTCTGCTTTCAATGCTAGTAGACTAAAGTTAGCATCTCCCAGATCACCTATTGCACCTTTAACTATATACCCAACTATATACCAAGTGCATATATATACAAACTCATAACGTGACATCAACAACATGACATTAAATATTACATCATTAAAGTATATATATATATATATATATATATATATATATATATATATATATATATATATATATATATATATATATATATATATATATATATATATACACACTCACCTAAAGGATTATTAGGAACACCATACTAAAACTGTGTTTGACCCCCTTTCGCCTTCAGAACTGCCTTAATTCTACGTGGCATTGATTCAACAAGGTGCTGAAAGCATTCTTTAGAAATGTTGGCCCATATTGATAGGATAGCATCTTGCAGTTGATGGAGATTTGTGGGATGCACATCCAGGGCACGAAGCTCCCGTTCCACCACATCCCAAAGATGCTCTATTGGGTTGAGATCTGGTGACTGTGGGGGCCATTTTAGTACAATGAACTAAGTCATTGTCATGTTCAAGAAACCAATTTGAAATGATTCGAGCTTTGTGAGATGGTGCATTATCCTGCTGGAAGTAGCCATCAGAGAATGGGTACATGGTGGTCATAAAGGGATGGACATGGTCAGAAACAATGGTCAGGTAGGCCGTGGCCTAATTGGCACTAAGGGGCTTCAAGTGTGCCAAGAAAACATCCCCCACACCATTACACCACCACCACCAGCCTGCACAGTGGTAACAAGGCATGATTGGATCCATGTTCTCATTCTGTTTACGCCAAATTCTGACTCTACCATCTGAATGTCTCAACAGAAATCGAGACTCATCAGACCAGGCAACATTTTTCTAGTCTTCAACTGTCCAATTTTGGTGAGCTCATGCAAATTGTAGCCTCTTTTTCCTATTTGTAGTGGAGATGAGTGGTACCCGGTGGGGTCTTCTGCTGTTGTAGCCCATCCGCCTCAAAGTTGTGCATGTTGTGGCTTCACAAATGCTTTGCTGCATACCTCGGTTGTAACAAGTGGTTATTTCAGTCAAAGTTACTCTTCTATCAGCTTGAATCAGTCGGCCCATTCTCCTCTGACCTCTAGCATCAACAAGGCCCACAGGACTGCCGCATACTGGATGTTTTTCCCTTTTCACACCATTCTTTGAAAACCCTAGAAATGGTTGTGCGTGAAAATCCCAGTAACTGAGCAGATTGTGAAATACTCAGACCGGCCCGTCTGGCACCAACAACCATGCCGCGCTCAATTGCTTAAATCACCTTTCTTTCCCATTCTGACATTCAGTTTGGAGTTCAGGAGATTGTCTTGACCAGGACCACACCCCTAAATGCATTGAAGCAACTGCCATGTGATTGGTTGATTAGATAATTGCATTCATGAGAAATTGAACAGGTGTTCCTAATAATCCTTTAGGTAGGTGAGTATAATAATATATATATATATATATATATATATATATATATATATATATATATATATATATATATATATATATATATATATACTCAATTAAGGAAACCAGGTGACTTACTTTTTACATTTTTTTTATTTTACAGTGCATGGCACCAAGTCAAGATACTCTATATGAAAAACAGATTCTAACATTTTCTGAGCTTGTATAACTAAAGAAGACGGATTTACACCCAACCTCATTGCTCACAGGTCAGCACTTAATTGATGTTGTAGTTGTAAAAGTATAATACACTCAAGCTGTACAAAGCTGCCCTCAAGATTAATGACATGCCCGCTTGACCTTGAGGGTCGCATGACCTTCCCAGACCACTGCGATTCACACCCACGCAGACAGCTCGGTGTCATCCTCAGACTCCACACACAGCCCGCTGATCCAATTGGAGCCTTGAGCAACCTGAGTATGAGAGGTGTTCACCAAAGTAGATCATGATCTATTTTGAACTCCTTAGGTACATGTTCTGAAGAGGGCCTTTCCTAATCTGATGCCTTTGACATCTATTTAGCGATGTGCGCAGATGGGATTAGGGTTTAACCAGCCCGTGAGGATTCTAAAAAAGAATATAAGTGTATAAATAGTGTTTGGAAAGTGTTTTGTGTGCTACAAATATCACCTGGAGAAAAAAAAACTTTTTCTCCAGGTGATATTTAAAACTTTAATGAAAATATTTAATTTTTTATATTTAAATTTCATATACAGTACACAATTATTTAGAGTTTGGTTTGATATTAAAGGAGCTTTTAAATGGCTGGCCTGGTTGAATATATATATATATATATATATATATATATATATATATATATATATATATATATATATATATATATATATATATATATATATATGCAAATAAAAAAGAATTTTTGCTACAGAATTATTTACTAATGTTTGGTATATTTTAAGTGAATAGCATGAATTATAAATAAAATATTTTATGGTAGAATTGCACTGCTTCTATAAACAGAACAGCACAATTTCCAAGTATAGGTCAGGATTTAAGAGCCACACTAAGTAAGATTTAAGTCATCTATTTTAGGAAGGTCTTTCCCACTACAAATAAGGGACATTTTTGAAACACTATATAACACTTTAAAATAACAGAGGATATCCTCACACTACATTAACATGGGTTTGTGGTATTGTGGAATTATTATTTTAGGATTTCATTGGTTTGAAATAAATCTTCACAATAAAATTGAGAATCACTGAAAGCTGTGGGTGTCCTGTGATAGTCTCAGCCCTTCCTGCATGCAGTGATCTAGTGTGCATGTTTAATACAAAGAAGAAAGTGCTGTCACCAAGGTGCCGTGTGTGGATATGAAGCTTTTGAATAATGAAGAAGGCCAATGGCACCCATGCAACTTTCATGATGCCTGCTCTCCATGTCCGTGCACAGGGAGCATCGAGAGCATCTCGCGGGTGTCAGCTTGTCAGGCTGAGAGGACAAGTGAACTTTCATTTCTGCCCGAATGAGCAAATCTCTCTCTCTCTTTCTCTCTTTCTGTCCCCACAGAATCTCTCCAAAACACACACACACACACACACACACACACACACACACACACACACACACACACACACACACACACACACACACACCACTTGACTACGGTCTACCTGTTTCCACATTATGTATGCGCTTGCTTGGCTCTTTTTTCTGCTGTGTGTCATACTCTTAATGAGCTCAGACTTATAATGAGTTTAGCAAAACATCTTCTGGATCTCTTACAGGCAACATTTGAAAACACGCTTCATTTACACATAGAGGATGCATATAAAGTAAAAAAGAAAAAAGATTTTATCAGAGAATGAAATGTGTCAGTCAGTTTGTATGTAAGGATGCTAGACCTGAAAATGTATATCTGACCTTATCCCAGAGGCCCCTTGTCAGGTTGTTTTAACTTTGTTTTACTTACATGAGTAATCCTGTTGATCTCTGTAATCTACACTGTAATTGTTTTAGGAGTAGGTCTTAAATGGATAGTTCACCCAAAAATGAAAATTACCCTAAGATTTACTTACCCTCAAAAATGTCCAGGCTAATCCAAGCTTTACAATGGCAGTGAATGGGAGCCCAAAATTTGAAGCCCAAAAAAGTGTATCCATCCATTATAACAGTGCTCCACACGGCTCTGGGGGGTTAATAAAGGTCTTCTGAAGCGAAGCAATGCATTTGTGCAAGAAAAATATCCATGTTTAACGTTATAAAGTAAAATATCTAACTTCCGCTTTCCGTATTCAACTTATGAAAAAAACGTCACTGGCATGATGTATGACGTCGGACGTACCGTAAAAGATTTGAACTGCTGGAGGCATTACACTTTCTTCATAAGTTGGATACGGAAGGCAATCTGGCGGAAGCTAGATATTTTACTTTATAAAGTTTTAAATATGGATATTATTCTTACACAAATGCATGCTTCGCTTCAGAAGGCCTTTATTAACCCCCCGGAGCCGTGTGAAGCACTTTTATGATGGATGGATACACTTTTTTGGGCTTCAAATTTTGGGCTCCCATTCACTGCCATTATAATGCTTGGATTAGCCAGGACATTTTTTATATAACTCTGACTGTATTCGTCTGAAAGAAGAAAGTCATATACATGGCTTGAGGGTGAGTAAATCATGGGCTAATTTTCATTTTTGGGTGAACTATCGCTTTAAGTCTCTCAGAGAATTATCAGATCTGTGTATATATGAATGGCTATCATGTGTTTGACCTCTGGCTACGTTGAACCAAACATCCTGGTGTGTCAGTATGTGAAAGATTGAAATCCTGAAAGCTCCTTGCTACTAGCTAGCTAGAGGAAATAATGATGTCAGGTAGGTGTTAAATGCGTAAGTGCATGACAGTGGCATTCGGTCAAGAACTGGTATTACGTTGTGAAAAAAAAAAAAAAAAACATTAAAAAAGGGTGAAGTACGAGAATTCCTGTTAGATATGTTCGGACAAAAATTGAATTCAAACACAGTATGTACCGCTATATCCTGCTACATATTCTCAAACATTTTTTGGAATCTGTAGATGCTGTATTTTACTTTAGTTTTACATTTTAACATGCATATCTTTAGTACAAAATAATAATACAAATGTAAAAAAATCAACATGACTCTTGCAGAGGCCGGGCAAGTGTTTAATCAGTTGTTTTGGGTGGCTGGCTGCCCTTCTGTTAACGCTGTACAGATTGACCTCATGTGTGACACATGTCCGGGCGGCCTAGAGTAATGCCATCTTAGTGCAGCTGAGCCTCTTATAAACTCATAAAGTTCAGGCCAATGGGGAGATGGGAATCAGAAAGGAACCTGGTAATCCACACCAGCTAAAATGACCATTTAAAAAATATGGTTAAAACCCCGGATATGGTCATACCCCTCAATTCAGTTCAATAAATAAATAAACAAATAAAATAAAATCTGCACATTAAGAAGAAGCCTGCAGTTTATGTGGTGGCCTTTTATTGATGTGCGTATGGCTGTAATGGATTACATCCACAAATCATATGCCTTTCTTCAACTTGGATTGGAAACTGTCACTTTAACATGGTGTGTACATGGGAAACATGGCTTAAGGAGTGATCGTAAGTAGGGAGTGGAGACTTTGCTTGCTAATATGATCAGTGGTTCTTAAGCAGATGCACGAGTGGCTCAAGGCATAAGCCCATAAACGGGGCATAGTTGCCTAATCCATTTTGCAGATACCTGGATAAGGAGGCTAAAAGTAAACCACTCAGAGTAGAATCAGAGAGTTTTATTTATGTATTTTGGTTTTCTCCAAAAATATTAGCCTAGCACACACATAGGCCTACCTGCAGAGAGAGAGAGCAATATATACCGATCAGGCATAACATTATGACCACTGACGTGAATAAAAATGATCTCTTCATCACGGCACCTGTTAGTGGGTGGCATATATTAGACAGCAAGTGAACATTTTGTCCTCAAAGTTGATGTTTTAGAAGCAGGAAAAATGGGCAAGCGTAAGGATTTGAGCGAGTTTGACAAGGACCAAATTGTGATGGCTAGACGACTGGGTCAGAACATCTCCAAAACTGCAGCTCTTGTGGGGTGTTCCCGGTCTGCAGTGGTCAGTATCTATCAAAAGTGCTCCATGAGTTGCTCCACGGCCAAGGCTCACTGATGCATGTGGGGAGTGAAGGCTGGCCCGTGTGGTCCGATCAAACAGACGAGCTACTGTAGCTTAAATTGCTCAAGAAGTTAATGCTGGTTCTGATAGAAAGGTGTCAGAATACAGGTGTCTGCATAGCCACAGACCAGTCAGGGAGCCCATGCTGACCCCTGTCCACCGCCGAAAGCACCAACACGTGAGCATCAGAACTGGACCACGGAGCAATGGAAGAAAATGGCCTGGTCTGATGAATCACATTTTATTTTACATCACTTGGATGGCCGGGTGCATTAGCATCGCTTACCTGGGGAACACATGACACCAGAATGCACTATGGGAAGAAGGCAAGCCGGCGGAGGCAGTGTGATGCTTTGGGGAATGTTCTGCTGGGAAACCTTGGGTCCTGCCATCCATGTGGATGTTACTTTGACACGTACCACCTACCTAAGCATTGTTGCAGACCATGTACACCCTTTCATGGAAACGGTCTTCCCTGGTGGCTGTGTCTCTTTCAGCAGGATAATGTTCCCTGCCACAAAGCAAAAATGGTTCAGGAATGGTTTGAGGAGCACGAGGTTGAAGTGTTGAACTGGCCTGCAAATTCCCCAGATCTCAATCCAATCAAGCATCTGTGGGATGTGCTGAAAAAACAAGTCCGATCCACCTTGCAACTTACAGGACTTAAAGGATCTGCTGCTAACATCTTGGTGCCAGTTACCACAGCACACCTACAGGGGTCTAGTGGAGTCCATGCCTCGACGGGTCAGGGCTGTTTTGGCAGCAAAAGGGGGACCAACACAACCTTTAGGAACCTTTTATGTTAGGTCATAATGTTATGCCTGATCGGTGTATATAAAACAGCTATAGGTCTGTTCGAATGATGTATTAATTCAATTAATTACATTTTGTTTGGATTCTGTTGGTTATAGGCACTTACCTAAAGCTAAACGAAGTTCGGTGCTTCTAACAAGTGCTTTCGACCTTCTTTTTGATCTGTATGGTATGCAGAAATACTTGAGGTTTGCCCCAGACTTATCCAGCCGCTTAGAACGCAACTGAATGCTTCTTCAAGTGTCTCCATGCTTGAAAAACACAGAAACTACTTTTAAACAGAAAATTATGAAATATTTACTATGGAAAGCAGGACGAGGTGGAGGGACCATGAGAACGGGGCGAGACGGTGGCCTGAGTGATAATGAGTGCCAGCTGCGCGCCGCACCGGTCTCGTGTCTCATGGAGGAGCTCGGAAGTATAAAAGGAGGAGCGACGTGAAGGACGAGAGAGGACCAGGCCAGGACTTTACATTGTGTTTTGTTTATGTTGTATTATGTTTGTGCGGCAGCCATCTGTGAGGAGGCTGCTGTTGTTACTTTAATTTAGTGTTTATTTATTTATTATTAAAGTGTTGAATGTTCGCCGGTCCCCGCCTCCTTCTTCCCACAACAAAGAACGGTGTTACATTTTCTGACATATTTACAGTTGGTCTATTTGCATGGGATTAGCATTACCCTAGGTCATTTTTCCGGACCTTTTTGCAAAAGTAAAAAGTCGTCGTATTCTTTACTGACATTCTCCGTAATGATTACTGAGACAGCACATTTGGACGGGACTGAAATCACAGAGAAGCTCTGGTAATAATAACTTTACTCTTCATGTAAAACTAATCCCGTCTGAATAGGGCTTATAGTGTATCTTTAAAATCTATTATTTTTTTTAAATTATTTTATTTTTGATTGTACATCACCTAAAGGATTATTAGGAACACCATACTAATACTGTGTTTGATCCCCTTTCGCCTTCAGAACTGCCTTAATTCTACGTGGCATTGATTCAACAAGGTGCTGAAAGCATTCTTTAGAAATGTTGGCCCATATTGATAGGATAGCATCTTGCAGTTGATGGAGATTTGTGGGATGCACATCCAGGGCACGAAGCTCCCGGTCCACCACATCCCAAAGATGCTCTATTGGGTTGAGATCTGGTGATTGTGGGGTCCATTTTGGTACAGTGAACTCATTGTCATGTTCAAGAAACCAATTTGAAATGATTCGAGCTTTGTGACATGGTGCATTATCCTGCTGGAAGTAGCCATCAGAGAATGGGTACATGGTGGTCATAAAGGGATGGACATGGTCAGAAACAATGCTCAGGTAGGCTGTGGCATTTAAACGATGCCCAATTGGCACTAAGGGGCCTAAAGTGTGCCAAGAAAACATCCCCCACACCATTACACCACCACCACCAGCCTGCACAGTGATAACAAGGCATGATGGATCCATGTTTTCATTCTGTTTATGCCAAATTCTGACTCTACCATCTGAATGTCTCAACAGAAATCGAGACTCATCAGACCAGGCAACATTTTTCCAGTCTTCAACTGTCCAATTTTGGTGAGCTCGTGGAAATTGTAGTGGAGATGAGTGGTACCCGGTGGGGTCTTCTGCTGTTGTAGCCCATCCGCCTCAAGGTTGTGCGTGTTGTGGCTTCACAAATGCTTTGCTGCATTCCTCTGTTTTAACGAGTGGTTATTTTTCAGTCAAAGTTGCTCTTCTATCAGCTTCATTCAGTCGGCCCATTCTCCTCTGACCTCTAGCATCAACAAGGCCCACAGGACTGCCGCATACTGGATGTTTTTCCCTTTTCACACCATTCTTTGTAAACCCTAGAAATGGTTGTGCGTGAAAATCCCAGTAACTGAGCAGATTGTGAAATACTCAGACCGGCCCGTCTGGCACCAACAACCATGCCTTTCTTTCACCTTTCTTCCCCATTCTGACATTCAGTTTGGAGTTCAGGAGATTGTCTTGACCAGGACCACACCCCTAAATGCACTGAAGCAACTGCCATGCGATTGGTTGATTAGATAATTGCATTAATGAGAAATTGAACAGGTGTTCCTAATAATCCTTTAGGTGAGTTTAGGTGAGTAAGTACCTGTGTATGTTTGTTGAAATTAAACCAAAAATCTATTGTGCAACCTTTTATTTATTTACATTTGTTTTTTTATTAAATATTTATTTATTAATTCATTCAAATATTTACTGTTACTGTTGTTGTTAGATGTGCCAAGGATGTCATGTTGATGAACTGTGTAAAATTTCACAAGCTTAACAGGGGAAGAAAATGATGAAATATGTGTTAAAGCGCCTCTCACAGTGGGCAGGGATTTTCTGGGCATGGCAAGCACAGATGTCATAGCAGTCTACATCATATCAGGTCACTTATAGGCACCGGTCCAGTTTGTGTTGCTGGCTGGCACGTCAAGGTTGATTTAGTTGGTCAGATGCTTGCTGTCACCAGACCGGGTGGAGGAGCTTAGAGTCCCTCTGGAACCTGTCTTAAAGTGAATGTGTAACAGGAAGTGGAGCCAGTGGCGAGCACTGCTGTCCGCATGCAGATATGGAGGCTTGAAGACTGTGATGCGCGAGACCTAAGGGGGAATCATTCTGACCTCTGTGATCATCCATGCCCTGCATACTAAATCCGTAACCCCACACATTATCCTTTATGTATCCTCAGGATGTTACATCCTATTGCATGTTATTGTGATATGTCTGATTTAAGCACTTAGATTTCATGTTTGATTTAAGCACCGGATGGGTAGAATTGGTGCTCTGTAATATATGACAGTGTTGCTCTGAGACCTCAAACAATGCAAGCCTTAAGATTGTGATATCATGCCATGAGCTCGGAGACGGCGCCACACTGAAGACTGTGATGTCATCCAACTAGCAACAACAGAAGCTGTTTCTTTTTTTCAGGGTAAGGAGGGATGACTTATAATCAGAAGTCAAAAATCATGTTCAGCTAAATGTGCTGGAAAATGAGAGCTGGTAATTGCTTTAAGCATATGACCTTTAATCAGAACTCAATGACAGATTTGCAATCTAAGCATACAAAAGGCAAGCATTCATATTTAATCGTGCAGAGACTTTAACATGAACCCTTGTTTAATCTGACAGTATTAAACCTTAACATCATCAGATTTTCAAGATACCAGATTTTTTATATATATATATATATATATATATATATATATATATATATATATATATATATATATATATATATATATATATATATATATATATATATATATATATTGCTGGGCATTCGATTAATCATGGGATTAATTTTGGATTAATCATCCAAAATAAAAGTTTGTGTTTAAATAATATATGTGTATGTACTGTGTATAATTATTATGTATATATAAATACACACTCCTTCACGTATATATTTAAAAAAATATTTGCATGTACTGTATATATCTTATATATCTTAAGAACATATTTTTCTTAAATATACACATGCATGTGATGTGTGTATTTATATATACATAATAATTATACACAGTACATATATTATTTAAACAAAAACTTTTATTTTGGATGCGTTTAATCATGATTAATCGATTGCCCAGCACTAATATATATATATATATACACACACACACACACACACACACACACACACAGAGTATATTATAATTATCATATTTAAGGAATTGATATAATAAATCATAAATCTTTTGGACCACATGATTTAGAGGTCATTTTCCCTTGCCATAATTCATTTTGTGATGACAACAATGAACGCAAAAAAAAATTAGGATACAGTGAATATAATGACAACAACAAGCACACAGTTAATACAAGTGTTTGGTGCTTCATTGTGCTGAAATATTGTGTTCTATTAGTTGGCTGTATAGACAGAGTTTTTGTTCAATAGCTTTTTGAGAATCACTCTATAGGCACAAATAGCGCAAGACATTTTTCAAGTCATTATTTCAGAGTAAGTGGCACAGTATAAGGACAGGATACGGTAAGGAAGAGGGGGGAAAAACCAATCTGACTATCTGGGAGCAGAACGGAGAATTGAACAACGCATAAAGGAGAAGAAAAAGACGGACATGCAATGGTTGTTAGTCACCTAGCAACAAGTCTTCCATCAACACCCCCCCTCGTTCCCTCAGCCTCTCTTCCAAAGTCTTCCCACTGTGCTCCTTAATTCAGCAAATGTGCTACGGATGTACTCCACCTCCTCCCCTCGCCTCCTGCTTCCCCTTACCCCGACAAAGCACGTTCCGAGGTGCGCTGAGGGACGCGAGCCTCCACCTCACACACAACCACTCAGCCACCCCATTGACCGCTGAGGCCTTTCTCCCGGAGCACAAAGGGGCAAGGCACAAAGCCCTGAAAAGGGGGCAGGCCCAACAGGGAAAACATTTGCTTCTAATTGTGATTGACTGCATAATTAAAATGATGTTCTTTTTTTGTGGGGGGGGCTCTAAATGCCGAGGAGGGGCAGAAGGATGCTTGTTAAAGCCAGCACTTTGTCACCAAGTAATGAGGAGAAAGCATTCCTGCTGGGTAGAGTGGGCAAATATTGAGATTGCGCCTGGAACAACTCAGAGCACCTCTTCAAGTGTCTACACAATGAGAACAGAAAAGCGCTGGGGTCTTGCACATGTGCACCACTATTAGACCCGTCTTTAAGTAGCCAGTTGCATAGAAATATGAACGCTTGCATAGAAAATCCAAAGATAAACACCATATTGGCTCTGCACTTCACACACACTCTTAAAAATAAAGGTTCCAAAAGGAGGTTTTTGCAGCAATGCCATAGAAGCAGCAAATTTGCTTCCCTAAAGAACCTTTCGATTCTTAAAAATAAAGGTTCTTTATTGGCATCTATGGTTCCATACGGAACTTGTTGCTCACACACACACACACACACACACACACACACACACACACACACACACACACACACACACACACACACACACACAAATGGTTCTTTTAAGAACTCTTTACTGATGAAAAATGGCATCACTGCAAAAAAAAAAAAAAAAAAAAAAAAAACATTTTTAGTGTGAAAAATATGTTGATATTCTAAAGAGCCTATATCTTCTTGGAACCATAAATGCCAATATAAAGCATTTATTTTTAAGAGTGTATAGGGAGAAAAAGCACCTGAAAGCTTAACAACATTTGTGGATACTGAATGTGTGGCATAGTATGTTGTTAACGCAGCAAAATACAACACTGTTTCTGTCATCAGAAAAGCCACATTGCAATTCAGACTTCTACACAGGCAAATTGCAGGGCATTTGCCATCAGAGGTCCCACCCGGGGTGCCACAATAGAGACATTCAAATCCCCCCCAAAAGGTCAACTTGTTTTCACCGCTTTTGAATTTCAGAATCACCTTGGTGACCATTCTCCCCTCACCTCCATCAGTCCGTCTCTTCCCTTTGTCTCCTGCTTCTGTGGGTACATGCAGGGTCATGCGCGGTAAAAAGAAACAAACAGGAGGGTGGCAAACATGTGGGAGTGCAATAAGGAATCATTCGGAAAATGTACAGTAAACCGCATAGATACTGTACATATTGGGCTCCTTTAATCATTTTACTTATATGAAATGTTTATTTTTAGCATGCTTCTGACGTGTTGCTATCTGTGCATTCTAGATTAAACAACTTGAGTTTTAAATGGGGGAAATGAGCACCAAGCGTTTTCAAAGCAAGAGCTGCTAAAAAGAAGACCTCGGGGAACAATGACAAGATTGAGAAATCTATTATTGCTCTGGTTTTCCTCAAGCCCTGTATGTCCCTGATCATACTGAGATTGTGCTTCTTTTGCAGTACTTTGGAGTACACATAAATGAAACCATATGTGACCCACTGGTTATAACTTTGAGCTTACAATACTGAATGCATAAATTTATATTTTACATATATTAATGGTTTCCTTTATATATTTAATGGTAATTGCAATGACAATAAATATTTAGGTCATTCTCAGTAGATGGTGCCATTTTTGCCTACATTTTTAAAAATAATAGTTTAGGTTACTGCTGAACTTTGAATACATTTTTGGCAAAAAAAATAAATAAATAAAAAATAAATAAAAAGCACAATCATTTGGATGAAAAGAAAATAACATTGCACCAACCATATATATATTATTTTATTTTATTTTTTCATGTGAAAAATGAGTTTGATTTTTTCTCCCAAAACTTGAATTGAATTTGCCAAGGGAGGTGTAATGATAATGAAATATTACTTTAAAAAATGTAAAATAAACATACCTCTGTTTGTAAAAAAGAAAATGATGTCACTCTTTTAATATTATGTCAAACATATCAAAGCATAATGTTAAAGAGGAGGGATTTCAACAGTATAAGGAGGTTGAATATTAAATAAGGGGCTTGAATATTAAATTTGAATATTTATTTATAAATAAAATAAAATACCCAATACCTAAACTTAAACATTACAAAAACGTCCTTACTAACTATTAATAAGCAGTAAGTTAGGAGTTAAGTGAGGGAAAAAGTCATAGTTAATAATGAATATGTGTTCCCCATACTAAAAAGTGACCTAAATAATATGATTCATAAAAATATGATTTGTATTTTTAAATGTTTGTTTGAAATGAATATCAGCAAGCAGGCATGGCTGAATTCATCATCATCTTTACATTTTAAATGTTTGTAGATAAAAAAATCTATTTTTACCTTGATTGCTTTTTATAGAAATAACAATATCATGATTTTACATAGTGTTGGTAACACTTTAGTATGGGTCAGTATTAGTATTTAGTATAACACATTCACTATTAACTATGATTTTTGCATCAATAAACTAAGTTTATAAACAGTAGTTTTAGTAGTTATAAGTTTAGGTATTGGGTAGGATTAATGGATGTCATGCAGAATAAGGCATTAATATGTGTTTTATAAGTACTAATAAACAGCCAATATACTAGTAATATCCATGCTAATAAGTTAATAGCAAGAACTGAACCCTAAAATAAAGTGTTACCATTTTTAAATAAATATAATTCACCATTTTTTCCTTTTAGCACTGAATGGGCAAATCCCTCAAATAAAGTCATTGAGCTACAGTGTCATTGTAAATCATGTGGGAACAGTTTCTTGTGAATTACCCATCCTCTGTCAATATCAAAATCAGACGTTGTTGGTGTGAGGACCATTCTTGCACTGGCCAAAAATACAATACCTTTATACAATTTATCAACAAAATGGAGTGTTTTTGTATTTTGGGATTGTTGCCTATTTGTCTTGAAATAATGAGCTTGAGTTTGAGCATGACTGTTTTCCAACACAGCATGGAGGTGAGTTTCCAGGCAATTCACAGCTCATATCACCTTTAATTTTTAAATGATTTGACAAAGCAGGGACTTATCATCCAAGGCAAATTCAAGGAAGGAAGGCCCAGTCACGGATGCCCTCAAAAGTGGTTTGAAAAAAGGTCATGAAGACTGGCTGTTCTCCCAAAGCTCCTCGATGTGTCTCTCGGCTGCAGAGACTCTAAGCTGACACCAATTAAAGAGATTACATCTCAGTTTACAAGGAAAGCTGAAGTCCTCCATGCTGGTGATCTTATCTGACAAGGTTACCAGATGCCAGGCAGGGAGGGCATGACCTCCAAGGCTTTCAAGTGGCCTCCTAAGAGTGTTTTCACCACTCAAAACGTCAGTACCCACAGGCCAGTGTCTGAATTACATTTGAGACACAGAAAATTTTGCATGTGTGAATGTCGCTCGTAGTGGTATACATTTATATTCGGTCACACGAAGCCAGCATCAAAAGACGTTTTCGGATTTGTGTTGATGGCGAATAATATAATCAACAGAAATCTACAAAAAATGAAGGTGCCTTAAAGTCTTTAGACCCTTCATCAATCCTTTCATTTGGAAATGGGTTCTCTGTGATTGAATGTTGAATGTCTGAATGACATTTCTGTAGGAAAAATAACTGAAATATACAATTTACTTTGACACTGTGGGTGTCACACTCCAATGCAAGCATTATGAAGAGCTCTTGATTGGTTCACCTTCACTCTCAGCCAGTGAACTCTGAGCTTATTCAGAGTGATTCTTCACCTCTCTGTGGCGTTGCTTGAGAGCGTTTTGAGGGACCATCTTTCATAGGAAGTGTCTGGGTGGTATTAGCTTCCACTTCCCAATACGGTCCATATTATTATTCTTTTCTTCCATGAAACACAAAAGACATCTTACGCAGAATGTCGAAGCTTATTCCAGTACTAGGACAATCTGCTTAAGGTCTTATTTTTGTCTTATTTTGTAAGAATGTGTGGTCAGACTGATGAGTGAACTATTCCATTAACTATCCAATAGTTATCAAAGGTGAAAGTTGATTTAATGTTGTCAATTATAAGGCAACTGAATGCTTTTGGTTGTAGTTGGTTTGTTCTGTACACATTTTTGCACCAGTATGAACGACTGAGGCAAGATGTCACACTTTTTATTCAAGTGAATATTCTAATCAATTTCTGTATAGGCATATACCTTGGAAATTTGATGACAAAAATGATAATGGACATTTCAACCAATATAAAAGATAAGGTAAGACTTTAGTATGGGAAACACGTATTCACTATTAACTACGATTTTTGCCTCAATAAACTCCTAATTTACTGCTTATTAATAGTTAGTAAAGTATAGTTTTTGTAGCGTTAGTTCAGAAATTAAGATATTTTTGATGCAACGCTTCCGGGTTCTACGTCAAAGCGGCTCACTATTGGCCGACGCTCTTCACGTTAGCACAACAACACATGCGTGTGATGCTAACGCAGGAGCTAGCCAATGGTGAGCCGCCGTTCTGCCGTAGAACTCGGAACTCGGTTTAGGCTACATCAATAGCACAAAAGTCTGAAACAGACGAGAAGAAATTATTGAATAAAGTCGTTATTTTTGTTTGTTTTTTGCGCACAAAAAGTATTCTCGTCGCTTCATAACATTAAGGTTGAACCACTGGAGTCACATGGACTATTTTAACGATGACTTTACTACCTTTCTGGACCTTGAAAGTGTTCATTAAATTGCTGTCTATGGAGGGGTCTTCAAAAATACCTTCATTTGTGTTCTGAAGATGAACGAAGGTCTTATGGGTTTGGAACGACTTGAGGGAGAGTAATAAATAACAGAATTTTCATTTTTGGGTGAACTAACTCTTTAAGTTTAGGTATTGGGTAGGATTATGGGATGTAGAATAAGGCACTAATATGAGCTTCATAAGTACTAATAAACAGCCAATATCCTAATAATATGCATGCTAATAAGCAACTAGTTAATAGCGAGAATTGAACCCTAAAATAAAGTGTTACCAAAGATAACTTTCAAAATATCAAACCATTATTTTTGAAACAAATATTGCATTAATTTATGACAATTAAAGTATATGAGTATGAGTACTGAAAATTCACATCTTTCCTAGACAACCAGACCCCAAAACAGATATGACAGATGATGCAAAATAAGGTTCATGTGAGAATCCATGTTAGAATTCATTGTTGTGAATCTATTGCCAATTTTTTTTATTTGTCATTTTTGACTATTCAGCTCTGTAAGATGTCAACTGCAGCATATTTATTTTGCCACTCTTAAAGGCACAATATGTAAGATTTTTGGATTAAAATATCAAAAAACCACTAGAACAATGTTATATATTTTGTTGATGTGTGTACTTACATTATCCCAAATGTTTCCAAGAATGTTAAAATAAAGATAAATAAGCAGTTTTAACCAGGACACAGACCGCGTCCGTGCGTTGCCTATCAGTGACATCATACCCGCGTTACTCTCGATTTCCGGTTTTATTTTGTAGAAACCATGGAAACACCAAAGATGCTTTAATATATCATGTGTTTTATTAGACAGGTGAGCAACTGTTTGGAGACATTCATCAACAGAAAACGAATCATTGTTATACAGCTCAACACAGTCTTATTGTTTAAATCTGGTTTTCTTGATTTACAGCGAGTACCATGTTTTACCATGCCTAATATCGATCTCTTACTGCAGTGTGCAACAAGTGTCTCAGAGCAGCCGCCCAACACAGAGTAGCATTATAACATAACTTTCAACACACTCAAATGTATCTAATTTGATAAAAACAGCACATGAGCGCATGAGCGGAGGAAGCAGATGTCTTTGGCATAACAAAAGTTATGTTCTGTTCCGAAATCCAGGCATCAAATGAATAAGCGACTTCTAGCGGTAAAGGATGGCTTTAAAGCATAGATGATTTCACTATAGCAGCTTTTTGTTTTTTCTTTGCAGGTGATTTTTTGTTGTTGAAGTTTTGACTCCATTTTCTATTCAGATAAAGGTCAGTGTGTCTCTATTTATTTAAAAAACAAAATCCATAGTTCTGTCAGATTCAGTCATACTAGTGTCATTTTGTCAAATTGAAACCCACAGCAGAGCCTAATAACTGTTTTTATGGCAAGGGTTTTGTCAAAGGACTTTTTTCATGATTTCAAAAAAAAAGAGGCCAGGAAGGGTGAATAAAATGGTCAGTGAAAACCTGATGCTTTAGCGAAGACTTCCAGATTGTATTGTTCTACATGAGAATTCAAAGGAAGCTGTTGATTTGTTTGGCTGTTTGAGGCAACTCAGCTCTTTGTATGTCTTCCTGCCCTTCACTGAAGAGTAACTGACCAGCTGCAGAAGTCAAGCCCACCCACCAACCCCTTTTCCCCAATCATAGAGTGAAGAGTTTTTCTGCTACACCACCGGAATCATCACGATGGTCACAACACATGAGAAGCAGGTGCAGAGGAGGTTTGTTTGTGTGTGTGTGTGTGAGTGTGTGTGTGTGTAAGGGAACAGGTGCAGAGGAACTCATGTTAGGGGGGCTTTGCTTTCACAGTAGCCTACTGACTTGATGTCTCTATGAAACAGGTTGAGGGTTACCTATTCTATAAAAGATGCATTTGTGCAGGCTTAAATGCTTTGTTTGTGGGGAAATTATTAGATGTCATTTTTTCCAAGAAACTGGATTGCAAAACTAGCTCAAATCAAAATCGGTGGAAGTATGTGTGAGTATTCAATAGACTATTATTTCTTTTCCTATTACAAATTGAAGGAAGGCATACAATGGCTGAAGTAGGCCCTTTGCCAATCTCAAAATAGGCAACCAACTCATTTCATTCCAGTGGCTGAAATTGAAATCAAATTCAAAATGAAAACACTTTGCAATCAAATAGTGACAACCAATGATAATTAAAACAATATCAGGCCTGTTGATGTCACTGAACTTAGTGTTAATGCTCTGTTGTATGATGAATTACTGCATAATGATCAACATCATGTGATTATTAACTATTAAGATGTACAATATTATTATTCAGTATCTGTAAAAATAGAAATGTTCACTTTATTGTTCCTAAGGCTGATCTAAATGATTTTCAGAATCTGATTAATTTACATTCATAAAATAATTTTACAGACAATATACTAAAATAGAAAAGTAAATATACAATAAAATATTATAAAAATATAAATTTATAAAATAATAAATATTATACAAAATATTTCTTCAATCGCTAATGTATTTGGGCATATTTTATTCACTCGTCAATGTGAGTCTTTACAACCTAGTGAGAATCATGTGTATTAAATAAGATCATGGTAATTTGGTTTATTTGTACATCCAAGGTCACAGAGTGTGTAAGAATCACAGCTGAGGCAAATATTTGAGTCTCCTCCAATATATGGTGCAGAATAGAAAAGGTGGGAAACATTACTGACCTTGCTGCACCAACATGAAAGGAGTCACATCACATTAATTTAGTTACTATTTAGTGACCCATGAAAAGGGATTGGAAAAAAAATGTTATTGTTCATATTTTACTTTTTTTTAAATTAATCTCATTAATGCTTTCGGTGACCTTTGCCAAAATAGCAGTGATTTTCCACAAATGCAGCAAGAGTCTGTCCAATCAGCCAGTCACTTTAACTCCCTTTGTGGTTTTAATGGAACATTCACCATGGATTTTGCTTCCAAACACTGTTTTTTCTTTTTCTTTTTTTCAGAATAGCACTGAATGGAGACACACTCTTGCACAGCTGTGTCCTGGTCTGTTATAAATATATATATATATATGAAGACTTCAGATGCAAAAGCCTGCATGTCCGTCTGATGTTTGTCAGGCTCCTGTAGCCTATAGGTTTAAATATAAGTTTAAGTGTGTGTGTGTGTGTGTGTGTGTGTGTGTGTGTGTGTGTGTGTGTGTGTGTGTGTGTGTGTGTGTGTGTGTGTGTGTGTGTTGGGCTCATTAATTATGGACCATCCTAAACAAGACTCTCTTTTTTTTTTTTTCTGCAAACATTTGTAAACAAAAACACAAAACAGCATCTCGTGATAGGATATGTCTTTCACTCTAAAAAATTCTGGGTTAAAAACAACCCACGTTGGGTTGAAAATGGACAAACCCAGCAACTGGGTTGTTTTAACCCAGCGGTTGGGTTAAATGTTTGCTTAAAACAACCCAATCACTGGGTTAAAACAACCCAATTGCTGGGTTTGTCCATTTTCAACCCAACTTGGGTTGTTTTTAACCCAGAATTTTTTAGAGTATTGTCACATGTGTAGATCAACTTTGAAATTGTGGATAATAATGCCACAGAGGTACATAAATTGAGATAAAATAAATTCAATAAAAAATAAAAATCAATATCATTGTTCAGTGACTATAGTTCAGTGTCATCTTTTGTCTTTCAGAGTTTAGCCGTTTAAACATCACTGTTAATGTCACATAGCAGTCACATATTCCCTCACATCTAAAGAAAGGAACAACATAAAAGCTCTGAAAACAGGGGACGTGAAGACACAGTTTAGGGCCTTGAGAGAAAAGGTACCTCTGTTGAACCGGAACTTTCAATACAACCACAGAACAAAGACTTCGCACTTACAGGACTGATATGTATATATTTATGAAGGTTGGGAGGGGGTGGTGGGGGAATCGGCTTTTGAGAAAAACAAACACCAGTGGAATGGCAGGGACAATCTAATTGTTGAAAAGAATTGATTGCAAAGTAAGAGCCAGATTCCAGCAGAAATCAATAGTGCTGTATGATACATAAAGAAAAGAAAGAAATGAAGTGGCATGAAATTTTCCGCTCAGAGTCACATTTTGACAAGGACAGCATTCAAACTCAACCAAAAGAATCCAGTGGCATTGTCCAATTCAAGGATAATTCAAGGATAATGTACAGCATATCTGTTAATGATTGTCTTGAAACAAAGCAACAACATATGTCAAACTTTTGTTACACAACTAGAAAGTAAACGTGGCCATAAATATATAATTTAGGTTGAAATTATTTTTATAATCTTATTTTAAAGTCGGCATGAAACGGAAGTTGAATTAGTCTTTTCTTACCGGCATGGACGTAGCCTACATCCGAGTGAAACAGCCTCTCGAACAAGAAAAAAATGTAGGGCGGGACTTGATTTTGTCCATCGGGAATTGATTGGACTGTAGGATGTTTGTGGTTTGCTATTGCTGTAATGTCATGTGAGTGACAGTTGTCCTCGCACCAACTAAAGACTTAAAAGAGAATAAAAGGTATTTTGCTGCAATAGGGAGGGGAAGATATTTTGATTAAAGGTTATGAGGGCACATGAATTAAAAACTGCAATATTCCATAAAAAATTGAATTGCCAATTTTGAATTCTTGGTAACTTTAAAGCTTCTGCTAAGACAAAAATTGGCCATAGCGACGTACAAAACAGCCTATCAACAAAAACAATACTGAAACAATATTACAGTACACTTATACTGAAGACCTCTTAGGTAATTTTACAACCCTTAATAAATGAGACTCAAAATGCAGGCAGTTGTAGCCTATTTGTAACAAATATTTTTGTAATAAATATGTGTTAAACTTTAACAGAAAGGCAGTCATAATTTAAAGATTTACAAAGACTGAGATTACAATGAATTGTCACATCATATTCTACATACCAAATAATAGTTTCCGCGGAGTGATACGCAAGACGAAAATAGCCCCGATTTCAGAAGAGAGGACTTACACAAAGCGTTGCCAGGATGATGGTGAATATTAGGAAATATCAGACCGCTGAACGCAAAATCAAGTATCCCAGAAGGCAGTGTAATTAAATAGTAACTGTTTGTGTAACAATCGCTATGCTATTATTACCACTTGGAAAAATTAATAGCCTACATCCATTTGAGTATGCTTGACTATTTTGAGTGGATGAAGGGTTTTCTCAAACATTGTAGGCTACTAAAGACGCTATAGCTAGCATATATATAACATTCTTGCAAAATCTGAGGAACACCGAGCTGTCTGAACTCAATTTTCAGACTAGGGTTCCCTGCATTATTTTTTTTGGAATTCGAACCACTTCAACTCCACATAATCATTTCTGTGCGAGTCATGTTCAGTCAGACAGATTTCTATACAGACCTGTATGAGTGAGGTTGGTGGGTCACAGCCTACTTGTATTACAAAACATTACAATTACTTAGCAAATATCACAGCATCTATTCTTTATTGTACTATTGTTATGTGCATTAAAAAGGAATCAGAAAAAAAAAAAAAAAAAAAAAAAAACCGCTTTTTTTTGTGCTTTTTTATTTGTAAGTGGTTAGCCCGTACAAACGTAGATCTGTTTGTGCAGTGTGAGGAGCGCTCGTGAGTGTTTGCACCTCAGACTGTGCATTTAACTGGAACCAATCAGTATTGAGTTCATGCCAAAGTGGTGGAAAGCAGGAGCAGGAAATACACCAGAGCAATGTTTAATGCAGAATTGCTGTTACACTGGGGGTCAGTAATGTGCATTCTGCTGAAGGGAAGCGTGGCCAAATCATTTTCACCTTTTATGGATGAATTCTATAGAAAATAATAGGAATGGCGGAATCAATTCAGAAATATATAAAAGGTAAGTTCTGATCTAGACTGAATGGTCGTGATGGTGAAAGAGAAGGACGTGAAAAGGTAAAGGTAAAGTTAAATTATGTTAACAAAGATTTGTATTGAACAACCATAAAAATGTCACGTGTATAAGAGTAAAAATACATAACATATTTTCCTTAAACATTAATTATTTTATTGACCTTGACACAGTCATGAAATTATTTCAATTGCATGTCTTTGCCATGTTGGTACTTTGATTTCGTGGACAAAAGCATTATTATCAAATATTAATAATATTTTTACAAAAATGTCTCACTACTTGACTTTTTAAAGAATTATGCCACTTAACAAGGTTTTCTTTTTAAGAATTTTAATCATTATGATATCAGAACAGCCAACATTTTTTTTTTTTTGTACTTTATGCTCCACAAAAATATCAAAATACATTTTAATTCAGATATTTAAAAACATGCTCATTATATTAAAAATGTATTCAGGTCATTGTATTTTTTTTTAAATAAATAAAGGGATTGTGCCCTAAAAAAAATGTGCCCTAAACATTGAAAATGTCTTGGGGTATTTCAGACCCTCCAAAAGAATGTGAACATGCTATGTGCTCCGTGGAATGTTACTCAGTAGGACCTGCAGCTAACAGCAATATTTGTTGCTCATCTCCAGCTCGTCAGCATGCTCAATAAGGCGGCCTTTAACCCTTCCGTGGCTTGTCAGTCACAGCCCAGCTCAACGGGCCCATGCGGGCAGAGCAGACAATGCCAGCCCAGCTCCAGATGGACCGCAGCTGTGGTTCAGTGGAGCGTGGACAAACTGCCCTCGTCAGCTGCCTGCATTGCAGCTCTGCCGCATGTTACGCAAGCCGTTCTCTCTCTCTATCTCATGCGTGAGGAGGGCTCTTAATGGCACCCCGGTGACTCAGAGGAAACATGGAGCAAGCTCTTTTACCCAGCAAGTATCGCAGCAGAAGCCTCTGTTATCATCAGATAGCGAGAGCACGGCGAGAGGTAGCCGAATCATTGCACCGACACAGCATCTTACTCTGACAGGAATATTTCATCAAATTCATTCACAGGAAAACTAGAAAGAGACAAATAACTGAAGTCAATGTGCTGACTTCATTCAGCCACGTGTAACAGGGGCCATCATCCGGAACAATAGCTGCTGCTAGCCTACAGTCAAATATTAAATAGACAAATCATGAGCGGAGGAAGCCGAAGTGAATGTAAACGATCAAAGTGAAGACCGCAGTGCTAGACTGTGAGAAATGCAGCCTATGTTTCTGCTAAGCAAAATGAGGTCAACTGACATCAGATATGAACTGGGCAATTTAAACAATCTGGGTGAAGCCGCAGGCTGGGATGTGGCAGTTGCATAAAAGATGCCTGTAAAAGAGAAACATTAGCAGAAATAGAGACAGAGGCAACGATCCCCGTCAGCTACAGTTTGACGACATTCCATGTGGATATACATGCACGTTTTGTTGAGCAGAGCAAGCATGCACTGCAAGTCAATTGGTCACCACAGCGTAAAAGGTCATATTTGGGTGCAATCATAAAATGTTCACTGTTGACCTTGAATTTGTCCTTGACGTTTGACTTGGAGGTAGGGTGCCAGTTGACTGTCAATCAATTGGCAGTGGACTGGACTCACAAGAGTATACATAGTCAAATGACAATGTAAACAATGCACACACATTCATCCCATCCTCCATTAAAATGATGGAATATATCTCAAGACTGGAAGTAAACTGCAGGAGAGAGGGCTGACATCAGATCCCTGGGCCTCGGGGTGGAGCAGGCTAACTGCTGCACAGCCGCGTTAGTCACACTTAATGGCCTCAGTGAGATAAACAGAGCATGATGACATGGGCTAAATAACACATGCAGCCCCAGTAAGGCTGATACGGCTGGTTTTAAAGAGTGCGGTGCAGGGGAGGATCACCCCACCAAACTTTGACTTTTCTAAGCTGTTGGAAGTGCTGCCATAACACAAGGGTTTGCTGATGTGGGTAATTGAATTTAAGGAGAAAAAAAGAATTTTTATTTAATCTAATGGAATGAACTGAATGCAGAGATTCATAAGAAGTCTGTTCATCTCTGCAGAATCAGAAAATAACTGCTCTGTTCTCAACCTTTTTGACTCCAATCCCCTTATTGTCAAAATACAATATTCAAGGGCAACCCCTCTGGAACTAGGAGAGTGGCAAAGGTCTGTTGTTGTTTGTCATCATAAATATTACCATCTCAGGTGTTAATGCAGGTACGTTCACACACATTTTGGTTATGAACCAGAGCAACAATAATCCAAACTGACCTCGCAAACACACTACAGATAAATTCGGACAGTTATTTTCTGAGTGCTTAATCTTATTTAGTACATGCAGGGTTTGATTATTTACGGAAGTAACAAAAGCATTAAGCCTACCTTAAATCCAGTAGTGTTTATAAACCAATATAAAAAAGTAGCCTAGATATTAATAATGTGTTTAAATGTAGGCGTATATCAGATGTGTCTCTTTTCACAGGGAACAAAGTATGTATCTATCAATGCAAACTTTTCTCTTACAGGTGGTTGCTCCTGTCAGCCTATATGGCATCTTGGAGAAACCCATATACTGTACTACTGGTTAAAGGGTTAGGTTAGTTCACTCAAATGAAATAATTTTCAAATGAAAATTCTGACATTAATTACCCTCAAGTCGTTCAAAACCTTTAAGGTTTTCATTCATTTTCAGAACACAAATGAAAATCTTTTAAGGAAATCTGAGAGCTTTTTGTCTTTCCATTGACAGCCTACGCAACTACCACTTTCAAGCACCAGAAAGGTAGTAAAGACATCATAAAAAATAATCCATGAGACTCCAGTACATTAACCTCAGTTTTATGAAGCGACGTGAGTGCTTTGTTTGCGAAAAAAAGACAATTTAACACTTCTTTTTTTTTAACAAAATTTTGATCTCCAGCCCCTCTTGAAGGAAAGCACAGCTCTGATCAGGCATTTCCGGGTGTCTTCTCGGCGAGAAGAACACCACTCAACGAACAGGTTTCACTTCAAACCGTAAGCGCGCCTTGTAGAGGGCACTTTCGCTGAAATGATAGTGTCTACCACCACTGGGGGTAGATCACTTAAGTCCTCTGCGTCCCATCCAGAGACCACATGTGGAGGTTCCAGAGGTCTGGATGCAGGTGCCATAAGGTGCCCCTGTCTCTGAGAAAGCAGGTCCTTCCTCAGAGGAATCTGCCAGGGAGGGGCTGTCACGAGGCTGTCCTCCCTGACTTTACACAGTGTCTGGGGGAAACGCATTCTTGCATAGGCCCCGGGGCCAGCTGTGTGCCAGCTTATCTGTGCTGATGGTCCCCTCGGTCACGGAGGACAACAACTGGCAGCGGGACGTGTCTGGAAAGGCAAGCAGGTCTACCTGTGCAGCTCTGAAGCATCTCTAAATCAGCTGGATCACCTGGGGGTGGAGTCTCCATTCTAGCAACTCAAAGCAGTTGATGTGCCACTGCAGTCGAGGTCCTGTCCCAGAGTCCGAGGCTGCATGCCCATTGTACATGGCACCCCAGCCAGTGGTGGAGGCATCTTTTTAAACAACAACATGCCTGGACACTTCTAGGTAAAGTCCTGCCCATAGTAAAGCAAGGTCTGACCACAGGTTGAAGGTTTGTTGACAGGCTGGTGTGATTGCCACCCAGTTTGAGCCACTGAGCCATGCCCATATCAGGACTCGGCTGTGTAACCAGTGCTGAAGTGGTCTCGTATGAACCAACCCAAACGGCGTGACTGTGGATGCCATATGCCCCAGGAGCCTCCTAAACAGTTTCAGTGGAACCGCCTTTCTGCCCTTGAATGAATTCAGGCAGTTCAGCATTGACTGAGAAGGCTTGTTCGTGAGACAGGCTGTCATGTTGACACGAGTCCAACTCCAGACCGAGAAAAGAGATTCTCTGCATGAAGAAGAGCTTGCTCTTTTCCCAGTTGACCTGAAGCCCCAGGTGGCTGAGGTGCTTCAGATCGATTGCTGCAAATCAATCTTGGGGGCCTTTGCATCTTGAATCAAAGCTTGTGAAGGGCCCGATTCAAGACACACAGATCCAAGATCAGCCGTAACCCACCGCCTATCTTGGGTACAATGAGATAAGGGCTGTAAAACCCTGACCTCCTATCGACTGGAGAAACCAGCCCTATCCTAGGCCGTAAGCACGGACAAGAACTGTGAGTGGCAGCACTTTGCGGACATAGCTGCACCGCAACTGCACACTTCACCTGGGGGATACCCCTTGGCCACCCCACCATCGAGTGGAGGAGGCGCCAGACTGGTTTCGGGCAGAAAAAGGTACCTTCCATGACCACCTCATGCACCTCTGGGAAGAAAGGCACTGGAGCAGGACGCTGCTGTTCAGCATGCCCCGCCCCAAGATACCAATCATTTAGCCTTGAGCGCTCAGGACATGGTTGAGGACAGCGCAACCAAATTTTTATCCCCAGAGGAATCTAGCCCACCCTCCGATGCAGCGATCGACATCTGATCCTCCGCCAAATCCAGAATTAGATGCTGGGTTCCCCATGAGAAGGACCGACAATCTCACCCAACTACACAGTCTCAATCCATCTCGTCACATATTGATGCTTGGTCAGGACCCCTTGGCATCACAGGGTACCTCCAGTATTTTTTAATGTACATGGTAGGCCACAACAACTTTGCAGGGAAGTCCATTGATTCCCGGTGACTCAATTGGTCACGAGACATACGAGAGCCAATGCAATTTCACTATCAAAGCTGATGTAATGTTTCTTCGGACAGCAATTTTTGAATGTGTGCATGATCTTTGGCCGATGGAGACGATTTTCTTTCTTTGGGGATTTTCTTCACACAAATCAATTGCTTGGCCTCAGAACACTTGGAATATTAATACTTTTTTAATAATGTTTTTTTTTTATAATGTGCCTGCAGTCGGATCTGCCTGTTATATCCTGTGTTTTATATAATATAATACACAAATGGGTAGGTTTAGGGATGGGGTTTGGTATAGCGTAAATAAAAAGTAAAAAAAATAAATCAATGGGGCACTCTGCACATCGCTAACAGGGTACTTGTGCGTTGAAAAGTGATGGCGAAGGGTCCTGACCAAGCATCAATATGTGACGAGTTGGGAGTGAGACCGGGTTACACCCGGAAGATCCACAGCTTGCGATACACTAGAGGAGTGGGGGTGTGGCCACGGGGATTGACCCAGCGGGAAAGCCATCACTGTGATCCTCAGGTCACCCCATATATTAACCGAAGTAGCTTTCTGCTGGGCAGAGATTAGATTGGGGAATAGCAGAGGGTACTCCACCTCTTTCGAGGTACTCGAGTTTCGACCACAGCACCGTGATGGTCATCTTCCCGCAGTGGGTACATATCTCATCCACAAATGCTACCTCAGCGTGCTTTCGCCTCAGACATGTGAGGCAGCGATCGCGACTCTCAGATGGAGACAGGGAAAGGCTGCATACGGAAACACGCGGTTGGCATGTCATCTTGAAAAAGACGCAACTTCACACCTGTGCTTGTTCTTTTAGGGAACAGCTCTTTTTAGTGCTGAAGCACACAGGGAAATGGTCGCTGCACAGAGTGCAAGACTATTGAAAGATTGCAGTGTGCACAATGCTCTTTTAGCTGCAATAGATGCAGAGGAAAGGCTCTTTTCAACAGCGACCACCGCTGACGCGCCGTCACACCAACACTCTCCGAAGAGCTTCTTCCGGGTTCTTAGAAAAGCATTTATTAACGAGCTGAATCAAACGAAACGCTCAGCTCTGAAGCAAAGGCTTAAATTAATGATAGCTGCACGCTTCCTTATATACCTGGCTTGTTTTGTTTACACTCAAAGGTATATTGGGCTCTCAGGCAAGATCCCAATCTGTCAGTCGTTCTGACAACGTCTTTTCTTTTTTACGGGATTCACTCTGCATTTAACCTTAATCGCAACAAAATTGTTATTACATTTGAGTTCAAAAGGTAAAAAAGTACTTAGCCTATACTGACATATTTTATACAGAGTTCAGAAACAAGTAGCCTACCATATGTACGTATTAAGCTGGGGGGAATGTGATTAAAAGGGTTGAATGTAGTTTGGATATACAGAAATATAAGGGGCTAAATCAGGCATTGAATATAAGTGCAAACCATTGCAGTGAATACACCATTGCTAAGCTCTCTCCTGAAGAATGTTGTGTTCAAAAGTGCCATTCCATAGATCCAATATATGGATAAGGGAATCTCAACTTCCATTTTCCCAAAATGCACTGCAACTAATGAAGGACCTATGTGGCCTGTATATAACAGCAACAGTGTAGAGTAAACATCAATTATAACGCATTAGCCTCTCTCGCCCACTCTCTTAAACAGCAGTTCAGTGTAATGAGAGTGCTAGCCTTAACTAATCTAATTTGTGTCTTTCCCTCTCAATCCCAATGTTACCTCCAGCAAAAAACAGTAATGTAATATCTTGAGATACATTGTATTTATGCTTTATGTGAAATGTAAATATGACATGATTTTATTGACTGCACCCTATTTAAGTGTACAGGTTACAGTCAGTCATCTGAATTTTATGTGAAATAGCCTATTTGTATAGAAGGCATCGAGGTATTATTGTAGCAGTCTTGACTAGTATGCTTTTTATGTTAAACAAGGCTGAACATATTTATACAAGTACATAAAATGCACCTATATTGAATCACACCAAGCCATGAAATTACTTAAAAGGTGGGCCATCTTACTTCTGCAGGAACAAAGCGAAAAGAGAGAAGACAAACCGTGGTTTTGTTCTCAATTGTACTCCAGAGGGAATCGTAAAATAAAACACTTTCACATGTCAAGGAGAAAGTAAAATAAATAGGAGTAGTGACACAGAGAAAGGCAAATGGCAATTTAACAAGAAGAAGCCAAGGTGAAAACATAAAGGCCGTTCAAGGATGAGAAAATCTCTGGCGCCCTCTAGCCAGAGTAGATGATAGTGCTGTCTGACAGTTCCTGCTGTCTATATGGGAGGAGAAATGTGTATGTCTGCCTACTATGTTATAGGCTGAAATGCTGTAAATTTATAAATGAAAAAATAAATGCAATAAATATGTACAGTGATTTATTTAAGTCATATTATTTTATTCTATAGGTGGATTTCTGTTATATCTGACAAATAATCAGATCCCCATTATCTGAAAATCTAAGGCAATTTGCAGTAATTAAAACTCAAGGCCTGCTCACATTCTTCAGCGCCACCAGATGTGTTTGTGCGAGTTTGTTTGCACCGTTACATGCTCTCTCTCCCTTTCCGATCGCTCCAGGGGAGTGCCAAGTCGAGCTTACCACCCCTCACTAGGCCGCCATATGGCTGCCTAGGAGCTCAGAACTCCAGATAGCACTGCGTATCATGCATGAGCGATCGGTGAAGCTGCTAATGCTGTAATTAGACAGGCACGGCCAGGTCAGCTGATCCGCGTGGTTGAGAGTCCTGATGATCTTATCCTCATTAGTGATACCGAAAACAAAGGGGTCTTTAGAGAACATCACTACACCCAGGGGCCCCATTTACATATTATACACAGCAAATTAGGAATAATGGAAGGTCATCAATGTATAAAGAGTTTAAACAGTTACATTTTTGTTTGGGTGTCCAGTTGGCTCTGTGCTGATAAAACATGACAGGAGACACCAGGCAGAAGTGAAAGTAAGGATCCAAACAATATTAGGTCTTATAAAACACACTGATATTTTAACACTGGTTTTAATATTGTAAATGAAGTTATGAGAATAGTTGCCACTGGGAAAATATTAAAGGTACAATGTGTAAGATTTTTGGATTAACATAGGCCTATACAAAATCCACTAGAACAATGTTATATATTTTGTTGACTTACATTATCCCAAATGTTCCCAAGAATGTTTAAATCCAGAGAAATAAGCCATTTTAACCAGGACATGCCGTGTCTGTGCATGACCTATCAGTGACATCATACCCGTGTTACTACCCTTGATTTCTGAAAAAATGGAACCAAAGAGGCTTTAATATACTATGTGTGAGCAAGGTGAGCAACTGTTTGGATACATTCATCGACAGAAAACTAATCTCAACACAGTTAGTCTTATTGTTTAAATCTCGTTTTCTTGATTTACCGTGAGTACAATGTTTCTGCCCAAGTCCTGTCGGATTCTTTTCCACCGGCTGTAGAGGTGAAGACGACAATTCCCATGATTCCACAAAATCAATGCATCAAGCTACGCCTTTTGAATAAGCGACTTCTAGCGGCGAAATTTGCATATTGTGCCTTTAAGATAATAACAAACACTTTAGCATCAAAAGTAAAGAGATGTTGTAAAGCTGATTAAATGCATGTTTTTTGTTCATTTTAATTTCCATTCAAAATATGTTAGGGTTGAAGATTGGTGCAAAAATGGCTTATACTATACTAAAAATTATCTACTCGTGCTTTGTGACAAGAAAAATAACCAAGTTAAAGTCGGCATGAAGCCATAGTTGCAATAGTATAGACATACATCTGAGTGAAATGTAGGGCAGGATTTGGTTTTGTCCTTCGTGAATTGATTGTAGAAAGTTGGCCGCTGCTAACTAAATGGAGGCAGATCTGCTGTCAGTTTGCAGGCAGTTATGGTGGATATTTAGTCCAGCCCTCCGCCAAGACGCGTCATGAAGAGAACAGATGTCGTTTTGGAGGGGGAAGGGAGGTTAACGTTTTTGATTAAAGAATACGAGTGCACGTGAATAAAAAAAAAAAAAAATGCGTATGGATGAATAATTTATGATAAACACTGAAACATTCTAAAAAAAAAGAGAGAAAATAAAGAATCGTCCACTTTGATTTCATGGTGACTAAAAATGGATCACTTTTTACCATAATATTTTGTAGTCTTGTAAGAATTTTTACTGTTTTTGAAAGATGTCTCTTATGCTCACCAAGGATGAATTTGACCAAAAATACAGTAAAAACAGAAATATTCTGAAATTGTATTATAATTTAAAATTACCTTTTTTTCTCTAATGCATTTTAAAATGTCATTTATTTCTGTGATCATGAAGCATTTCTTCTTATTATCAATATTGAAAACAGTTGTGCTGTTTTGTTTTGGGTGGGAAATTATTATTATTATTTTTTTTTTCACGATTTATTGTTGAAGAAAGTCTTTACTGTCACTTTTGACCAATTTAATACATCTTTGCTAAATATTCACTAAAAACTGTGAACTGTGTTTAATCATGTGAAATACTACTGTGTTTATTACTGTGATAAACACTGTATGGGAAACTTACATTTTTTGATCAATATACCTTATACCAGTCCCCTACATATCATGGCAAAAATATCAAAGCATCTTAGCAGGAATAATCACACAATCCAGGAATATTTGTATATACACAATCTATGTATTCTAGAAAAAAACCTGATCATTATTATATATATACACTCGCCTAAAGGATTATTAGGAACACCTGTTCAATTTCTCATTAATGCAATTATCTAATCAACCAATCACATGGCAGTTGCTTCAATGCATTTAGGGGTGTGGTCCTGGTCAAGACAATCTCCTGAACTCCAAACTGAATGTCAGAATGGGAAAGAAAGGTGATTTAAACTATTTTTTTTTTTTTTACACTCACTTTAGGTGAGTGTATATATATATGTGAATCTTGGCAGTGCATGCAATGCTGAAAATTTGCTTGTCAGATAAAACCATTATTACATTACAGTTACGCATTTGGTAGACGCTTTTATCCAAAGCGTCTTACACTGCATTCAAGGTACACATTTTTTTTAAATTTTTTGTCAGTTCTTGCTTTCCCTGGGAATCGAACCCATGACCTTGGCGTTGCTTGCGCCATGCTCTTATTGTTTGAGCTACAGGAAAGCATTATGTTCAAGGACACTGATTGCTGATTGACTGATACTTGCTCCCCAGTGTCAGACACTAAACCAAAGCTTAGCTGGGATCCAAACAAAAAAGGAAGGCCCTACAGCTTCCAAATGAGGGACAGAGCACGCCAAAACAATCTTTGGTCTGCAATTCAACAGACAATGCCAAATACAGTTGATATTAATGCTGCACCTACAGAGAATTAATATTACACACACACATACACAAAGAGTTGCTCTAATTTCCCACATTTACTTGTACAAGCGAATGCAATTAATAATAATTTTAACTAAATGATTATTCATGATCTATATTACATATTTTCTCATTACTATAATAACAAATTGTTTTAACTAAAGGCTGTATGCAGTCAGTATTAAGCCTCAAACAGATGTGTACATCTCCCACACACATTCAAAGCAAAGCTGTTTCTATTTCTGTTCTCTGTGCTAGAGACACTTCCTTTGATCCTCAAAGCAAAAGGGTCAGCAAACAGATGCAGTATGATTCCTATGATGCTCTGAACTGACCAGCACTCAATAAATCTGAAGAGGCAGCCAACAGTTACTGATCAATGTTAGAATAACTCTAAGAAGAGTTCTGTGGAAGTAAAAAAACTGTTGCAATAAAAATGTAGTTTTTTCATAAAAATTACTTTTATACTTGTATGCTTAGACTAAAAGTAATGTTCATGAACCACTTGAAAATCTGTGGAAATTTGAATAATTTGAACAAAATAAGAGGGATCATACAAAATAAAAATAAAAATTATTTAGTACTGTCCTATATACGATATTTTAATCAATAAAAGATGTTTACATATAGTCCACATGACAAAAAAAGGAAGCTGAATTTATAAAAATTACCCGTTCAAAAGTTTATGAACCCTTGATTCTTAATACTGTGTGTCGTTACCTGGATGATCCACAGCTGTTTTTTTCTTTTGTGATGGTTGATCTTGAGTCCCTTGTTTGTCCTGAGCAGTTAAACTGCCCAATGTTCCTCAGCAAATTCTTCAGTTTTCCAGCATCTTTTGCATATTTGAACCCTTTCCAGCAGTGACTTTATGATTTGAGATCCATCTTTTCACACTGAGGACAACTGAGGAACTCAAACACAACTATTAAAAAAGGTTCAAACATTCACTGATGCTCCAGAAGGAAACACAATGTATTTAGAGCTGGGGGGGTGACAACTTTTTGAATTTGAACATCAAGGTAAATTTCCCTTAATTTGTCTTCTGGCAAACATGCAAGTATCTTCTGAATTCAGGTGTTCCAATCACTTCCATGGCCACAGGTGTATAAAATCAAGCACCTAGGCATGCAGACGCTTCTACAAACATTTGTGAAAGAATGGGTCGCTCTCAGGAGCTCAGTGAATTCAAGCGTGGTACCGTGATAGGTTGGCACCTGTGCAATAAGTCCATTTGTGAAATTTCCTCACTACTAAATATTCCATGGTCATTATAACAACGTGGAAGCAATTGGGAACAACAGCAGGTCAGCCATGAAGTGGTTGGCCACATAAAATCACAGAGCGGGGTCAGCGCATGCTGAGGCGCACAGTGCGCAGAAGTCACCAACTTTCTGCAGAGTCAATAGCTACAGACCTCCAAACTTTGCGTGGCCTTCAGATTAGCTCAAGAACAGTGCGTAGAGAGCTTCATGGAATGGGCTTCCATGGCTGAGCAGCTGCATCCAAGCCTTACATCACCAAGCGCAATGCAAAGCGTCGGATGCAGTGGTGTAAAGCACGTCGCCACTGGACTCTAGAGCAGTGGAGACGTGTTCTCCGGAGTGACCAATCACGCTTCTCTGTCTGGCAAACCGATGGACGAGTCTGGGTTTGGCGTACCAGGAGAACGGTACTTGCCTGACTGCATTGTGTCAAGTGTAAAGTTTGGTGGAGGGGGGATTATAGTGTGGGGTTGTTTTTCAGGGGTTGGGCTTGGCCCCTTAGTTCCAGTGAAAGGAACTATTAATGCTTCAGTATACCAAGACATTTTGGACAATTTCATGCTCCCAAATTTGTGTGAACAGTTTGGGGATGGCCCCTTCCTGTTCCAACATGACTGTGCACCAGTGCACACAGCAAGGTCCATAAAGACATGGATGACCAAGTTTGGTGTGGAGGAACTTGACTGGCCTGCACAGAGTCCTGACCTCAACCCGATAGAACACCTTTGGGATGAATTAGAGCGAAGACTACAAGCCAGGTCTTCCTGTCCAACATCAGTGCCTGACCTTACAAATGTGCTTCTAGAAGAATGGTCAAAATTCCCATAAACACACTCCTAAACTTTGTGGAAAGCCTTCCCAGAAGAGTTGAAGCTGTTATAGCTACAAAGGATGGGCCAACTTTATATTATGATATATCACTGTGTATAAGACATTTCTCCTTACAGATACCTTTTTGGCACCATTTGGCTTTAACATTGAGTCAAGAACCCTAGGGTTATAGATATAGAAACCCATTGAACCTTTTTTTTTCTAAGAGTGAAGAGTGCATCCAACCGCACCAGACACATTTCACAGTAATACATTAATTCACAGGTGTATGAAGGAGACCATCCACTGATTCACATTCTGCCCTTGTTAAGTGGAAATGAATACAGGAGCCTATACCCTAACATTCACGCTGCACACACAAAGACCCATTCAGAAAGCATGAAATACCATAGGGACATCAGGAAGACTAGACAGGATTCCTAAGGATGTTGTGTATATAGATATAAATACAAATATCACCATGTTTCAATAAGAGGGTCAAAGTTTAAATGATTCAGTTGGTCACAATGTGCTGCATTATTAACCAACGGACGATGTCGGAGGTTGCAGCATGAATAGAGAGGTCTAAAGGTATTCAGCTGTTCATTTATTATTCAGTCTCTGGCTATAAATCACTGCATAACTGGTCTCTAGAAGGTCAGACAACAGGAGCAAGGCCAAGAGTCCATCTGTACGTTCCTTTCTCTCCCACTTTTGTCTTTAAGCACAAACAGCGCTGAATAAAGATCTTCTGTTTACTAAAGATGTTCATTTTTTTAGTAAGCTTTAGATGCATGGTGGCAAAGATAATCTAAATGTAAAAATGGGGAAAATGGGTATTCACTATTAAATATTCAATACTGACTGATTATGGCACATATCATCAACATGGTACATATACATTGTGCATCCCTATAGTATTTTTATGCATCTCAAGGTGTTTTCATGAACTCTGGGTTGTATATATATATATATATATAGTGACCTGTAGAGTGTTTGCGCATTGTGAAGTGGTTGTTGTTGAGGCTCAGTGAGTGAACAATGGAAGAAAAAATAAGTATTTATCAATAGCCAAGCACTAAATAAACAATCATTATGTATTCTGTAAATAATAACAGTTTAATAAAAATCCCAGTTATACATAATTAGTCAGTGAGTCGTTACAAAGAATATAAAACTCACTGTGAAGACTGATCATTTCAGCAAATAGTGAGTCATGACGTTTGGACGTTGGTAAGATTGGAAGTCTCTTATTTTCACCAAGGCTGCATTTATCCCTGTGTTGAATTTTCAGCATCATCAGCACACGTCTTCAGTGTCACATGATCCTTCAGAAATCATTATAATATACTGATCTACTGCTCAAGAAACATTTCCTATTATTATCAACGTTGAAAACCATTGTGCTGATTAATATGTTTTGTGGAAATCATAATCCCCTTTTTCCTGGATTCTTCGATGAATAGAAAGCTCAAAAGAACGGAAATAGAATGCAAAAGTCTTCCCTTCTAAGACTTTTACATTGTCACTTTCGATAAATGTGTCCTTGCTTAATTAAAAAGCGTACTAAACCATTGAATAGTTTATGTAATTACCTTTTATTTTTGAATGCATTTCTTGACACCCTAACAACAATAAAAACTTAATGTGTCAATGTTCTTTTAGTGTGATTAATAAGTGTTATACTTCTTCACAGACAGCATTCATTTCATAGGAGCTGATATTTTCACATTTAGCAAGTAAAAATAGCATTATGGAAAATGTCATAAATTCCAGTACGTCAACCCACTATTTTATCAACAGAGAGAACATGAGAGTTTTGAAATCAATAATTCAGTGAGGGCAATATTTAGAGGGGAAGAGAGTATATAGAGGGAATGAGACAGATATAGAGGAGAACAGAAACATTATCTAGTATAAAGGAAAAAGTCTTCACATATAAACATGGTAGAGTTACTTAAGACATAGATACATGACACCCAAACAGTCCTCCAGTAGAAAGGGGTTGTGAGTTATTTATGCACTGCTGTACTCAATCACAGCCACTACAGACATTATTTCAGCACTTACACTGCAAGCAATACATTTAACAAAACTATGAGTACGCTGGAGAGATACTGACTGAAGAGTGCAACAAACAACAGAGGCCAATATATGAGTCACTGCTTCATTGTTGCAGGAGCCTATGAAATGTCCTCCATGACTCATACCCTCTGCCTGAAGCATGTTTTTCATTCAGATTTTGTTGGACTTGGAAATGATTGTAATTTTAATAGTAAAAGACTGTAACAATGCTACATTAAAAACCCATTCATTGGTTAACGGTAAGTTCCCTTACTCTATATAGTGAAAAACTATTAGGCTACAGTACATCTAATGCAACATTTCATGAATTTGTGGTTACACTTTATTTGAAGGTGTCGAGGGAACCAGTGGCGAATTAGCTTTCCGGGATTTGACATCATCCCTGTCCCCCACTCTACTGTATGTACATTAGGGTTTATGTTACATCTTATGTATAAATTTTTTTTTTTTTATTGCTTTATTTTAGTATTGTTGGTGGTGTTTTGTATTTGCGTTACTATATTAGTATTTTTGTCATGACAACGTGTTTGGCATGGCAATGGATAATGTTAATATGTTTGGTTTTGGCGGAATAGATATGTACAGGTGGAGCTGGGGAAGGTGGAGGGTTTCTGAAAGAGCACTGCAACTGCTACAAAAATGCTGAAGGTTGAGCAGCAAGCTCATTGGCTACTGATATAGCAGGAACCAATCAGCTGTGCCCTACAGAGAATGATGTGATTGCAAGCAGATTTAGTTAAGGACCTATCAGCCTGCGCCATCTAGAGTTTTATGACAGACCTTTGTATTTACCATGTCACACGTCCATTACCCCTGAGACTGGACACATTTTTCCCATTGAAAACAGTATGTTAAGGCAAATTTACTAAAAATATGGTTACCACACTTTCATTTTCATACAATTTACCTGAATAACAGAGTTATCTAAATAAAAAAAAACACAAATTCAAGGTTTCCGTAAATATTTTTATTTGAATCATCTTTGACAGCCAAGAATGACAAGATCACAGTTTGTCTACATTGCTAATACCCGGGTGCTAATGTACAAAAATAAAAACTAAAGAAAGAAAATACTGGGTGCTCACCCTCTAATATTGAAATACTTTTCTATGAAATTGTATTTGAAAAATCTTTCAAAATGAGCTTTATAAAACAGTTACCTTCTGAGAGGTAAAATTGAACAAACACAGACACAAACAGTCTGCTGGGTTAAGAAAGGACCGATCATAGATTGTAACCCTTACACACCGTCAACCTTGGACCGATACTCTGACAGAATAGTGAAAAGCGTGAACATCATTTGAAGAAACTACTTTGTGTAGATGAACCCAGGACATGATGCATTTTTAACTCCCATAACTTTCAGTTCACATGGACTACTCATGACACGGATGTATAACAATAAATACAAGGAAGAAAAAAAAAGAATATAAGCTTTTCATTGCATTAGTAGTGCTTATTTGGCTAAATAAAATGGAATGCATGGACAGTATCATTCAAAAGAGGTAAAATTCTATAAAGACAATAAATAATTCAAATAAATAGTGTCCTCTGTTGCTTGTCAGTTTGGACCTGAGAGGTAAAGACAGAAGTGACACACAGGGACCAACAGCACAACACAGCGCAAGTATAAGACAATAAGCGGGCTCTGTTTGCCCTAGATTAACACTCCAGAAGATACATTTTGAAATGATCCTGTGTTACAAAGGACTACTTTATCTGCAGTTGGTTGCGTCACTGAAAATCCAGTGAACTTTGAAGAAGGACAGTATTGTATAGGGAAAGAAAATGTCAACTACATCTCAATTTCATGGTGCTACAGTGTTAGAAATCAAGGCAATGTCTTATACAATACTTTATGACCCATTTAACGCCTGCTTTGTTTTTCAGTAAGGCAATATTTCCACTAGGAGTCCCACACCCAATTTTTGACTCATTGGGGGTTTGGGTTGTGCTTTGCGATAATCTCAGGTGAATGGTTTGAATCACTCGCATGGCACTTTTTGTAAGGGGCCAACCAATCCAATTATGCTTAAATCATGCATGAGTGGGCTGGACTGGACTATAATGTTACAAAACAAACAAACAATTTTCATTTAAATGCTACAGCTGGCCATAGACTCACTCGTAGGCACAATTAAAGGCTCTCCCAGAAGGACCTAGTCACTCTTTGCAGGTATATAAACATGTGACATGTCTCAAAGCATAGAGATCTCAGATGTGCTATTATGGAAGAAAATAATTAAGGCTAATTTAATAAACAGTGGATTATCGGCAGGTGTGTCAAGCCATGTCAAACAGTGAGGAGGATACAACAGCAAACCACGCTAAATGAAATTGATATGGTACAGGAATGACCTACAATCATTTTAATCTCAAGAGTTCTCTCAGAGCAGGCACACTATGTTTTTCATTCAGTTAAAAACATCTTAAAGCTAAAATATATAATCTGGTAATACATAAAGACATGCTAAAAACATTTGGGATCGTTTGGCTCTAAGGTGAAATTTAGATCAAATAAAAGAACACCCCATCCTTAACCAATGCAGTTCGGTTTCTGTTCTTATTCCTTGTCCTAACCAGGTGCGAAGCAATAAAACACTACATTGTGTCAATAGCGTTGTTCCTTTTTCTGTGTTCACGCTCTAACTTCACTAGACTGAAGTATATCTAATTCATGTATATTAAACAACGGGTTGTGGGAAGTTAGAATCATAACATATTCTATGACAAAGCGAGAGAGTAAACTGTGGGAAATGTTCTGATTGGCTGAGTTTTGTGATTATGTTGCATCATGCCCCATTTTTAGGGATGCACAATATATCGGCATCGGCTGATATATGTTCATTTCAATGCTATCATTATCGGCCCAATAAGAAAATTTGGATGATATCTTCAGCTGAGACACTTGAGATGTGCGCTGTTCACCATGATGGTTTTGAATTCCCCGAAATATGATGGAAATCCCTTCAAAAAGGAAAATACATTTAAGTGCAACCTGTGCAGTCATATAGGCTACATAAAATTACAATGAGAACATTATAATTGTGTGCTTGGGACATGGCTTTTAGTGGTGAGACTTTTGTTTTTGTAATCTGGCTCTCAAAAATGATAATGATTTATCAGCCAATATTTCGGTTATCGTTTTTCAAATATAAAGACTTATCGGTATCGGCCAAAATTTTCATATCAGTGCATCCCTACCATTTTTAGTTCCACCAAAAATGAGAATTGTCATCAATTACTCCAGATTTTTTCAAATTAAATTTCTCCATATCATGAAACTCAATCGGATCCAATGCTTTCGATTAATTTCTATGAGCTTATAACAACATGAGGGTGAGTAAATTAAAGAATCTTCGATTTTAAATGATAGACAAATTGCTTGGCGTTGAATTCGATTTCGTCGCACCATGTTAGGACAAGTCCAAGGGGTTCAAAAACATGAAAATTAAACGAAACGTTTGCAAGATCTCAGGTACAGGAAAAACAATGCTAAATCTTGTAGGGTTTTACCATTATTGTACTATAAATATTAAACCATTGAACCAACAAGGATCTACATCTCAGAAAGAGCTGATGGGCTTAATCTCACACTACGTACCTAGAATTTCCTAACTACATAATTTTGTCTTTATAGTTATATAGACAAACCAGAGGATTGACAAAGTGTCAGTTTGAGGCAACAAGTAGTAAACAACTCGGAGAGGATTGTAAAACATTGACACAATCTTTCAAATACAATGTTCGGTTCACACGGAAGCTGTTCCTCAGGGGTTACAAATGTATACTGTACAAAGTATAAAACTTCTGTCAGACTAACTTAACTCTAAATAAGATCTTTCCCTGTTTTTTCTTAATGTAGCGTACATGCAGGAGGTGTACACAACTTATCGTGCTATCGGTACTGTGCATGCTTTCAGTACCATGTGTCCATTGGATTTAATATTACTCTCCCAAGCAGTTGGAGCTGGGTACCAAGTGCTAACCTACCTATCGATTCTAATCAAGGTAGTCGCTGTAAATTAGGACTAAGGCAACAATTTTCCATATTACAGAACAGGAATCATGCAGATTAAAATGCTCATGGCCACTGCTGTAGACACAGAACTGCACCATCAGGCCATGTACAGTAGTGTCAGCTACAATTTCAGGTAATCAGCAGTGGAGGCCTGACATTCACTCTCATCTAAACGACTTTTCAGAAAGATGCAAATGAAACGGGTGCCAGACTGAAACACATGCTCGTACGAGTGGATGAATACAACTATCCGAAAAACAAACTGTCACAAATAGAACGCAAAACTACACTTTGTATTAATTCTGTTCGAACACATAAACATACTGTATTCTAACTGAGATCTCAAATTTGGTCTCTCTCTTATTAATAGAAGATGCCTTTAAGTATAGCAGCGTTTAATGACAAAGTGCAGAACCAAATGTTGGGTTTTGTCATTCCTTTTTCCTAAACTACAATTGCACTTACTCACCATGACATAGTAGCTAACAATACGCCAATACAGACGTGTAATACGCACTGGAGCTGAGGATTTTTAGATGCACTACAATAAAACCTCTGCTAAAGCTACAGGCTACCGCTAATTGTGTAAGTGCTTTTCAATATTGGCAATAAATAATCAAAGGCCTCTAATTATCAATACAAGCTCAAATAAATTCACACTGTTGTGTTTCTCTCTGGTAAAATTGATCCTGAATAGTCCTAACTGTGCTAATACAGTACCAGTGAGTCTTTCCTCTCCAATATGGGGATTCGTTAATTGGAAACTTTACGTTAACTGTAACGTATATTTAATTGGCAAGCGTAAACTGCCATCTAACAAACTCACCTAATGAAGTAAGAATGCTCACTTTCTATAACTCTCTCTCTCTTCTGTCTTTGCAATACATTTTATTTATTCGCCTTTTTACATGCTCCACCCTCTCTGTTCTGCAGGTACTTATCTAGCTCAGCCTCTCGCTTCACGGCTTCTGGGTTGACTTTTGGGGCACCAGGAAAACATACCAGCACCACACTCATGTTGTCTCGACTACCCTGTTGATAAACAAATAAAAACAAGGAACAATCAAGTTAGATTAATGACTCTAAAAATGTCATATTAAAAGCAAACAAGTAATAACATTTTCCTTACACTTTGAATACATGTGACACGAGTTTACACATTATAGATCAAATTAATGCTGTCAAATCGATTAATTTGACTGCACTTATTTATAATCATATGAACCTCATTGGTTCTTGCGGAAGCTCAAACGTGCTGAGTAATGGTGTGTTCACACCAGACGCGAATGAAGCATTAAGCGCGAGTGATTTATATGTTAAGTCAATGCAAAGACGCGAATAGACATTTTGCAGCGTGAATGATGCAATTCGCGTGAATGACACAGCATTTCGTGTATTTGACGCGTGAATCGCTAAAGTTGAAAAATCTGAACTTTGGCGGATATTCGCGCCGCGTTAACCAATCAGGAGCTTGCTCTAGTAGTGACAACACTGAGGAAAAAAATCATATGTGGATACCCGGAGCTGTACGATACATCTTCGTACTTTATAGAAACAGGAATAAAAAGGATCTTGCTTGGAAGAAAGTGAGTAAGGAGGTCGGACTATCTGGTAAGTTGTAAAAAGCGCTCTTTACTCAGTTTGAGCTATACATATTGAGACTACAAGCTAGCTAAAGCCGGCAAATTGAGCTTATTCTCCGTATTTTAAAACAACCCATGTCAGCCATTTCACAACGAGACTGGAGCCGCGTCTGTTGTGAAGCGAATGTCACGCGCGAATGAAGCGAGTAAACTCAAAATGTTCAAGCGTCCAACTACACGCGAATAAGTCCAACAAGTCAAGTAGTAACAAAAAAGAATGAACCTCATTGGTTCTCGCTCGTCAAGCGAACATGCTTGAGCTTCCGTTTACCACAACCGATGTGTGAGATTCTGTTCATCATATAAAGCGATTGTGTCTCTACAGAAAATTTGGACTAAACCGCTCAAGTCATATGGATTAGTTTTACAATCTCTTTAAGAACTTTTTGAAGCATCAAAGATGTAGCTCTGAGATTTCATCAAAGAGCCCTTAATTTGTGTTCCGAAGATGAACGAAAGTCTTAAGGGTTTGGAACGACATGAGGGCGAGTAATTCATGACAGAATTTTTACTTTTGGGTGAACTATCCCTTTAAAAACATACCCATCGTGGTGTATTTAAGCAATTTTATGCATTTCATGTTTTTGTATTTTTGATTAAATTAATAGATGCAGGTAAAAATGACCCATTAGCCTCCAACTGCACTTACCTTGTACAAACAGGTGTCCACAATCTCATTACACACTCTCTCCAGGTCGTCTGTCACTTCCAAGCGTGAGCGCACAAAATCACACAGTTCTTCGTTGGCCATGACGTCCCAAATACCATCGCAGGCCAGCACCACAAATTCATCTTCAGCCTCAGAGCGTTCGATCTCATACACTTCTGGCTCCGGGGACACCAGCTGCTCAGTGGGGCCTTTCCCATGCACGCACTTATAGTCGAAGTCGCCAAGAGCACGGGAGACGGCGAGGGAGCCGTTGACCCTCTGGATCATAACAGAACCTCCTGCGTTCTGGATTCTCTCCTTTTCCAAGGGGTTACTCGGCTTGTGGTCCTGGGTGAAGAAGTGAACGCGACCCTTGCGGCTCAGCAAGGCTCTGGAGTCACCGCAGTTGATGAAATAGAAGTGATGAGGGGAAATCATCACGCCCACCGCCGTGGAGCCACTGCGGTCCGCCCCGTGCTTGCGTTCGGACATGGCCCGCATGTGCTCGTCGATTTGCAGGAAGCCTGTGCGGATTCCACATTTCACACTCTCCACAGAGGGCTCGGCACCAACTAAATCCGCACCTCCGAAGCACCCCCGCCTAAAGTCTGGGTTGCTGGTAATATGTTCCAGCAGATGCTCACAGCAGTATCGGGCAACTTGAGAGCCTGCGTGCCCATCGTAAACAGCAAAAAAGGACCACAGGCCGAGGCCATAAGGCAGCCCCATCACAGCCGTGTGTGCGTCCTCCATCTCCACACGCCATCCCTGCATACTGCCGAGTCCATAGCGGAGGCCGTTCCCCTCCCCGTGAGCATTGTGCTTCTCCATCTTTGGCTTGTCTAAGAACGAACCCATTCTTCTTATTTTGCTCTAACACAAACAGAACCAGAAAACAAGTGAGTCAAAGGTGCTTCATCATGACACAAGTGCCTCTCGTTTATTCAACACTAACAACATGACATGTTCAAACATGTGATGGATATGGCATGACAATGTGCACGGTAAGCCACAGGTGCAGCAAGCTTCCAGTACCAAGTAAACTGTTTAGGTTTACACATCAATGCAGTAAACTTATTTGCCTGTGGTTGTTTACATTTAAACTTCCTTTTAGTATCCGTTCAGACGCCAACGCAGCACAATTAACAAACCTGTATAAAACAACTGTGATGTTTACTGATGAAGCCGCTGCCCTTATCAGCATATGCAAACTGCTGCACGCCCAGATAGCATTAAGAGGCTAACTCCTACATTTTTATGTACGTCAGAGTGGCATAATATCACTTACCCAGTTTCTTCGTGGTCTTTGCTGGATGAAGAAACACCGAGGCACAAAAGCCGCGGGTAAGAGCCTTAATATCAGTATGTTGGGCCGGATAGGAAACAGCGCTGCGCTCACAGCCACAACACACATCAATCGATGGCTAGCCAATTAGCCTGCAAACTAACGACAAAACGGCCAGAGAGCGCTTCAAATAATAACAATAATAAATTATAACCATAAGAAACTCATCATATGAGCCTGTTAGGGCTGTCCGGCAGCTGGGCGGTGGGGCATTTCTGGCTCCGGTGTTTTTGTTTTCCCGAGGGGGGGCTACAGGAGCCTCTCGTTCAGAACATCTCTCTCTCCGCGCGGATGGGTTTGTTTGGAACCCGGATGCTGCAACGGATGGTGCGCGTTCCGTTTTCGCTATTACATCATCACTGCCACGCAATTGAGGGCTGGAAATAGATCCATTGATGAGAATGAGAGACCGTTATTAGCCAAACTCTCGCTGTTCATTTAAATGGCTTAGTGGCTTTTCTGCAGATGCGTACACAGTCTTTTATATATTTATACAATAAAAGCACATTGTCGTGTAAATCTATAGGGCCGTTAACTAACAGAGATACATAAAATTCAACATTTTAACTTTGAAAATCTAAAAACTGTATGATGAAAACATTGATTTAATTCGTCAGAAGTCTCAAAGTTGAATTGCATATGTAGCTAACCTTATTAGTTCATTAAAGGGATAGTTCACTCAAAAATTTAAATTAGCCCATGATTTACTCACCCTAATGCAACCTAGGTGTATATGACATTCTTCTTTCAGACGAATACAATCGAAGTTACATTAAAAAAAAATGTCCTGGCTCTTCCCAGATTTATAAATGGCAGTGAATGGCTGTTTCAGTCCATTAAAGTGCATCTATCCATCATAAAACTGCTCCACACGGCCCTGGGGTTAGGGGGCTGTTTTATCCCAGCGATTGGGTTGTCTTAAGCAAACATTTAACCCAACCGCTGGGTTAAAACGACCCATTTTCTAGGTTAAAACAACCCAATTGCTGGGTTAGTCCATTTTCAACCCAACTTGGGTTGTTTTTAACCCAGCATTTTTTAGAGTGTAGAGCAAAACAAAACTTGGTTCTCACGAGAACTACCATATTCTCACCAGAGCGTCCTACGTCATACGCTGGAACGCCAGTCTCTCGTGAACGCGCGTACGACAGTTAGGGGAAGTTAGAGATTACAGTTTGTAAAGTTTTAAATATGGATATTTCTCTTACACAAACGCATCGCTTCGCTTCAGAAGGCCTTTATTCATACCCACACCAATCAATTGTTATCCACCTTTTTAACACAAGGGCAGGTGAGGACATTTTATCCTGAATGTGAAAGGCTTAGCTGTTGTTACAAAACAACTATTTATCCTGCTTGATATTGCAAACTGATATTTGTTATATTATTTTAATTCATTATCATAATCAACTCACTGGTTTGTAGCGCAAACAATTTTACTGCACTGCTATTTTTCTAGTTATTTACCTATAGCGGCTAGGCTAATAAATCAGAAGTCTCAACGGAAATATAGCCTTCTTTTTTTAGCTGCAACACAAATCGCAAGTGTGTGAGTGGCCTCTTTTTTTATCTGTTGAACATTGTGCTTTTATTCAGATGTATTCTTGCTGCTGTGTACAGTGTCTAGGCTACATGTAGGCTAGGCCTACAATGTTTTGAATTTGAACAGAAATTATATTGCTCTTCGGCTATTCAGGACAGGTTATTTAGGGTGCATTGAGTGAGCACGTATACAATCAATAACATTTTTACATAGGCATCAGTTAATAGAGCTACAATAGAATATCCACATCTGCAATCAAGCTGTTAGTGGCATGTCCAAGAGCGATAGAAAAGGAAATGTTTTAGGGAATGTTATGGCCACCTATGAACACTAAAGGATTCCACAGAATGTATAGTCATATTGTCATAGTGTCGTATGCTTTTGTGTCATGGTATATACAAGACTGGAGCCACTGTAATGACTGAGGGTAAATAATTCATACAAGCCTCAAAATCCAAATTAAAAGCTTCTTACATTGCTGTCTGCTGGCTGACTTAAGTGTGTTGCTCATAATGCGATGTGCACTTAGGGTAAGTAGCTTCTCGCTCTAAATATCCAAATGCATTAGACCTGAATGAGGGAACCTCCAGCTAGATTGGCATTTTTAATACATATCAAAACAAATATGGCCCTTAAGCTATTGCCAGGCTTTTCCACTGCAGTGTATATGTAAACAGTTATGCTGAAATGTTTTATGGCTGTAGAGACAGAACGGGTTTTGCTTCAGGACCCATTTTTTTTTACATTGAATATCAAGTGGTTGACCCAACACAGTACCAAAATTGTTTACCATACAAAAGTGATACAAAATGCACTTAGAATCGTAATTATTTTGACTGTAATAAAAAAAAAAAATAATAATAATAATTAACATAATATAGACTGAACAGGAGACATGACTAATTTGGTTTCTAAATGTCCATTGAAATTTTAAATGTTCCATGCTCTTGGCAGCCAATAATTCACTGCACAAAACATATTTAATTAAGCTGCATTTTATCAGAACAGACCTGCTGCAACACATTTTTGGGTTGCGACCTACCAGGTATAAGATCCACTGGAATAAACTATAAAAATGCCATTTGAAACATGTCAGATATGAAGCAAGTATGAAGGTTATGTACAGAATGGCAGTGTGTTGTTGATTTGAATGGAGTCATGAATGACAGAGGAAGAGATGGATGAACACCAACTACTGAATTGTCAGACTGCCTGCCAAAATCGCCAACCACAGGTGAGGTATCCAGAGCAAATTATGTGCCACAGCAATGCTACCCTCTTTCCAAATTCCAGACAGTGTATTTGGACTGTGTTGTCTAAAACAATAACAACAGCTGCCATGAAAGTGGCAATGTGTAAGGCAAACCAAGCGAGTCACAGTTTACTGTCATCACTCTTTTGTCTCAGGAGATCATACAAACAGGGAAACGCCTAAAGAAACCATGGATGAAGCAAACAGGAGAAACCCAGTGACACCAGTTTCACTTTCACAGTGACCATCATTTTATGTCCTCATGCATTCAGCAGCCATGTAAAGTAGAAAAAAAGTTTATTTCTCTGGATTCCTCATAGTATTCCATTAGTTGTTACTGTATGTTGCAGAGAGGTTTTATTTGACACATGCAATACAAATTAAAGGTGCTGTATGTAAGTTTTTGACTGTACTAAAGCATAAAAATACCATAAGTTTGCAGATATTTTTCTCTGAAAAACAGTGCTACATCCAGTTATTTTACTTTGAAATGTGCGTTCCATGTCAGAATGTCTGTTTTTGTTTTGGTCTGTGCGATACCTCACGTTGCCAGTTTAGGTACACGTTACCTCACGTTTGCCAAAACACAGCGTAGTGTTGCCATGGAAGCCAGCAAACAAACTGGGTCAGAGATCGCAGATTCTACCGACCTAAAAAGCCTCGGCATCCATCTAAAAGTCTAAAAAAGCACATTAAAACACGGGAAAATTCAGACTTTTCCCCCTCAGAATTGTGATATCAACTTGTAATTGCAAGAAAAAAATTGTGAGATAGGCCTAAAAAAGTATATGGCGTAACCGTGACATCGACTCCAAATTGGTCTATTACCTCTGTTTTCTTAATGTTCAAAACATCTACCCCCGGTTTCACAGACAAGGCTTAAGCTAGTCTCAGACTAAAATGCATGTTTGAGCTGTTTTAACTGAAATCAATTTGCACCGAGATATCTTAAAATATGCCAGTGCCATTGTTTTAACTCAAGATGCACACCAATTATGTTTTTTTTTAGGGTACGTTTAAATAAAGCTACTTAAATGCCCTAATTGAACCAAGGCCTAATCCTGGTTTAGTCTAAGCCCTGTTTGTGAAACCGGGACCTATTGTTTTAAATGCTTTAAAAAAACCTTTTTCTTGGTTATGAGAACATTCCATTTGTGACCCTGGACCACAAAGCCAGTCATAAGGGTAATTTTTTTGGCGGAGATACAACTATTTGAAAATCTGGAATCTGAAGGTGCAAAAAAAATCTTAATATTGAGAAAATCACCTTTAAAGTTGTCCGAATGAAGTCCTTAGCAATGCATAATACTACTAATAATACATTTTTATATATTTACGGTAGAAAATTTACAAAATATCTTCATGGAACATGATCTTTACTTAATATCCTAATAATTTTTGGCATAAAAGAAAAATCCATAGGTTTTACCCATACAATGTATTGTTGGCTATTGCCACAAATATACCCGTGCGACTTATGACTGGTTTTGTGGTGCAGGGTCACATTTGATAATTTTGCAAACATTGTGGGATACTTTTGAATGTTCTTTGAACAAAGAAATTTAAAAAATGTCGATAGTTTATAAAAAATGTATGGCATGTGCTACTGTTTTGAGTATGTTATTAAAAACTTCAAACAAACATTCTATAAACGTTACTAGAAGAATGTTGAATGCTGCCAGAACGTTAGCCAAAGTTCTGAAAACGTTCCCTTTTAGCTGGGTGTAGCAAGAAGACGAGCACTGCAATATTACAGTAATATTAATACAGTTTATTAATTAATATTAAGTCATCTGAGGTCATTTTTCAGTACATTCGATGACACGATGCACAATTTTACAAACTTTATCTCTTTATGTCTGGTGGGTCTTGTGCTTCCAAGCTCTGCTTTTCATTTAGATCATGAAAACTGCACCTGTGATGTTGCCATGTTCTTTGCCAAGCAGTAATTGAAATGTTATTGTCAATCTCCCCTTTCATCTTTTCTCCTCTCCACCTTTTCTCAAGGACAAAAAAGGAGTCACATTGCTGTTGGTTTGCACACTGAAAAGCTTTCATTAAAGATACTGTTATTTTTGTTAAAAAAAAAATGACACGTTATGTGTCTCATGACTATGTTTTTGCATTGTAGATATTAATTTATAATGTTTTCGTATTATGTATGATTATTTATTGTTATTGAATTGTCTGTCCTTTAATTTGCTCCTCTCCAAAATTCACAACAAATAATTCCTCAGTCTGTATAGGATCAACATTGGATGCTTTATTTTATTAAAAAAAAAAACATTTTTATCACTAAAATCCAGATGATCATTGGTTAAAAACACCCAAAACAATTATTTTAAAGTGTTTTGCTAATATTGCAAAACTAACATTAAGATTAGAGATTAATGTTCCATATTCAATCTTCACATGACCCCTCTTTTTTGCTCCAAAATGTGTTTTAAACAACAAAAGGAGACATCTAAGCTCTTTTTGTTGTGGCGAGACCGACCAAATGGACATCACCCAAATGAACAACTACAATATTAAATCTAGTAGACTTAATGACATAAGTTCATTTTTGGTCTTATTCCTGTGTAAGAGTCCTTTCCAGTGTCCTTAATTCCAACAACAGATTACAATCTAAAGACACTGTGGATTATCAATACTGACTGAGCTCCTCTGTAATATGGTCCGAGTGAACTGGTACACACAAATCCATGGCCTAATTTTTACACTTGCTTATTTGCTGTAATTCTAATCTGACACAGAGAGTTCTGATGGGTTGTGCTTTGAGCAGTGGCGGCTGACCTTGCTGTTGACAGCAGCAGTTTATTTCTCTGTAAAGATGATAACAACAAGACAATAAATTCTGTGGATTAACTCCTTTTGTTCTTTGTCTTTCTTTACTTCCGCTATTACTTACTTATTGTAGTTTAGACAGCAGAAGTGAAAACTACAAATACACAAAAATAATATTAAATATTTAATAAATAAATAAATATGATACATTATAATCTTGAGAATGTCCCTCTTTTATTATGACATACTAAGTAATCCTTTGAAACCTTCCATTACAAGACAAAAATATCAAGAATTTATGGTTGCTATGTTGAAATGTTAACTGTAAATAGAACCATTTATGACACCACAAAAATTCCCACTTTAACATCAAGAGAAGTGTGTTTCATCCACTTTGAGAAGTCTGTATTGTTAAAGGCAAACAGATAAAAATGACTATGATCTGGTCTAGTTTATACTTTGCCTTTATAATCCACTGGAATGTTGACTTTGTAATGTTTTAATTGTAAATTGCAGAGAATATATGCACTGTGTATTCTGTGTCTGTTCATTCTTCCTCTCTGGATACTTATATAACGTATAGATATAAACGTTCACATTAGGAATATGATCCATACACCATAGGCATATGAAAAGAAAACATTGAAGAAGAGGAATATGTGTGCAGTGTAAGAGAAATGGAGGACTGCTGCAACTGATGAACTATTCATGCTCTTTATGCAAACTGAATTTAAATTAGTGGAAAGCAGTAGCTCAGTGATATGTTCAGCTTGATGTGCAGACATGCATATGTGAATTAATTTAGTACTCTCTCACTTGATTGTCCATCTGCTCCGACTGATGTAAGGCTGCATAATCAGAACGGTGAGCAAATCAGAGGGCTTGACTCCTCATACTGCAGTTTCCATATATGCAGCCCACTAATGCAGAAAAATGAAAGTGCACTTATTACTGAAAATGAAAGTGTAATTATTACTGATGCACATGGCTTACCTTCCCATATTATTAAGTGCTATTTGTGTTTATTAAATATGACAGATGCAGTATTTCTGTCAATGCATTTGTTCATGATTAACTATAAATAACATTGTACATTAGTTAAATTGTACAAATTCATCTATTTTCAGTAATTATTATTTTGACTACACTGATATAGGCTCCATATATTTAATAGTCCACCTTGTCATGTTTTTATTTTAAAGGGTAGCTGATGCCACCTAGTGACAATGTGATGTCAACTACTAAATGTGTGTGTGTGTGTGTGTGTGTGTGTGTGTGTGTGTGTGTGTGTGTGTGTGTGTGTGTGTGTGTGTGTGTGTGTGTGTGTGTGTCTATATATTTAAGTGATTATAATTACATTGAACAATAAAAGTGTAACTATGTATAATAATAATCTTTCTATTAATAAATTATGTGAAAGGCATAATAGCCTAAATAAATAAAATGGTCAAATAATTAATAGTCCACCTTGTCTAGTTTTTATTTTCAAAGGGTAGCTGATGCCACCTAGTGACAATATGAATATGAAAATGCAATGCCTTTAGACTCAGTGTTTATAAATATATACACTCAACTAAAGGATTATTAGGAACACCATACTAATACTGTGTTTGACCCCCTTTCGCCTTCAGAACTGCCTTAATTCTACGTGGCATTGATTCAACAAGGTGCTGAAAGCATTCTTTAGAAATGTTGGCCCATATTGATAGGATAGCATCTTGCAGTTGATGGAGATTTGTGGGATGCACAACCAGGGCACGAAGCTCCCGTTCCACCACATCCCAAAGATGCTCTATTGGGTTGAGATCTGATGACTATGGGGGCCATTTTAGTACAGTGAACTCATTGTCATGTTCAAGAAACCAATTTGAAATGATTCAAGCTTTGTGACATGGTGCATTATCCTGCTGGAAGTAGCCATCAGAGAATGGGTACATGGTGGTCATAAAGGGATGGACATGGTCAGAAACAATGCTCAGGTAGGCCGTGGCATTTAAACGATGCCCAATTGGCACTAAGGGGCCTAAAGTGTGCCAGGAAAACATCCCCCACACCATTACACCACCAGCCTGCACAGTGGTAACAAGGCATGATGGATCCATGTTCTCATTCTGTTTACGCCAAATTCTGACTCTACCATCTGAATGTCTCAACAGAAATCGAGACTCATCAGACCAGGCAACATTTTTCCAGTCTTCAACTGTCCAATTTTGGTGAGCTCGTGCAAATTATAGCCTCTTTTTCCTATTTGTAGTGGAGATGCGTGGTACCCAGTGGGGTCTTCTGCTGTTGTAGCCCATCCGCCTCAAGGTTGTGCGTGTTGTGGCTTCACAAATGCTTTGCTGCATACCTCGGTTGTAACGAGTGGTTATTTCAGTCAAAGTTGCTCTTCTATCAGCTTGATTCAGTCGGCCCATTCTCCTCTGACCTCTAGCATCAACAAGGCATTTTCGCCCACAGGACTGCCGCATACTGGATGTTTTTCCCTTTTCACACCATTCTTTGTAAACCCTAGAAATGGTTGTGTGTGAAAATCCCAGTAACTGAGCAGATTGTAAAATACTCAGACCGGCCCGTCTGGCACCAACAACCATGCCACGCTCAAAATTGCTTAAATCACCTTTCTTTCCCATTCTGACATTCAGTTTGGAGGTCAGGAGATTGTCTTGACCAGGACCACACCCCTAAATGCATTGAAGCAACTGCCATGTGATTGATTGATTGATTAGATAATTGCATTAATGAGAAATTGAACAGGTGTTCCTAATAATCCTTTAGGTGAGTGTATATATATATAAGACATTTGTCTTATCCCAATACTGAATGAAATAACTCTGCTAATCGTGATAGAGAAAACAGATATCTAGTGTGTCAGTATGAAATAGAATTATACAACATTATTATATGTTCTAGTTTCTGCTTAGATAATAGTTCAGATACAAAGGATCATCATTTAATTTCTCCATAATTTAAAGACAGATCCATACATAGACTGTCAAGTGGTCAGGTGGATCTGGTCGGGTCTTGAATAGTTTTTTCCATTGGCATTTAATGACACGAGGGCAAATGAAAAGAAAGCAGTAATCTGATTCTCAGAAGAAAAATAAAACAGCATCCACATTTCATTTGCTCAGGAGAGATGGAGAGGAAGGTCACTGCATGCCAGACTGACCCTGAGAGCCAAGAGCATGCTATTGTTGCTGTTGTTTCTTCTATCCTAGTGTTCCATTCAGTTGTGACCAGACTAGAATATCCTGTAGAATATCTCTAACCACTAGACTAAATGGCATTATTTCCTTTAAAAAAGGAACAAGAATCAGATTCAGATTACCCAAGACCCATACGCAATAACAATTGAGTGTAACTTTTAGGACAATGTTGAGATCCACTCATAGCAAATTTAGTTGTTTTTAAAAAAATAAATAAAAAAATAAATTAATATTTTCTCATAAAGATCCTTTGCTTTTGCTCTTTTAGAGTTCAGATTTCCTTCATAAGTGAAATCTGCACTGTACTAAAAAAAATAACAAAATGGTTGTCTGAAAAATGCAATGCAACTATAGAACTAAGAAAATGTTTAATATTTCTCAGAGCGACAATGGATAATTACTAATATGATGAGCAATGGCATCAGGGTATACTACATTATTATTCCTAGATTACACAATATATTCTTAATTATGGCTCTATACTGAAGTTAACAGAGCTGTTTTCTCATAACAGTTTCTCGGATTTAATTGTCACACTTTTATTTCCACAATAAAGAAATGCTCATTGTGCATAACCCTGACAGAAAAGTTATGGATTATTGCATATATGTACAGTCCATTGTTTGTGAACTAAGCAACTACAACGATAGAAGTAAAAAGCTAATTAAAAGATGAGTAAATGAAAAGAGTTTCTCTATTGTAAAAGTATCCATGGAGTTTACTGTGTATCTTTGTTATGAAAAATATGACCATTCTTAGAAATTAATTGGACTGTAAAGATTCCCACAGTGATCATTTATTGTCACATATTGACACATTGGATTTCATAGGTCTTCAATAGAGGATACACTGTCATAATCATTGTGGGAAAAAATAATAATAATAAATAATAATAATAATAATAATAATAATAATAATAATAATATACAAAATTAAGTTAATATCAGACACTATGATACATTTTCCCTCCTACATTACAATGTCCTGCCAGCTTTGTAATGCAAACATCAAAACAAAGTACGTAAATGTATTCATATAGTACAATATGCATTTTATTACAGGTCAGAATTTAAATGCATGTAGGCCTAGCTAGTTCTTCAGCCTGATAAACCTTCATTAAAGGGATAGTTCACCCAAAAATGATCATTTACTCACGCTCAAGTTGTTCCAAACCTGTATACATTTCTTTGTTCTGCTGAACACAAAGGAAGATATTTGGAAGAATGTTTGTAACCAAGCAGATCTCTGCAGCCATTGACTACCATAGTGGAATATAATAGCCAAGATTGGGTACAAACATTCTTCCAAATATCTTCCTTTGTGTTCAGCAGAACAAAGAAACTCATACAGGTTTGGAACAACTTGAGGGTGAGTAAATGATGACAGAATTTTCATTTTTGGCTGAACTATCCCTTTAAAATGACTAAACTATTATACCCCTCCTGCAGAATATCTCTGAAACCACTAGATGACACTATTTCCTTAAAAAAATTAACATGACTACGCAATAACAGTCGAATGTAACTTTTAGGACACAACGGCAACACTCAGGTTCACTTATAGCAAATTTAGTCGTGGTTGCGTTGCTTCACAATATTTTTTACTTAAAATCATTTGAAATTGAATCTTATTCGCTTAAAAGATTCTAACAATTCCCCATCTTAATTTATTACCAGGGGTCGAAAGCCTTATTTTATGCCAATTTCCAGCTCTGTGTGTAATACTGCGTGCCACACTACGAGCTCGAGGCACGGTGACGTCAGCGCCGAAACACTCAACTAAACAAGCCATTTTCAGCAGCGCGAGCCTCTGTCGGAGCGCTCGGCCTGGCAAGACCACTTCTGGTAGATCCGAAGAGTTGAACAGTGTTTTGCCTGCTTCTCTTCCGTCTGTGACCGCGTCTCTCTGAAAAGCATAGCACACAGACGAGCGCTCAAAAATGTCAGAGAAGCCGGAGGCAGGTTCGGAGGGAAGCTGGTGCGGGGGTGATTTTGAGGAGATTGATCGCTTTGGGAGTACCACTACCGCCCGGCGTGATGACTTGGGAGAGGAGAGGCAGATGAGAGGCTGGGAGGACGAGTCAAGTGAAGGGAAACAGTTTTCCAGCCATCCCGAAAGCGAGCGGCAACCGCTCCCCGTTGTCATGGAGACTGCTTCCACAGGTAATGTGATTTCGATCTACACAGTCATTTATGTAATGCTTTGAACAACCTTAGTGCTTAACTTCTCTGTCGACCGGGGCCTTGTTATCAGGTAGCAGATACCTTGGCTTATTGGCTCGCTTTGTATGGAGTGGAAGTATGTTTTGCAAAGAAATAAAATTTGGAGAAAATATTATTCTTATTGCATTTACAGCCCTCAACAGTCTGTTCCTAAATGATGAGCTCATCATTTAAAATTTATGCAGATCAGATTAACAAACAGGCTAAATAGTACATTTATTTTATTTTTTTTATTAAAATTACATTTATTTATTTGTTTACACACAATCTAGCAATTGGTTCTTTTCTAACCATTTATATAAAATGCTTAATAAACGAAATATATAAATATATTATAGCCACGGACTATAATAAAATGATGTGCAGGCCCATCTTTAACAAGTTGTCCTATGAACAACCAGTCAGTAATTGATTTAATTCTCACAAGCCTTTGAAGGTAATAATTCTTTGTTTCAAAAAAGTGTTTTTGATTCTAAAAAGAGCAGGTGTTCTGACAATTATAAAATGGTTAGTTCCAGTCCTTGATTCTGATTGGTCAATAGATGTTTTATTCAAGGTTATGACTGCTTCACCCAACGGTTCTGTGAATCACTGCACAACACCCTTAGCAACCACTCTTAGCAGCGTATGTTTGTTCTCACTGATACTGTTCATTGAAGCTTACTGTATCATGTAGAATATTGTGTGAGAGAGATCGAGTGAGCGAGTGTATTACCTCCATTTAGATATAGCATTTTCCTTCAGGTAAGTCCTATATGTTCATAATAAAAAAATCAGTTTGAATGTCCGCTATAATATCAGTTAAGTGTTTTTCCCATGTCTTGACACTGACAGTGCTAGTCAAAGCATCTGTCAGTTCTTGCTCCTCCAGTCCGTGTTCACAACGAGTTTCAGTCCTTTAAATATAAAAGTATTCGCTACTGACTGACTCACTCATAAAGACCATCTAGAGACGTAATAATGTAACTTCTGTTGCTGTTCAGGGTCAGGGACAATTTTTTTCCAGCGGAAGGAAGGCTTTTAGTGATTTTACTTTATGGAAGTTGCATTGATGCATATTTTTTGGATTTAATATTTGTATTGGGTACTTTGTTTGCATTGTGCCTAACTTCACCTTCAGCTGTGACTGTGCTGTTCACGATACAGCACAGCCTCTTGTACCTTATTGCTTACATATGCTACCTATACCAACACTATATTTGCATTGTGGTAGGTTTGGAGCTTAGTAAAGCTCACACCATATAACACTTAATGAACGTAATGCTGGTATTATTTCTCTGTGAGGATGTGCTACTTTTTACACATTTTGTGCTGCCATACTACATCTGACAGCTTCTTTTGTGCCTCACAAAGAAAACATGTTTTAACTTGAAAAAAATAATTTTTGCACAGGTGGCACTTCCTGAGAATGTAGTAGGCCTACACATCTTCAGAAACATGTTTTATGAGTCTCCACAGACATGATTTTTGTACTGTACTAAGTTTATATTCTATCTCCTAACCCTAATCTTAAGCCTAACCCTTGAAGAAAACATTCTGCGTTTTTACATTTTCAAAAAACATAATTTGGTATGATTTATAAGCTGTTTTCCTCGAGGGAAACCACATTTTGTCCTCATGACATAAAATATACTATATTCGTCCAATATCACAAAACCGAGACCTCTGATTGTCTCCATAAATCTATACCTGTAATTGTTTTCAAAATTAAGTCATGAATGAGACCTATTTACCTGTGTACCGTGTTTATGAGGTTTTGTATAATTAACTCTCTTTCAACTAAAAAAAAAACTATAGTTCAACTATAGTTTTTATTTTATTTTATTTATTTATTTTTGTCTGTTATTATTCCATTGTGTCTCAGCTGCTTTTTAGACCAGACACAGTAACCTTTACAGGTCCTTTACTGCATAGAGATCAATACTTGACATTGCTGTTTGAACGTCTCACAGGCTTGGATCGAAACTTTGTGTTATATGACATTATGCCACTAGGTAATAGAGAAATGAAGGGAAGACAGAGCAATTCAGATTTTTTTTTTTTTCCTTACTGAGATAAAATAGACTGTAGCTCCATTTCTTTACAACCAGATGAAAATATAAGACATAAGCAATGGTAATACTATATGCAGTAGGATACTTTCCTTTGCTCCCATTTTCAGGTCGAAAAGCTTAAACCAAATCTTTGTTATGAAACTAAAGATGTTTTCTTTTTCAATTTTAGTTTTAGACAAGTCTTTCTTTCTCTGTTTGATCGTAATGCTGTAGACTGGTGAGTGAGATTATGTAAGTCTTTCTTGTGGGTATCACAGAAAGATAGAGAGGTCATCATTAGGTAACACATAAATAACCTAATTATGAGCTATAATACAGTGAGCTAATGTGGAAATGGTATTAGGTGGAAAGGAAAGAATAAATCAAATCGTAACATAATGCAGGAGCAATAAAAGGGCTTTAACTGCAGTCTAATAGCTCTTAATTTGTTTAACTAAACAAAAGGAAATTTTGAACATTTGTCACTTTGCAATAAATTCAGTGTTCAGTGAGGTTTCTTGTGGCCACCGGAGGAAATTATCCTAATCTGTGCATGTAAACACTTACTATGAACTAAATTACTGATAAATGAACTTAAATTAGTATCTTAAACTATGTGCGTTTATTTGTAGATGCAGCGTGAGTCACACAACATGTGTCTGAATCACCAGAATGACATTGACAAGTGGATGAAAATCAGAGTCCTGTGGTAAAATCCTCTTTTCAGGCTGAATCTCTCATTAGCTGAATGACAGCCTAACCCAGTGCTTATTGAACCACAATACTGACTCTTAGAGGATGTGATACCTTCCCTTTTGATAACCAGTCATTAGATCACACTTTGAGTGCATTGTTAACCTGTTTAACATCAAAAGTTAAAGGAAATCCCGCACACAATCGATACTTGCAGAAGATATCAAAAAATGTTTTATTAGCAACGTCTCGGTCTCATGACCTCCATAGACAGATTATTATTGAAAATCTTCTTTTTCCTGACAGATTGTTCTCTATTTGTAATTAGGGCTGGGTATACAGATGTCCCACTTTGATTAGATTCCGATTCAATTAATAATTTTCACTGGCCCCACCAGAAAAAAAAAATTAAGATGAGTATTGATAATGAGTAATTATTGTTTTTGTTGTTTTTGACACATCTAACCTTGTATTGTAATAAATAAGGTTCGATACCACAGCTAAAACTACTAATATACATTTTCAACATTATTAAAGAAAAGTAAACAGTCATTAATAAAAAGAACAAATAATCAAATTACTAGCAATAGCACAAATAAAAAAATAAATTGAAAAATGACAATATTAGGCTGCTGTCACTTTAAGGCCGAATGCAATGCACAGATCCAATATACTATTACACATGCGTCTTCTTTACCAACAGTTTACGTTCACTTAAGCCATAACCGACTATGTTTACTAGGATACTCACCAAGATGAGCATTTTGACATAATTTTGTGGGAATTTGTCTGTTCAAGCGCAAGAAGATGTGAAAAAGAACTCAACTTAGTATTCGGGCGTCTCAGTCTGAGACGCGTGACTTTCTTTGCGTACACTTCGGATATGAGCACACACAAAACTTCTCACACATCGCCAAACTGAGTAACAAATTGAGTTCTGTTTTTCATTGTCTTGTGCTTGAATGTTTATGTCTTAGAAATATTCAGAACATCTTTCATGCTGAAAGGCGTACCTGCATCTGCCATGTTAAACACTGAATGAATGACAGGCTTCCTGTTGTAACATCACACAAGGTAAATAAGAGGATGACACCTAGTGGAGAAGATTAGTTATAAGAGCCCCGTTAATTAGATATTGGGCCCTATCGTGGGCACAATGCGACGCCATGCACAACATAAGTGTATTTTGCTAGTTTCAGTCCGATGCAGTTATCATTGTCACGTCCAGCATCCAGTTGTTTAAATAGCAAATGCACTCATGCCCATCTGTCGCATGGGCGTGCTGGTCTGAAAACCAGGTGTGTTCAGACGCATTGTTGGCGCGTTGCTATTTTGTGGCAACTGAAAATGACTGTGCCATTGACCAACAAAAACCTGGACTAAAGTCAATAGCAAAGTATTTTTTTGTGTTATTTAAAGGGCAGGGTAGTAATATGCGCCTATTCATAGTTTTCAGTCACGTGACTGTTGCGGAGCCTTGGAGGGCAAAACTGCCATAGAACTCCATTGAACTGCAGCACAAGCCATGTCAAATTTCCATCTTAAAACAAAAATATGTGAACAAGATGCACGCTTTGGGCACTTATGATCCATATACAGCACCTGCTGAAGTATTTCAATCACTAAAAAAAGCGGAACGTTTTTAAAAAGCTTAACATGAAAAATACTATAGGGTGAGTTGCACCAATAAGGATTAAATTAAGCAGAGTTCAACGCTAATCTAGGATTTGTTGATATGGGTTTTATTTTAAATCAAGTTGTTGCACCACTTAATTTTAAATTAATTATGCAGTAAAACCGTTATAGAGCTGATCAAGCAGGAGACGGAGGGTGAACTGACGACAGGCTAAAGAATCCTTATTAGTGCAACCCACCCTTGAAGTGCCTTAATGTACTATATCAGTGATATTAAAAGATCAAATTCAGTTTATGCCTTTTTGGTGATGCATACTATGTACTGGCGAGTAGATGAGACAAGAATATGAACGCAACGCGTTTTCTTTATAATGGGTTTCGATGGGGAAAACGCCTAATGAGAAACCTCATGTTGCATTAATATTCTGTGTTCATCTGCTTTCCTGTACAAAGTATGCAACATCAATAAGGTGTGTATTGAATTTGGTATTTTAGTATCACTGTCTTACTGCATTAATACTGACTACAAACCTGGTAAAAATGACTGACGGGCAATGGAAGAAAGCCTTGTTTTGCCCTCCAGGTGGGCGTTCCTATAAGTGTGTGACGACACGTGAAAACTATGAATAGGTGAGTGCACAACGCACGTACACTTTGATTATTACAGACACAGGGATGCGCAGCAGCACACAAACATGTTTAATTATTAAAAATAAAAGGATTCCTCTCTGGAGAAGTGTTCAGTTTTTCCGGTCGCAAATTCCACCATGTAAATAGCGAATCCGCCATGGTGCAAGCACAACTGGCTTTTAAAGGGAATGGGAGATGAGACTCTGATTGGTTTATTGCACGTTACGCCCAAAACACACCCATGACTCAATAAGAGAATAGGGACCGTTTTGGACCATGCGCCTGGCATACAAGAGAAGTACCTCCAATAGCTGCCATCATCACAACCATCTGTATCTGTTGTATGTAGAAGTAAATCCGGTGCATTTATACACATACACGTAGAGTAGTTATGTGAAAGTGTCCCTGGAGTGACTTGAAGTTAGCTCCAAATCCTTATCACGTGCCACAAACCTGTCAGTGGCATCCTGATGTAATTGTGGGGAATAATTGTTTTGCTTTGAAACAACCCCTGTCATATGTCCCTCCCAGTCCCTTTTTGTCACTTATGTTTATTAAGGAAATTTTGCATTGTCGCTTCATCTGTGTCTTCTTGTGAAGATAGACCTGGTGCTGACCAGAAATAGCACTGCAGGAAGGAAGTCCTCACAATGTACGGTTGTTGTATGACAAGGTACACAATGTTGTAATCTTTCTAAGCAGTCAGAACTGCACAGCTCAGGGAAAGAGAAATTCACTTCTTGCCAATGCCAGTCAGGACAATAGTTCTGCCCACCACAAAATAAATATCGGTAACACTTTAGTATGGGAAACACATATTCACTATTAACTACGACTTTTGCCTCAATAAACTCCTAATTTACTGTTAATAGTTAGTAAGGTAGTTTTTGTAGCGTTTAGGTATTGGATAGGATTAAGGGATGTAGAATAAGGTCATGCAGAATAAGGCATTAATATGCGCTTTATAAGTACTAATAAAAAGCCAATATCCTAGTAATATGCATGCTAAATAAGCAACTAGTTAATAGTGAGAATTGAACCTAAAATAATCTGTTTGGGACAGAAAGAAGAAACAAGATTTCAAACAGAAACACGATTATTTTTCTTACCCCATTGGCAGATAATTTTGCTTGTTTTAAACAAAAACTCACTTAATTTTGATTTTCCAGAAAACAAGAAAAATCTTGATTTAAGAATGTTTAAATATGGGACTAGAAACAAGACAAAAATACTAAGAAAGGTATTTTTTGCAGTGTATTGAATGATATGATGTGGATTTGAAAACAGATGGATCGTAAAGTAATAACTGTTCTTTTTCTTAGCCACCAAGTATTCAGTGAAGTGATTGATGTTTTGATGGCCATGATAATGTGCAAGGGGGGAACTGTTTTTGTTTTTGGGTAATTATAAAATGTTCTGGAGATGTTTGAAATGCCTTTTGTGTAGGTCATTATACTTATTTTACAGATTGAAGTTTATTTCGTGGCTTAATAAATTACATGTTACTCAGAGACTGTTTGGCTTGTCAAAAATACATTCAGCTGTCGCAAGTTGACTTTTGAAAGACTTTTTAAAATCAAGTTTTTACCAGGAAAGCAGTGGTTTTGATGTGGTAGTTGATTTTATTGTCTCTTTTAACAAAAGTATTTTATTTAAACCCATGAAAATGCAAATCCTATTGTAAATAATAGTGAAAAATCACTTTTTGTTGTTCCATTATTAACCAGATTTTGACTCGCATATATGTTAACTGAAAGTGTGCAGTCTTTTAGCAGCTAGGAGGCCCTTGTGAAAAAGAAGTATACTTTAGCATACTTTTAAAAAGAGTTATTACTTACTTATTACTGAAATAATATTATACTTAGGTGCAAACTGAATGTTATGTTTAAATGTGTATTAAATGCAATTAGCTGAACTTTCTTTTTTTTTTTTTTTTACTTAATTAGGACTTAAGTACATCTTTGTATGTAATTTCATAATTACTTACGTTGTCTACTGACAATAGGACTAAAATTGTATTTACAAAATTACTGTCAAGCATTGATGGTAAACTAAAATAACTTATAATTAGATGCACTGATACTAAGTTTCTCAGCCAATAAACGATTACTCAGAATGATATTGGCCGATGCCGATACTGATACCGATAGTTTGATTTTTCTTATGGAAAAGAAAAATCTCCCAAATCATGCTGCAAACTATACAGAGAACCCTCTCACTTGGTACACAATAATATTGGTTGCAATTAACAACAGGTATTATATTAAGCTGCCATTAATTTTCAGATATAATAGGCTAATTATAGACAAATAAAAAAATAAAACGTTTGTAGACAACTCAATAAACACTTGTCTTCAAAACAAATTTATTCAAGCCTAGGCTACATATATAATTAACAGTAAGTAAGCTCCTCTCTAGGGTTTCTTTATTGCTAACTAACAAACTGTGAACACTGGATGACTTTCCTGAGGTAAGTTAGGCTAAATACAATGTTAAGTGACCTATTGTTTTTATTACGTCTTTCCGCGGTTGGAACACTGATTGAGTGATTACATGAGTCATGATGCGGATTTCAGTAAGTTGCAGTGTATCTTTCAGCATACCTTTTGATATTCATGCATGTTTTTCAAGATATAACTTGTATTAAAGTGGAAGAGAGGACTCGTGTTGCCACTTGAACTGAGGCACTACAGCGATCTGTCACGTCACATTTAGGAGCGTCAAAATGGCATTTTTAGTTAATTTAAGGTAATTTTGTGATAAAATGGACAGAATTTGAAAGATGACACTGTTTCTTTATAGAAGTAACAAAGCACAGAGCTATTTGCAATTATTGGATGAAAGGAGCGCTACAATTAATGTTTAGTGTAGGGAAAAACTGCAAACCCTGGCTTCGGTGCATCTCTACTTATATAATACTTATATAATGTCATTTCTTTTGAAACTTGTATGTATTTAAATATATTCATAGACTATATTTATATATGTATTTCTATATTTTAAAAATATTTTATAAAAACATACTTGTAAGATGTGAAGAACACATTAAGCTATATTAATCAACTTAATAGACATACCCATATGAGTTTTTCCCAAGAGTCCTTTACTACAACAAGATTATGTTTCGTATTGTTTCCGTTACATATGCCACCATATGTCGGCAGCCCTGCTCTTAGTATTTATTGACCTGTTTAGCCTACTTTTTTCTTTTTCTTCTATTTCCTCTTCCTCTAGTTAATCCATTAGATATATGCAACACTAGGCAATGAAATGTTATTTGAGCAGGGACTGTTAAGTCCGAAGCTGTAAGTCTTAGATCTACTTATTAACTTGCGCTGTGGATCCTGCAAATTCTCCACTAAGTTCTTTAGGTTTAAACAGAGGAGTGATTAGCTTTCATGCATTAGTGTTAGCATCATGGCTAATCCCTGACTCTTACCTAACAACCCATCAGAACATGAGCTTTACTCTGAGCTCCAGCACCTGTTCCAACAATACCACAGTGGTCCTAATAAACACACACACCCATTTACTCACACTTTGAGCCAGGATGTGACCATTTAGACATTTTGTAATGGCCAAGAAAGAAAAATATATTAGCATCCAAATGGCTTGAATGCAGCTTTCTTTTTTAACTGTTTTCAGAATTCATAATTATAAAGATTTTTTGTTTGTTTTTTTGTTTTTTGAATGATTTCTGAAGGATCATGTGACACTGAAGACTGGAGTAATGGGGCTGAAAATTCAGCTTTGACATCACAAGAATAAATTACATTTTAAAAATAGAAAACGGTTAAATTGTAATATTACTGTAATATTACTCTATATTACTGTTTTTACTGTATCTTTGATCAAATAAATGCAGCTTTTGCGAGCATTGGATATGAGAAAAGAAAACATTAAATAATGTTACTGGCATTTACTTTTGAATGGTAGTGTATGTAATGTATCGTATATATGGAGTTAAAGCTAACAGACGTGGACAAATGCCACAAAATTCCAATTTTGTGTTTAAAAGGATTATATCCGCTCCCATCAGAGGACCACACTGTAAAACACTGTAGTAAATGTCTAGTTTGTGTCTAGAACAAAGAAACACTTGAATGCTTGAGTTATATACAAGTTAGAGAACTACCAGTGTAATGGGGTTTGGTAGGAACATCAAATTTTATATGCCTGTTTTCAATCCAAGCATTGTCTTTGTGCAGGTAAACACATTTTAGTAACAGGGACTCTAATGAAAGGTCAGCACTTAAGGCCACCATGTGTTCTAGCTATTGGCATGTTTTTGAGAGGATGAGTGGGCTGAAGGATTGTGTGGTGTGAACATCGGCCCTCACATACAGTAACATTTCTGTGACGTTGCTGAGATGATCCTGTCGTTATATAGTTTGCAGTTTGTTTTAAAGGGCACCTATTATGCAAAATTCACTTTACATGGTGTTTGAACATAAGTGTCTGTTGGCAGTGTGTGTACAAAAAGCACCCTATAATGGTAAAAATCCACCCACTCTTTTTTTTTAATCCCCATAAATCATAAGCAGTGTCTCAGAACAAGCTGTTTGCAGATTCCTGGTAATGTGACATCACATTTCACAGGCCCGCCCATGAGTGTTGATGGACACTGACGTATTAGCATAAACCCGTATATAAACCCCACCCTCAGAGAGCTGTACACAGTCTGCCATGTTTATCTCCTCGCCAGAGCATTTAACAGCATCATTAAAGTAAGAAATGTGTTCTTAAAAAAGCTACTAAAGTTACATTCAGTCGAGCAGTGGTGATTTTCTGTTTATCTTTTGTTGTTTGATTCATATTAACAGCATATATAGCAGTAGGCACTGTATATTACACCGCTTTCACTTTAGTAACGTTACACAGATCTAATATACACACAAGATTTCTGTAACTTACTTGCTGCATATGTGCACAGACATAACCACCAACTGTTTTCATGAACTTTGTGTGTTTCTGACATAACATAGTTTAATAGCCTACTTACGGACGCACCGACATCCAGCTCTCTGTGCGCATGTGTCGGGTGTGTGTGCTCAAGTTGAGAGTAATAAGGCTTTAAAACGCATGCAGATGATAATATTTAATGATGATGAAGAACTGCAATGTCACATGAGCGTGTACACGATAGAGATGATCATCAAAAACAAACAGATGTATCATGTTTCAGTTTTTTATTTGTGTGTTCACTGGTGTTCACTGTGAAGGCTCTGCCCTCTGGGGCTGGGAGAAGCAACTCATTTGCATTTAAAGGAGACACACAGAAAACAGCTAATTTTTCTCAAACCCAAAAATTGGCAGTTTCAAAATTATATTAAATGATCTGTCAGGAATTTTGATTTGAAACATCAGAGACACACTCTGGGGACACCTGAGACTTATATTACATCTTGTAATAAGGGGCATAATAGGTGCCCTTTAAAGGCGTGATGAATTGAGAAATCAACTTTCCCTTGAGCCTTTGATATATAAAAGTTCATTGTGATATAAGAATATCCTGTAAGTTTTGGAGCTGAAAACTTCCTTGTTAGTCAAAGAAAAGCTTTTATTAACACCAGGCCCAGCAAACGAGAGATCTCAGAATATGTTGACCATTGACGTCATAGAATGCAGAAACGGCGCCTCAACAAATAAATATGTACGCCTGCTTCTGTAGCCTCGCCCACAGACTCATGGAGCTAAACGGATCGTGCTACTGAGCAATAAACATGCCAAAGATTGCAAGATATTGTGCTGTGCCTGGTTGCGGAAGAACACAGTCCCCGCATAAGCTTCCTTCAGATTCTAATATGTGATGAACGTGAATGTGGAATGTGGTTGAACTTTATTTTTAATGAAGTTCCAGCTCACATGGGGAAGACATTGCACATTTGTTCGCTTCATTTTACAATTAAATTTGAATCATTTGTAAACAAGACACAGGTCGAGACTGGATTTGCAGACATATTGAGATTAAAATATTGGATATTGGATATCCTTCTATATTGGATCCGACAGGAATGGTGCAACATACGTTTTTTTCTATGTGATAGTATTGCATTGTTACAGATCGTTTTGATAATGTGTACGTGTCTAACAGAACATGCCTTAGCATGCTGTCACAGACTGGAGAATCCTTTATTTGTTGGCTTGTTGCGATTCGGGATCAGACTCGGATATGTATGGGCCAGGGCTTTTCCAGACAGGCTTCCAAAATGTAAGCCTGTGTGTGTGTGCGGTTCACGCTTATATCCACCGATCGGGTGCGCCAAGTAATAAAAAAATTATATTCCAATCAATCGCGGGTGGATGAGAGATAAATCATTGTGTTTGTTTGATAAAGACGTTTTGTGAGCCCTGTGAGCGAATCATTCCGGTTGTCTCTTTCAAAACAATCCATCACGTGAACTGATAGGGGAGCTGAAGCTCATTAAATATGCAAATCTTAGCTTAACTTCCAAGTCTCCAGTGGCACGCCCATCAAAACCGAGCGTTCAGGAGAGAGTCTCAAAACCAGTGTAGAAAATAGCCTATTACTTATTCATTATGATGTTTTTGAATGTAAAAACCATGCAAACGTCATAAGTTGACCTCAGACAACAGTATAAAAAAATGTAAAAAGCCAGTTCATGACACCTTTAAGGTTATCAGTTCAGTTGGTGTGTTGCTTGGCAATGTGATACAGAAGGGTGTGAGTTGATGTGGTTTTTGTTTTTGAAGAATCAGCGGCTCTCTTCTCTCTCTGCACTTTTTTCATAGATCTTCACACTTCTCAGCTACTGATGGTTAAAAATAGAGTCCCAATGGAGTCATTTTGCCCAGTGAATGTAGGGCAGTGCAGAGACAGAGGCACAGGATCTCTGATGGAGTGGGGTCATGTTAGCAATTTAAGTCATGGAATTATCCTCAGTCTATAGTGTAGAGGGAAACACACATGATCCTGAAATATTTTGTTATCTAAAATAAAAATGGGTTTTTGAACAAAAAACTGAACTAAAACAAAATTTCCAGTGTAATTCATGTATTGAAATTTAAGTGTGATGGTGTCATAATGTGTATTTTCATCACAAGCAGATTTTGTGGTTCTGTTATAAGGAAACTAAACTTTTCAAAAACAACAACTGAAACTGAACTGAAATGAGACTTAATTAATTAAAAATAATATATATATATAAAACTAAACTCAATAAAAAAACAAAAAACAAGTGAAATGTTAAACATTTTAATAATACAGACACCTGATCATCAATCTATCTTCTCTCCTCTCTCCTCCTCTCCATCTGTTCATTCATCCATTCACTTATAGCATGATCAGATTCAGTGATAGTGCTGCTAATGCACATGCTTTGATAGACAGATAACTCAAGGTATAATATGACATTATTTTTAACCATAGTTGGTTCACACAAAAATGAAAATTCTGTCATCATTTACTCACCCTCAAGTTGAACTAGGTGAACTATCCCTTTAAGTTCCTTTAAAGTGATATCTTGAGGTTTTGCCGATTAATAGGCACAGATAACCGATTGTTGGAACAGCAAAAATCTTGGTTAGAATATAATATTATGAATACTATTATACATAATATTTAAAAAAAATTATATATAAAACATTACAGAGAACATTTCTGCTCACACATCTTAAATATCTGGAATGTTCAGCACTTTCAGTAGCAAACATTTTAGTTTTTGCCTCAAGCTTAGATCATTTCTGACCCTTGTCTCTGCACATTAAACTGTGATAGGAAGGGTGATATGCTGTATTTTAACAATGAAAAAATTACACAGATCACCCTTAAAGGAAAGTAACATATTGGAGATCCTCTGGGGGTTTTTTTAATCACTGTACATTCCTTCTTGTTTTGTTGACTGATTTTCTGATCCCTGGTTGAAATCTTACAGTGTGTGTGTCCCCATAAAGATGGCAATATTCTAATGAAATTCTTGTTCCTATGGGGACATTTTTGGTCCCCATGAGAAAAACTATAAAAATATGTAAAAATGCAGAAAGTTTTCTGTGTAGGTAGGTTTAGTGTGCGTGCGTGTGTGTGTGTGTGTGTGTGTGTGTGTGTGTGTGTGTGTGTGTGTGTGTGTGTGTGTGTGTGTGTGTGTGTGTGTGTGTGTGTGGCCTGGTAAACCCTACCTAATGGGGACAAAATGTCCCCCACAAAGATGGCAATATCCGAAATCCTTGTCCTTGTGGGGACATTTTTTGGTTCCCATGAGGAAAACATCTTATAAATCAAACTAAGTGATGTTTTTTGAAAATGTAAAAATGCAGAATGTTTCCTGTGATGGGTAGGTTTAGGGGTAGGGGCAGTGTAGGGGGATAGAAAATACAGTTTGTACAGTATAAAAACCATTATGTATATGGAATGTCCCTGTAAAACATGAAAACACAACGTGTGTGTGTGTGTGTGTGTGTGTGTGTGCACGCTGTGCACATGTGTGTTCTTATTCTGCCCTTATGTGATACTGGAAAACTGTCATCTGCCACAAATAGCCACAATAATAGAGAGAAGGACAGAAAGAAAGGGAAGAGCAACCAATGTGATGAGAAGGACTTAGAGACAAGGACAGTTGGTGTGGAAGGGGGTTGTGATGGTGCCGTCACTGCCACACCCCACTAAAGCCTTCTGGAGAACATCAAAATGACTACCTGAAACACTTACACTTATTCTCTTTATAACATTTGAATTTCACAAACAACACAATGCACACAGTCAAATGCACCCCAAGGTCACTTGATGTAAGAAGCTTTGTGATGCATCTTATGCAAACATAGAGGATTTAGGATTCTGCATTTATTAAAAAATATAATAAATTTATGCAGAACAGTACAATGAAGTATAATAGAAACATAAAATATAGATTTAAACAAAGCAAAATATGAAAATAATACATTGTTTTTGAGACAAATGCAAAACATATAAAAGGAGATTATATATAAAAACAAAAATTAGATAACAAAACCTATCCTTTTACATGGTGATGAAAAAATATGCTGTAATGCTTTTGTGTTCTTTCGCAAAATTTTGCGTTCCACATTTTTTTTGTACTATATTTGACAGAATAAGGACGCTAATTTTATAGAATAGCCTAAACATTTTTTAAACATGGTTTGCTCTAAGTATGTTAAAATAAGTTATTTAAAATGCTTACTCATGCTCTTCTTCTCTCATGCAGATAAATCATATTCAAACTTCCAGATTAAGTCCAATGATGACGGGGATGAACTGTACACCTTCCTCTTGTCCAATCAAAGCTATGTCTCACATGAAGACACCTCCTACTTTTCTGGTAGCCGGGGCAGATCTGGTGACAAACGTACATCCCACACTGATGACTTAATTTCTGGATCCCATTCCCTCACGTTGACCTCGGACTCTGGCATCGAGATAAAATCCAGTGCAGACCCGACTGACAGCTCTCACAAGATACATGACTCTGAGAAAGCTTTTGACTCTTCTTACAACTACATGGACATCAGCCGTAAAGAGGACTCCTGTAGCTCACAGCGCCCCCTGGAGGACTGGAGGATGAGTAGCCTCTCAGAGCCCACCCAGTACACTAAACTGGAGAAGAGCCCTTCACCGGTAGAAGTGGATGTGGAGGACATTGGTTCTGCAGCAGTTCTGGACTCTCAGACCTTCCCTTATGTGGAGGAACCATCTGATGAAGAACTGTCTGATTATCAGCCCTATAGGTCTTCAGGTACTGGCAGCAGTGCCAGTCCAGTAAAGATTACTCTGACAGAAATACCACCTACATCTGTATCACCCACCACAGTCCAGCACAGCCCCACATTTACAGGGTCAGAGAAAGAGAGTATCCTGAGTCTGGGGCTGGAGGGAGTGCCCACCGTCACACTCTCAGAGCCAGAGGATGAAAGCCCTGAGTCATCTTCACCCCCTACAGGTAAGCATCATCATCCCACACAAGCACTTCACTGCAATGTATCCACTACACAATATTTAATTCCTCTGCTAGCTGACCTTATGGTCCAGTGTAGGTGTATTTGTTAATGTGGGAACTTTCATACATTTAAACGTATTAATTTAGTTTCGCTTTTATCTATAGTGATAGACAAATGAGCAACTGTATAACATAAAATCCAACCGATCCTACAGAAAAAGTAGCAAAAACAGTTCCAAACCTTCTGAAAAAGTACAAGCCATAAAGGACATATCAGTAAAGCCCAATGATAATGTTTTCAGAGTTTGAGGTTAGTAAACATTTTTTTTATGTTCGCCAAGGCTTCATTCATTTACGTGACTTGCCCATAGTGGCACCGCCCCACTGTCGCTTTGCATTTTTATAGAAATAAAAACCATTTAATTCAGTTGGACAATGGACAATTAGTTGGACAATTAAAAACTGAAAGTGTCTGCTCTGCTCCATATAGCACGAATCGCAGCATAGTGCAGAAGGAGTCAGATTTCACTTATCACGTGATGAGAGTAAGGATAGATGACTGACAAGACGATGGCGGAGGATTTGTTGCTTGACAAATATCTTCTTTTGTAAAATGTGCGGTCAGTACTGTCGCACCCTATAAACAGAGTATGCATGATCACGAGTTTGAAAGCGAAAGTGAAAAGCAAGCGCACATTTAATTTGTTTACTAGGACTAGGTATTACAGTCCCTAATGATTCAGCACAGCACTGAGCTTGAACGATTCAATACTACCACAGTCCATGTTGAAGAAGTCTCTTTAGGTGGATCTTCGCACCAAGAAGACACATCGTTAATTGTGTACCGCCGCCTCATTGGATGTATTGCTTTTTTCAAGTCATCTTTATTTATATAGCGCCTTTTACAATGCAGATTGTTTCAAAGCAGCTTCACAATGGTAACAGGAAAATAGGCAATTTCAACACCCTGCATAGTAATAGTAGCTACTAGATCCGCACAAATTATATACAATATATCCACCCCCTTTCCCAGTGTTATCGGTAATATTGGTGTTGTTGTAAGTTTATTTACCGGTGTGAAAACTCACCATGACATCTCTATAGTCAGGCTTGAGTAGCGGTGAACAGAGTTCAAATACCCATAGTTGAAGAAACACCCAAATATAGTATGAGCAGTGGTTCATTGGCTTTACTGGCTGTAAATTACACCTTTTAAACAATGTATCACACATATGCTTAAACTGTTGAGTGCCTTGGCAGAGCAGATGGCCACAAGACACACCTTACCTTTTTAAAAACACTCCCTGTCCTTTCTCTCTCCCTCTCTTTCTTTATAGAAAAGTCTGACTCTCCATCGGATCCAAACATCATGACTGGTGAAACTAAAATAATGAGCTCCTTCCAAGACAAGTCTCAAGCGCCACCCACCTCACCCTCTCAACCTGCTTCCAAGCAAGACAGTTCCCCAATGGAAATGAAGACTTCTCCCCCAAAACCCACCTTGCCCCCTTCCTCCCAGGATGTCGAGGGTAGCAGCACAGAATCTGGTGACTCTGAGATTGAGCTGGTGTCTGAAGAGCCTAGTCCACGAGCTCCCAGCTCTGGCTACATGAGCTTCAGTAAGAGTCCAAGCACCTCTCCATCCACCACAGTACCTTCTTCAGCACCTGTCCCATCTTCTACTCCTGCGTTTGCCCCAAGCCCTACTATGCAGTACAGCATCTTGAGGGAGGAGCGTGAAGCAGAGCTGGATAGTGAACTGGCCCTGGAGTCCTGTGGAGAGGAAAGTCCCAAAAGATTGACCCACGACTCAACAAAGGGCTTTAAGGAGACCCAACTGGTCAAAAAACCCACAACCCTGACTTCTGCAACTAAAGAACCCATTATGATTCCCACTACACTTCCTCTGACTGCTCCGGCCCCAACCAGTGCTCCTAAAGAGAAGATATCCACCATGAATGAGAAGCCTAAACCCAGCAGCATAACCCCCAGCCCGAGCCTGCCAGAGCTGAAGGTGGAGCATCCTGCTGGGGAGGTGCACCAGAAAGAAAGAAGACGGTCCAGTCAAGGCCGCAGGGGCTCTGAGAGAACAACTGTACCACCTGCCGTCTTCCAGGGTCTATCCAGGGAGAAAGGTAAACACATGTTCCCAAAACACTAATGGTCACCTCAAGACACAAGTTCTGACGGTCACTATATTGCATTTATGTGTACAGTTACAATTGAGCACAATGATATTATTGAATATTTGTCTGTTTTCAATTTATATAATAATAAAAATCATATACTTAAGTTAGGTATAAGACACTGCAATTAAGATACTACAATTAAATTACTGCTTCAGCGGTCTAACAGCGTTCGTCAATGTCAAAATTATGCCCAATCAACTCAAAGAAGGCGGGGCTTAATGCTCACCAAAGACCGTTGCGAATTCCAACGCAGCGCTTTAGATTTTAAACTGTAATACTTAAAAGTGCATAATAACATGTAAGTAGCGAAACATTTAATATTTGACAACTGTTTTACAAAAGATATGTTCAACTACCTACAGTAATATACAGTGAGGCAAACTACTCAACTTTTCTTTTATGGAATTTCACCATTTTTAATTGAAAATTGTCATTCATAACGTAATGTGAAGAGACAAGAAACATTTTGCGTTTTTGGCAGAGTAGACACAAGTGTGGGTGTGTGTGGGTGTGGGTTTTGAAACAAAATATTATTTGCAAATAGCTTAAATGGACTACTTCACAAGTAGGCTACAATTAGACCTAGAACATTTTGGTCCCCTCAATGTTCAAGACACAGTTGCGGCCTTGATTACCAGTGTTGTCACACTTCAATTAACCGATGGGAAAATGTCCTCACCGTCACATCCCTAATGTACGGTCACATTTATTGTTGTTCAGCAAATTGTAATTACAATTGGAATCACATGGATTGGCTGCATTGACCAACACTTGTTTTTACAGTAACTTCTCCGTGATCTGTGCGCCATACATCACTACACTATTGACAATAGACAACTGACCTTTTTGTCCGTAGTAAAATTTTACTAATGTGACCACACCTTATTAGCACTTATATGATGTTTTAAAAAGACTACAGTAAGTACTGAAAGTAAGAAATCTTTTAAAATACATGTAGACATAAGAATTTGAGTGTTTTAATGGCCTCTTTAAATATAAAACTGCACAAATTACTCGATTACTTAAATTTTAATAATTTTCAATTAAAGAGACAAATTAATTTACTCACCCTCATGTCATTCCAAACCTGTATGACTTAATTTTGTGGAGCACAAAAGAAGATATTTTGAAGAATTTTGGTTATCTTTGGTTATCATTTCACCCCACTAGCGACAGCCCTGTACAGACCAAAAAATACTATTTCTCAAAACATCTTCCACTGAAGAAAGATATACAGGTTTGGAGTGACATGAGGGTGAGTAAATGATGGAGGAAAAAATACTTTTTTGGGTGACTATCACTTTAAGGCCTGAAGTCTGTGATACACTAAAATTAAAATAAAATAAAAACTGACTCACACTTATTGGCCTCAAGGAGTAAGGAGGAAACTCCCTTTGGTTTTAACAGCAGGAAAAAACACATTTCAGTGACTCAGTCCCTTGGGAATCAGTCAATCCTGGGCATGCACAGACCAGACAGTTTACAGCTAATATTTTCCTAACCTCCTATAAATTAACTGTGGTATTTAACTTACAGGTTCTCTCAGATACCAGTATGTCTACATGCACTTTAAAGTTTGATTTAAGTCAGACTAAAACAATAGTTTGTGTATTTAAAATGTCACATAATTGCTTTAGTCCAGCTTAAATCGTACAAGTCCAATGGACTAACAGACCTAGATGATTATAGCTCAGCATCTACCACTATCCACAGAATTGTGCTCATGCGCTGAAAGACAGAGGTGTTGATTTGGATTTACAAATATTCATTGTATACTTGGACAGACAGATGAAGCCTGGAACTCAACTACACAAAAACTCAATTTAGCTCCATTAAACTCTGCATGTAAATGCAATTAGTGTTGATCTAGCAAGGGAAGCATTTCTGTATTCACACTGGGGAAAAAAAAAGATTGAATAAGGGAGAGATGTTATTTCTAAATTTAGGATACAGTTTTTGTGTGACCCAATAGTTCTAATGTGTGAGAACACTCAAAATAATACACTGAACTCAGATTTCATAGAGGCATTTCCTGCTCAACTGTTTACTTCACATGTGTCAATTCTGCTTTTTCACTAAGATCTCTCGTCATCCAACAGCATTAGTCCAGAGAAATACAACACGTTGTGATATAATATTTCTAATCATCTCCAGACCTCCAGAAGGTCATGCACATTAAATATTACAAGACACATTTCTTACACAGTTCCCTGTGTCTGACCTACAACAGTCTGTGGATTGAAAGACCACAGATTTATTGAAAACATTTTCATTCTTTCAGTGATTGGAACACATCCCAGTAGTGAGGGATATAAATCATAAAAAATGAAATGGCTTTGTTTACAGTATATAGACGTAATCACTATTTTGCTGTACTTTCACTAGAAAAAGAACATGTAAAAAATATTGCTTTAAAAGTGTATAATAATTATAGACCTTAACATATTTATGCGACCATTATAATTATTAAACCAAAATTTTTTTCATACTTTATAAATGTACAAATGTACATACGTCATTTGTTTTTGTCTGTTGAAGTCATTACGTCATTAATGCTTTGAGCTGGACTGTTGTTTGAAGAGTTCAGAACAAAGCCTCCCCATGTGGTTCAGGTCGGTTTCTGTCTGCTACGTTTATGACCAGTGAGTGCTGCCGTCTTGTGATGACATAGCCACACTGCAGTGGGAGGAAAAGGCATTGCACAGATAGTGAGATAACAAGACTATCATATGTGTTTCATTTGAGGTTCATTCTTTTTAGATGGACAGTGTTAAATATGTATCACGGTGGATGGCAGACAGCTCTAAATCCTGTCATGCAGTGCTAGTATAATTGGAAATTCAACATAAAGTGAATTTTATGTTTTTCTTATAATCAATTTTTATCAATGTTTCATATGATGCTTTCAGTCATTATATTCCTTTTTACAACACCCTTAATCATGGAGAACTGTTTGTAAAAGCAGACTGATTTTACTGTTGTTGCCTACAGACCATTGTATGCATGTGTCTATGGCGGTCTGAAAATTAGATATGGTGCCACAGTCTGTCTGACCGCACCCCCTTTTCCCCCTCCTCTCTTGAGCTCAGTGTCTCACAGAAGCCTCTAGAAATGAGATGGCTCTTGTAACCGCATGTACACATACTGAAGATGGATATCACTGCTACTTTCTTCCAGCAGAGGGCTCAGTTTACCATGTGCAGTCATTGTCTCGCTGTCAGCCCACAGACTGGAGAGGGGTTGTAATGCATTATCATTGTACACTCACCTAAAGGATTATTAGGAACACCTGTTCAATTTCTCATTAATGCAATTAACTAATCAACCAATCACATGGCAGTTGCTTCAATGCATTTAGGGGTGTGGTCCTGGTCAAGACAATCTCCTGAACTCCAAACGGAATGTCAGAATGGGAAAGAAAGGTGATTTAAGCCATTTTGATCATGGCCAAACGGGCCGGTCTGAGTATTTCACAATCTGCTCAGTTACTGGGATTTTCACGCACAACCATTTCTAGGGTTTACAAAGAATGGTGTGAAAAGGGAAAAACATCCAGTATTCGGCAGTCCTGTGGGTGAAAATGCCTTGTTGATGCTAGAGGTCAGAGGAGAATGGGCCGACTGATTCAAGCTGATAGAAGAGCAACTTTGACTGAAATAACCACTCATTACAACCGAGGTATGCAGCAAAGCATTTGTGTAGCCACAACACGCACAACCTTGAGGCAGATGGGCTACAACAGCAGAAGACCCCACCGGGTACCACTCATCTCCACTACAAATAGGAAAAAGAGGCTACAATTTGCACAAGCTCACCAAAATTGGACAGTTGAAGACTGGAAAAATGTTGTCTGGTCTGATGAGTCTCGATTTCTGTTGAGACATTCAGATGGTAGAGTCAGAATTTGGCGTAAACAGAATGAGAACATGGATCCATCTACCACTGTGCAGGCTGGTGGTGGTGGTGTAATGGTGTGGGGGATGTTTTCTTGGCACACTTTAGGCCCCTTAGTGCCAATTAGGCCACGGCCTACCTGAGCATTGTTTCTGACCATGTCCATCCCTTTATGACCACCATGTACCCATTCTCAGATGGCTACTTCCAGCAGGATAATGCACCATGTCACAAAGCTCGAATCATTTCAAATTGGTTTCTTGAACATGACAATGAGTTCACTGTACAGAGTCACCAGATCTCAACCCAATAGAGCATCTTTGGGATGTGGTGGAACGGGAGCTTCGTGCCCTGGATGTGCATCCCACAAATCTCCATCAACTGCAAGATGCTATCCTATCAATATGGGCCAACATTTCTAAAGAATGCTTTCAGCACCTTGTTGAATCAATGCCACGTAGAATTAAGGCAGTTCTGAAGGCGAAAGGGGGTCAAACACAGTATTAGTATGGTGTTCCTAATAATCCTTTAGGTGAGTGTATGTGTTTGTATAAAATTTAGATTTTGATCTCTACACACTATATTGCCAAAAGTATTGGGACACCCCTCCAAATCACTGAATTCAGGTGTTCCAATCACTTCCATGGTAACTGGTGTGTAAAATCAAGCACCTAGGCATGCAGACGCTTCTACAAACATTTGTGAAAGAATGGGTCGCTCTCAGGAGCTCAGTGAATTCAAGCGTGGTACCGTGATAGGTTGCCACCTGTGAATTCGTGAAATTTCCTCACTACTAAATATTCCACAGTCAACTGTTAGTGGTATTATAACAAAGTGGAAGCAATTGGGAACAACAACTCAGCTGATGTGGTTGGCCATGTAAAATCACAGAGCGGGGTCAGCGCATGCTGAGGCGCACAGTGCACAGAAGTCGCCAACTTTCTGCAGAGTCAATAGCTACAGACCTCCAAACTTTGTGTGGCCTTCAGATTAGCTCAAGAACAGTGCGTTAGAGAGCTTCATGGAATGGGCTTCCATGGCCGAGCAGCTACATCCAAGCCTTACATCACCAAGTGCAATGCAAAGAGTCGGATGCAGTGGTGTAAAGCACGCCACCACTGGACTCTAGAGCAGGAGACGTGGAGACGTGCTCTCTGGAGTGACGACTCACGCTTCTCTGTCTGGCAATCTGATGGACGAGGCTGGGTTTCGCGGTTGCCAGGAGAACAATACTTGCCTGACTGCATTGTGCCAAGTGTAATTATGGTGTGGGGTTGATTTTCAGGCATTGGGCTTGGTCCCTTAGTTCCAGTGAAAGGAACTCTTAATGCTTCAGCATACCAAGACATTTTGGACAATTTCATGCTCCCAACTTTGTGGGAACAGTTTGGGGATGGTCCCTTCCTGTTCCAACATGCACCAGTGCACAAAGCAAAGTCCATAAAGACATGGATGAACAAGTTTGGTGTGGAGGAACTTGACTGGCCTGCACAGAAGCCTTCCCAGAAGAGTTGAAGCTGTTATATCTGCAAAGGGTGGGCCAACTCCATATTAAACCCTACAGATTAAGAATAGGATGTCATTAAAGTTCATGTGCATGTAAAGGCAGGCATCCTAACATTTTTGGCAATATAGTGTACATCACATCTACATTTTCTGGCCTGTATGCGTACCTTTAAAAAGTTTTGGGTCTATACGATTTTTTTTATGTTTTTAAAAGAAGTTTCTTATGCTCACCAAGACTGCAATTATTTGATAAAAAATACAGTAAAACAGTAATATTGTGAAAGATGATTACAATTTTCTATTTTAATATATTTTAAAATGTAATTTATTCCTGTGATGGCAAAGCTGAATTTTTAGCAGTCATTACTTCGGTCTTCAGTGTCACATGATCCTTCAGAAATCTTTCTGTCCATTTGAAAACAGTACATCTTTCTTTCAGGAATCATTGATGTGTTGCATTCCCTGGTTTCCTTTACTGCTGCAGTCTCTTATGATTTTAACCAGGTTTTGCATTCATCACATTTTCCTCATGAAGTTAAATCAATAACAGCAGCTGTTCCCTTACATTCTGTAACAAACATTTTATTTTAGCTTTTGCAAAACACTCATTCCACTAGAGGGGTCAAGTTACAATTCACTCTGTAGGGTCATTCCACATTTTCGAGGTAAATCATTACATTTAAAATGGCAAAAATAAGCAGTTATTTATATGTGTCCTTCTAGTTTTTTTTATGCTTCATTCTGTCTCTATCAGATATTTATATTTTAAATGCCTCTGGCATTTCATGTGAAGCTGAGGCATATATGCTAATTTCCTTTGTTTCCTTGCATTTGTTGCTTTTTTGTACAATAATACACAAAAGGTTAAATTATAAACCTTTGTCAAAGATAATGCATAATTCACAATGATGTGCTGTTCCTTTGCATGATAAGTTAATTGTTATCTCTTACCATGCATGACATATGGGATCATGGTGGAGGTTCTCTGTGCACTGAAGTGTCTCATTACAGTCTGCCATCCCACCATGACTAGAATCAGAGACCATGATTAAGCGATTTATAGCTAAGACTTTATAGTCTGAGATTTAAAAAAAAAACATGGTGCTATTAAATGGTTTATCGAATTCTTAATGTGAAAAATAAGGAGAGTATTTGTTATTTATGACTTTATCAACCATTTGTCATGGTGGTGGTTGCAGCAATAGAGTAGTTTAGACAGGATCTAATTGCAGCAGACACCTTTATTAATTGTTCAAACCAAATAAACATGCACACTGAAGCAACACTAGATGCAAGAACAGACAAAGAACAACTCAAACTGACTGCTATATACAGAGTAACTCAAACAAGGAATAGGTAAATCAAATCAAACAATCAATAAATCGCTATGACAATCAAATGAGGAGTGGGAACAAAGGACACGCAGAAAACAAGAAAATACAAACATAAACCTAACACTACAGGGTGCATCCAGAAGCCTGAACGACTGAGGTGAAGCAGAGCATGGTGGAGTCCAGAGCTTGAAGGCTTGAGATAAAGCTACGGGATCGAAACACCAGGGCAGAGCTGGATAATTGAAAGCCCAAGGCGGATACGAGATGCTAAGTGGAGCCAGTGAAGGAGGAGCTGGAGGGATGAAGGGAGCCAGCAGTGATGGGGCCGAAGAACTGGATGGCCTTGGCAGAGGAGGAGGGAGTGGGAGGCTTGGAACTGGCCGACGAAGGAGACTTGGGGCTGAGCGGGAACAGAGACTGAGACAGGACTTGAAAGTGGCCTGGGATCAGGGAATCCAGGAGTTCACAGGAGAAGGAATGGACTTCAGGGGTAGGATAATGGTTGGTTCTCTGTTCCATAATAGCCACTTCCACCACAATCCCTCAGCAATAGACATGATTTCGGGCTCAAACACCTGGTCAGACTTGGCAGATTCAGGTTCCTGATCCGCGGTGGGTTCTGGTTCATTGTCCCTACACATAGAGAGCACAAGTTCTGGCTCCGGAACAAACCCTGACTCAGACACGGGCTTTCATTACACACCTAGTTGGACTCGGATGGTTTGTGCTCTGGGTCTGGGCTCTGGCTTTGGGTCCTTTGGCACTGGCTCAGTTCAGGGGCAAGAATGTTAGGGTTATGTTGACTGGGTTCAAGGTCTCTTTTCTTTTTTACTTTTTTGGAACACTATTCATTAAAGAATACCGAAATAATATTATAGAACAAATACTGCACAACCATTTTCAGCATCGATAATAATATGTTTTACTTGACCACCAAATCAACAAATTAGAATGATTTCTGCAGGATCATGTGACACTGAAGACTGGAGTAATGATGCTGAAAATTACATCACAGGAATAAATTATATATTCAAATAGAAAAAGTTATTTTAAATTGTATTATTTCATAATATTACTTTGTTTACTATCTATGTATCTATCTATCTATGTATCTATCTATCTATCTATCTATCTATCTATCTATCTATCTATCTATCTATCTATCTATCTATCTATCTATCTATCTATCTATCTATCTATCTATCTATCTATCTATCTATCTATCTATCTATCTATCTATTACTGCAGCTTTAGTGGGCAAGCCTGGTGATGTTGTACATTGTTTCATTTAAAATGTATTAATCTTTACTTTGCATTGTATATAAAATATAAACCACAAGTCAGCCTTGTCCATCTGAAAATGTCATATGGCCAATCCATCCCTGACCACTGGACAGAACTGTCCGCTTGCCTGTGAGCTCATCCTGTTTCCTTTAACCGAAAGCGCTGAGTCATTCTCCGTATCTCATGAGGCTTGCCTCATGATGTCTCCTTCCTCATACACACAAATACACACACTCACTGTTATAGCAGTCTAGAGTGAAATTCATCAGAGATGATGCATTGAATACGGAATGAGCCGTTGCTCTGAATGAGCAAAATAAGCGTGCAGCAATGTTTACCACTAGATTTCAACCTTTTCATGAGGATTAGTTAGGATTAGCCCCCCATCTAAAAGACTGAAGACAAGAAAGAGAGAGGAAAACAAATATTTCATCCCCCCACTGTCTGCTGGGTCTTAAAAAGACAGTGACCCAAAAATAACAATCATTTTTTCACCCTTATGTCATTCCAAACCTGTATGATTTTCTTTTTTACGTAAAACATAAAAAGAGATGTTTAGCAATATGTTCATGCTGCTCTTTTACATACAATAAAAGCGAATGGTGGCTAGGGACCGTCAAGGTTGTATTTTATCCCGCATTTATCTTGATTTCCTTTAAAGTCACAATGAAATCAAAATTAACAATTCTTTTTTATGGAATATTGCAGTATTTATTATAAATTATTTATTCATTCACATTATTTTTATTTTAGTCTATGTGCCCTCATAATCTTAAATCAAAATAACTTGTAACAAAATTCTTCTCTGATGATGCGTTTACTAGCATGAGGGCAGGACAACCTGTCACTCACATGAGATCACAGCAATAGCAAACCACAATGATCCAGTAAATTTCCAATGGACAAATCAAATCTTTTTTGCAAAGCCATTTCACATATACTGTCCTATAGGAAAGAAAAAACTATCACAACTTCCGTTTCATGTCAACTTGAAGTGTCATTTATCATGCTTTGCCCCTCCCCCAAATGTCTGCCTTCAAAAAAATCAGTTCCTCCACCAGTGGGCAGCACTATCACCATAAACTCCCAGTTCTCCATCCCTGCCTCCCCTCCCCTCTCTGTCTCCTCCTCCAATGGGTCATTCATGCACTGGTGTGAACTGGTGAGCAAGAGAGAAACAGAGAGAGGGATAACGACAGATTCGGAGCGAGGAGCGGAGAGGCTGTAGCAGTAGCGTTAACAGAAAGCGTTTCGCAGTCCTTCCCCTCACCCAGCCTAGCATGCAGGCCAGCACCATGGCAGCCGCAGACTCGACCAAGACTGAAGGTTTCTGGAGCAACTGGAAGTGCCAGGGTACTGTGAGTGCGTGTGGAGGATGGGGTTCCAGGGGTGCACGGGATGCAAGGATGCATGTGCATGTCTGGACAGAAAGGGGTTGATTTATTAGGGCTGCTTTTTTTTCGTTTTTTTTGGTTGTGGGGGTGCATGTGGGATTCTGGAAGATGCTCAGACACACTTTCACGTTTTGTCCGCATCGAGGCCATATGCGCGGCAGCCCGGGGGGGTTTGAGACAGCTGGGCACGCCCTTCTTCTCCCCCCTCCTTATTTAGTGGCTCCATACCAAATTCACATACTCTGGGTGTGTTTGATTAGAATGAATTGCCAGTGATGTGCATGAATGCCTCATTTTCAGGTCAGATGGGTATTTGGATGCAGATAGTTCCATAAAGAGCTGTTAAATGCTTTGTGTATTTTTTTGCATTTGGCTGATCTTGTGTTGATCATAAAGGCCTTCAGGCTGCATAGGGAGCAGAAAGCGAAATAAAGAAAAGAAGAAAGAGAGAGGTATAGGGTGTGGCTACCTGAATGTATAGCTCGTGGTGGTTGCCTAAATGTAAACCCTTCTATTTATAAAATTTTTTGTTCTGTAAAAGAATAGTACAGATACATATGCATGTGTTTTATGTATAATAAAAGGGAGTTATTGCTACCATTCATTTACTACCCTCTGGACGACAACTATGCATCCATCCCTTTAATCAATCCAATACCTAGACTATCACGTTAGAGAGACTCTAGCGCAAGGAAGAAAACTAGAACAATTTAAGAGGAGGGTTTCTGGTAGTGGCTATTTATATATTGAGCATCGCTGACAGTTCAAGGGCTTGTAAACACAAATAGGTCTATTCTGATGAATATTTGACTTTTATATGAGAGTATCTAAGTATTAATAGCATTGAGTCTTGTCTTGTTTATATTTAAGATTTTTGAAACACTTTAAAATAAGGTTAAATTATTTAATGTGTTAGGTATCCTGAACTAACAATTACAGCATTCATTGATGTAGCTCAATGTTCATTTATGAAATTAACATTTGGATTAATACACAATATAAAAGTATTTTTCATTGCTAGTTTATGATACCTAATGCATTAACGATTGTTAATATCTGTATATCTATATTTTATCCTATCTATCTATCTATCTATCTATCTATCTATCTATCTATCTATCTATCTATCTATCTATCTATCTATCTATCTATCTATCTATCTATCTATCTATCTATCTATCTATCTATCTATCTATCTATCTATCTATCTATCAGTCTGTCTGTCTGTCTGTCTGTCTGTCAATCTGTCTGTCTGTCTATCTATCTATCTATCTATCTATCTATCTATCTATCTATCTATCTATCTATCTATCTATCTATCTATCTATCTATCTATCTATCTATCTATCTATCTAGGCAGTCTGTCTGTCTGTCGATCTATCTATCTATCTATCTATCTATCTATCTATCTATCTATCTATCTATCTATCTATCTATCTATCTATCTATCTATCTATCTATCTATCTATCTATCTATCTAGGCAGTCTGCCTTCCTGTCTGTCTGTCTGTCTATCTGTTGATCTGTCTGTCTATCTGTCTATTTATCTATCTATATTTTATCGTATCTCTCTATCTGTCGCATAAGTTCTGCTGTTTAATGAAGATGTGCCTGCATGCATCAGCACAGGGTCTTACAGTTTCTTTCTATAGTCATGCCTGTTGGCTCAGGATTGCTAATATTCAGGTATTGATTCAATGCTATAAAGACAAACCGCAGCAAAGATGCTTGCTTCTCTTAAGTCAGCGGTTTCTGTTTCTTCTCACAGTCTTCTCTCAAGTATGCAGTTTAGTCGAAACTGTGGCATGAGAGGCCACATTGGCTGTTACTGTCTTGATGGTCATTTGGTACTAGTCCAAAATGATCTCAGCCAGTTCTTCCATTAACTGTGAATCATAAAACAGATTTGATCACTTGACACTGGCAAATGTGTTAGATAGCACTATTTTTATTAATACAAATTTAGAACCCTGCCTATTGGATCAGATAAGATTGCAATGTTTTCATACATCCACAAACTCAAACCCTAGTTTTTCAGTTCAGTCGCAGTAATTGATCTCTGATTAAGAATGTATAGTCCTACTCTGGAAATATCAAACCTATAATGCAAGATGGGGTAAACACTAGTGGTTATTTAAAAGAGGATATAAGAGGCATTTGTCAGCCAGGCTTAGCACAGTGTCATATGATCTTATAGATCCTGGAACCATATCCTCTTGTGATCAGAATATGCTGTTGCAGGACATAGCAGCCATTTTTGTTAGGAGTCACTACAACGGCAATGTTATGTAGGTCGAAGGTCTATTTTTGCATATTCACCCCCTTCAAACCTAATTTTGCTTGGTGAAATTACAAGGTGCATCAATGTGGTACTTACATTTATGAAAGATGGTTATTGTTTACTCTTAAGTTGTTTATGGTGGTCATTACTGTGGGTCAGAAGATCCCATAATAATATAGAAGCTCATTGTTCAAGATATACTGTATATGTGGTGCTTTGTCTCTTAGCAAAACTGCTTAAAATAATTCGCTCAAAAATTAAAATTCTGTCATCATTTACTCACCCTTATGTAATTTCAAAACCTGTATTATTTATTTATAAAAAAAAAAATAATAAAAAAAAAAAAATATATATATATATAAAAATATATATATATATATATATATATATATATACACATTTACATAAAGGCATGTAAATGATGACAGAATTTTCATTTTGAGTGAATTATCCTTTTTAATTCATATAGATGTCCATGTACAAAATTATGTGTACTTGTACTTGGTAGTTAAGTGTGCATAAAGTCATTGCAATAGTCTTTTCTTCCCTATATGACGTATATCCAAGTGAAACAGCTTCTTAAACAAGAGAAATTGTAGGGAGGAGCATGATTTTGTCTATTGGGAATTGATTGGATCATTGTAGTTTACTATTGCAGTGATGTCATGTGAGTGACAGGTATTTGCCCGCCCTCATTCCAGTAAACTTCATCAAAGAAGAGGAGAGATGTTGCTGTGAGAGGGAGGGGGAAGTTATTTTGATTAAAGACTAAGGGCACATAAAAAAAATAATGATGTGCACGGATAAACCATTTATAACAAATACTGCAATATTCCATAAAAAAAATTTTTCATGGTGACTTTTAAGTCCACAAGAGTGTCCCAATTGATATTTTAAGTTTCAGAAGGACCTCAAGAGTGCCGCCTTTGAACCCTCGATGTGCACTTTCTAAGGCAGGCTGCTACCCAATAAGCTATATGTAGCATTATGGGCCCTATTTTAACGATCTGAGCGTATGGTCTGAAGCGCATGGCACAGGTGCACTTAGGGTGTGTCCGAATCCACTTTTGTTAGTTTTACGACGTAAAAAACTGTTGGCTCTCCAGACGCATGGTCCAAAAGGGTTGTAACTCTTCTCTTAATGAGTCATGGGTGTGTTTTGGGCGTAACATGCATTAAAACAATGAGAGTCTCATCTCCCATTCCCTTTAAAAGCCAGTTGTGCTTGCACCATGGCGGATTCGCTCTTTACCTGGCAGAATTTGCAAGCAGAAAGACTGAACGATTCTCTAGAGAGGAATCCTTTTATTTTTAATATTTAAAAATGTTTGTGTGCTGCTGCGCGTGTGTAATAATCAAAGTGTACGTGCGTTGTGCACTCACCTATAGACTCATATTACTAACGCACCCTTTAAAAAACACAAAAAAATACTGCGCTGTTGACCAGGTTTTTTTTGGTCAATGGCACAGATGGGCGCGAGTGTATTTGCTATTTAAACAGCATGGTGCTGGACGTGACAATTATAACTGCGTAAGGCTGAAACTAGCAAAAAACACTTGCGTCGAGCCTGGGTGTATGATAGGGCCCAATGTCAGAAAAGTGGATTTGAGCACTATTTGGGACAGAACCTTATACAGAGTTTTATCATACTATCTAGCAAATGCTTAAGCAAGAATATTTATATTAAATCTCTAAGTTTGCCTAATATCTCAAGTCTACTTGTATTACCATTTTAAGAGTATACATATGCCCTATAGACTTATACTGTCCCATATAGGGCAGTAAGATGAACCAGTCTAGAGGAGTGATTAAACAGAGCCATTAATTACTGCTGACTTTTGAATCTCTTTCTGTCTCATTGTGGTATCCGTTATGTTTCCTTAATTTTATTACCAAAAGTGTTTTTTTGTGTTTATCTGGAGGCTGTTTGGGATGTCACACCATGTGACACTTCTTTAAAAGAGCTTTCATTATTGCTAGCAGAGAAATGTTGTTTGCCTGGTGTCTTTCTGCATCTCTTTGTCTCATGCCAAGATTGCGGTCATCCAGATTAGTGTCTAGTGTGTAATAATGTTAGTCATAGGCTGTCTGAAGTGATCTCTTTGTTGTAAGAGTATGATCCACTGATGTCAGAAGCAGCCTATGTGTCTACAATGGAGCATGACCGTAAAATAACTATCCAATCTGCATTCAGGATTCCAGTATATAACCACATAACATAAGTCATGAAGTGTTTGTGTTAAACAGCATTCTCTTGTGTGTAGTCCTATTTGTGACGGTTTGTTAGACCCTGTGGTTTTATTTGGATCCCACCTTACACTCAAAAAAAAAACTTTTTTAAGAAATACGCAATTAAATTAATAGTAAAAGTTTGTCAAATTGAATTGAATATTCCTTACCTAATTTCATTGATTAATTGAACAATCCTTAATCAGTTATTCAGTTATATTACATAACGATTATTCAATTCAATTTGATGGAATTTTAGATTACACTTTATTTTAGGGTGTTGTTGTTAATTATATGTTTAAGTACTGAGTAATAATAATTAACTACATGTACTTAATATAGGGTTAGGGTAGGATTAGAGTTTGGTTGAGGGTTAGTTGTAATTATGCATTTACTGTTATTACTATGGTAAGTACATGTAACGTGTAACAAGGACACTGTAAAATAAAGTGTTACCGAATTTTACTATTAATTAAATTGTGTACATCTTAAAATAAGGCTTACAATTTTTTTTGAGTGTAGTTGGATTTAGATTACTGTCCTGCTACAATTCAAACTTAATTTTAGAGGATGAATGTCACATATTTCTATATACATATTTTTAATAAAGTTTTCAGCCATATCCATCTTTTAATTACCACACTGCAAAAAAAGAAGCAAAATGTAATGTATTTAATAGATTTCTTCTCATATTTTTATATATTTATTTTGATTTTTATTTGTTTTTTCTTCTTCAATAAAATACCTAAACATCATTTAGATAAAGTTACTTGAGAAGCAAAACCGGGTAAGAGATTACCTTTATGTAATTTAACTTATTTACCACACTATAAAATAATAATAATAATAATTTTGTTCAGTTAAACCAGTCCTTTTTCCCCGTAAAATTACAATGAAACAAGATAAATTTACTTGAAAAGCAAAATTGAGTAAGATATTAAAATTTGTTTTAAGGACATGCTTGCTTAAATTTAAGTGAAAAAAAGGTCCGTTTGCCAATTCTGTATGCTGTATACTGGGCATATTCTCTGAAAACAAGTCTTAATATCTTACACAATTTTACTTCTCACGTATATACTGCACAGCAAGAATGAAAACATGATTAAAAAAAAAACAAAACAAAAAAACAAGATTTTCAGTGCAGTCACACAGCGATAGCTATATTTAGCCATTCTTGCCCCCAAGGACCGGACTGTTGTTAGCTGTTGTCCGTTAGCTGGATAAAAAGCAAAGGTCTTGCATGAATGAGGGGCATGTTGTTGTCAGCAATGGGCTGTTTTAGCAAGAGGGTCTTTGCTTGTGTGTCTGTCATGTTACCTCCTGTTCCCCTCCCCCATCATTTCATCAGCACCTTATTACTCTGTCTGGCAGGCAGAGCTCTGTGAGGGAAGGAGGGGGCGAGCAGCTCCATCGCTATGGCAACTGCATCCTTGCTCACTTCACTGCACCCATCTCTCCAGTTTCCGTGGCGACCGCGCTCCCTTCATCTCAGAGCTCAACTGCCAACTTCACGCTGACACATTTTTATACAGAACTCACCTTAATGACCCCATAAACAAGCATGTGTCGGTGCATGTTGGGAAAGAGTGGGCGTAATTGAGCAAGTGTCCTATTGTTTGTTGATTTCTACCTGAAAATAAATTGAGCGGAAATACACTGCATTGGTTTAATGAAGACCTATGTTTCTTATTCCATTCTGATACATGGGATAGGGCTGAATATTGATCATTAACTATAATGAGCTGTAGAATTATATGCTTATGAATTATACATGATGCAGGAGGGCGTGTATATTGCATAAAGAGGTGTCTGCCACACCTTAATAACGCAAACAAAGAATCCCACTGAGCATGATGCTGTTGTGGAGATGCGTAGAGCTAGTTTAGGAGAAGCTCTAACTTTGCACAGCCCAAAATAATGCTCTAGTTTTCCGCCTCTTAATGGCTCTGAGGATGACAGGCACCCATCCAAGCAAGTGATCGCAGGACTCTGTGTAGACCATGAAGCTCCTCTTAGCTCAGATACATACCTGTGATTAGAGCGAACTGCTCATTGGGTTGTAATTGTAAACTAGATAAGCTGCTTAATTTTTAATCTCTTGAGTTCAGTCTTGCTTCATCTTAAAATGGGTGTAAAACAAAGGCCAGTGAGAAGAGCTTTGCAATGGGTGTGGTAAATCAGTGGAGTGATGCTATGTGACTATGTAGAAAGCAGGCTGTTTACAGAATCCTTTGCCGCACTTGTTTATTGGCATGAAAATGACAAATGACATATGGCAAATCAATGAAACCATATATTACCACATATCAATGTAGCAATATATGAAGTAACCTGATCTCACATCGTGCAATTGGTCATGAAACATACGACAGCCAATGCTGTCAAAGCTGACGAAACGTTTCTTCCGGCGGCAATTTTTGAAATGAGTTCTTCGGTGGATGGACTTGATGCTGAAATCAATCGTTTGGCCTCTGAACACTCTGAATATTTGTTCTTTTTGAATAAATTGTGCCTGCAGTCATATCTGCCTGTTATATCCTGTTTTTTTTTTTATAATACACACATGGGTAGGTTTAGGGAAGGGATTGGGTTACGTGTTCAAAATGTGTCTGAATACCGTAAATAAAAAAAGAAAATAAATGGAAATAAAATTGTGCTGTTCAGTAAGGAGCGTTTTGATTGGTGGATTAAAAGCTCACCGCGATTGGCTAAACAGAACATCCTCCAAAAAAAGATAATTATGAATCTTCACCTGCCAGGAAGGTCTCAAAAATACCACGTTTTGAATTTACGAATCAGATTTTGTATATGTGAATTGTGCTGTGCATTTATGAATTTTTTTTATTTTTATGAATATTTTTGAGGCTGATCTGGCTCCATAATGCACACTATATTGGCAAAAGTATTGGGGCACCCCTACAAATCATCGAATTCAGGTGTTCCAATCACTTCCACATTTAAAAACAAAATCAGTTTCATAGTTCATCAGTAGCTGTATTAGTATCAGTGATACTGGCCTTCATTCATAACAAGATGCCATTACAAGAATGATTTAAATAATACTGTCTAAAATAATTAATTTGGAGAGTAACTTTGAAATTATTACAATATAAAAATATTTTAAAAAATATATCTATTGTGTGTGTGTGTGTGTGTGTGTGTGTGTGTGTGTTATAGAGAACCATTACTCCTAATAACCAATTAATAATTACTTTACTACAGTCTAATTAACCAATAATAATTGTCTTAATTACAGTGACAATTAATGAAGAACTTACTATTAGGAATATTAGCCTTTTAATATACTGTATTAACAATGTAGAGACTACATTGTTCATAATTCAATACATAATTCATAGTTAATATATTAACTATGAATTAACTATAAACTAATAGTTAATTATTTCTAAGTACTTTATTATACTTATTATAACAATGTCGCTTATGCAGTGTTGGGCAAAGTTACTTTTAAAAGTAATATGTTACAATATTATTATATAATACTTTACTGGTTACTGATTACATAACTTGCATCACTTGGAATGTGTTACCCCCAACACTGTTATTAAGCATAAGTAGTAAAATTATTCCAGGTCTTTCAAACCCTGCTTTTTAAATAATCAGACAATATTACTTTATATTAATTATAGCATTACTGTCACATTTGCTCTAGGAGATTAAAGATGGACATCACATATAACATTTGAATAGAGGCACCACACATGGTCAGATTTGTGCACCTGGTTCCAGTCTGTTGTCATGGCCACCATGTTGTCACTTGGCCAGAATTTCAGAGAATTTGTGCAGAAGTGCCAGAGACAGAGAGGGACATGGAAAGACATTGCTCTGACAGTAACTGATAAAATCCTTGACTACTTTCATAGTATATAATGAATTTGAAAGCATTTATAAATAATATTTTTAAATGAAAAAATGGGGTTAAAGAAATATTACGGGTTCAATACAAGTTAAGCTCAGCTGTGGCATAATGCTGAAAATATAGTAATAATAATTTTGACATCCCTCGTCTTTAAAAGAAAACAATTGAGGTTACAGTTGCAATGAAATTCCTTTTCGAGGATTTAACAACACAAACGTGAAGCTTATAATTCTATAAAAAAATGAATTAATATAATGATATATATTATAATATAATTCTCTTACATTATTTTTTTCTTGATAAAACTGTATTATTTAACCTGTAAAGTAAAATTATGTTAACACACATATTGTTTATGTCTTATGCTATTGAAACAGTGAGGTTTTTTTAATCATTTTACAGATTTATTGGTTTCTGTAACCCAGATGTATTTATTATAACTTATAAATGTAATAAAGTACAATTTAACCTCAAGGAATTTTCTTGGTACCTACATCAACATTTTAAATCTTACTTCACCCAAAAATAAAAGTTGTCATCATTTACTCACACTCATGTCATTCCAAAACGGTATGACTTCCTTTCTTCAGGGAAACATGAAAGAAGATATTCTGAGGAATGTCTAATTTTTTTTATTATTATTATTATTATTTTATTCCATAAAATGGAAGTCAGTGGTCACCAAAGTTGTTTCTTTACTAACATTCTTCAAAATATCTTCTTTTGTGCTCTACTAAAAAAAGAAAATCACACAGGTTTGGAACGACAGAAATGTCGTTTTTGGGTGAACTTTAATCTCCTCAGCTCCCGTAGCCGTAGGGGATAGTGAATTGTTCACTTGTTTCACACTTCAGAATCTGTACTTTTATTTCTGTAATCATGTTTAATGGTGTTATCACTGACTCAGCGCTGATGCAGAATGATCCCCTAGTCGTTACATCACCGTAGGTCTTAAATGCTGATAAATGACAATCAGATTTGTGGCATACTGTAAACCACCAACACCAATCCCAAATGTACATGATTTTGACCCTACCTGAACTTCTTTCTCTCTCTTTCTCTTTCTCCCTATCCAGCAATGGAGTTGCTGTACTGGCGTAACCTGAAGCAGAGTGGGCTGGTGTTTGGCAGTTGTCTGCTGCTGCTTTTCTCCCTGACGCAGTTCAGCGTGGTCAGCGTGGTGGCCTATCTGGCCCTGGCTGCCCTCTCCGCCACCATCAGCTTCAGAATCTACAAGTCTGTGCTGCAGGCTGTACAGAAAACAGATGAGGGACATCCCTTCAAGTAAGCTGTGTGTGTGTGTGTGGTCCTGGTACACCCTGTGTTATGGGGACGAAATGTCCCCACAAAGAGGGCAATATCTGATATCGGAATATCTGGTAAATCAGTAAAGCATATGGCTAATGGATCATTGTTTTGACACGATCAACACAGGTTCAAATCTGCCTTTTGCAGAGCTTGCTCTTCTCTCTTTTCTCATCACAAATCACATCAGAAAGGCATTTACTTTCAATAAAAATTAAGAAAACGTTCAAAATGTGGAAATAAAGTGCCAAACAAAATGTTTAATAATAATAAAAGCTTTTATTGGGTAGAGCTGGGGTAGGTGTAGGGAGGGATTTTAGTGTCCCTTTGTGGTGTCATCCATTTAATAATTTAAATAAAAATAATTTACACTCTGTTATTATTATATTATTATTGCATCCTGTTAATGTACAACAATACTGAGGTGCAAATAGTATGTATCTGTCAAAATAAAGTATAAATTACATGTTATTACTATTTACACATATTGCATAGAACTGCTACTTTTATATGGTGTAAACAGAATATACCACTATTTTCACTTAGTAAATAGCATCTACAGCTATTTGCATTTAGTGTAAATATCATCTATCGCTAACACTTGGTGCAGATAGCCGCTGCCTATCTGAAATCCTTGTCCTTGTGGGGACATTTTTGGTCCCAGTGAGGAAATCGTGCCAAGTGATGTTTTTTGAAAAAGAAAAAATGCAGAAAGTCTTCTGTGATGGGTAGGTTTAGGGTTCTGAATATATAGTTTGTACAGTATAAAAATCATTGTGTCTATGGAGTGTGTGTGTGTGTGTGTGTGTGTGTGTGTGTGTGTGTGTGTGTGTGTGTGTGTGTTCATGTTTTTCTATCCCGGTGGGGACTTCCACCTGAATGCACACAGACTCATGGGGTCTTGTGTCACTGTAGGGACCTAAATTGAGGTCCCCGTGAGGAAACAAGCTTATAAATCATACATGATTTTTTTTATTTATTTTTTTTATATAAAAATGCAGAAAGCTTTATGTGATGGGTAGGTTTAGGGGGTAGGGTTAATGTAAGGGGAGAGAATATACAATTTGTAAAGCATTAAAACCATTATGCCTATGGAGAGTCCCCACAAAAACAGTGAACCAGATGTGTGTATGTGTGTGTGCATGTCAATCAATGCCACACATTGAGTTACTAACAATGCTTTTATTACTGGATGCAGAACTTATCTGGATGTGGAGATGTCACTTTCCCATGATCAGATGCAGAAGTATGCAGAAAACGTCCAGTATTATATCAACAGCACACTGAAAGAACTGCGCAGACTGTTCCTGGTGCAGGATCTGGTGGACTCACTAAAGGTGAACATCCGTTCCATTTAATATACACCAGGGTTGTAAAGTCATCTTTCAAATGACAGGTTTTGATAGACCTTTGACTTTTTTCTTAAATTGATACTTGATTGGAAAGTGATCAGGGAATTACTTTTTTATAAACAGGCCGTACACTACCGTTCAGAAGTCTCTTATGCTCATTTATTTGAATCAAAATAATAATATATACAGTAAAAAATATTTGTATAATTTAAAATAAATGTTTTCTATTTGAATATTTTAAAATGTAATTTATTCCTGTAATGGCAGAGCTGAATTACTTCAGTCTTCAGTGTCACATGATCCTTCAGAAATCATTGTAATATGCTGATTTGCTGAGAAACATTTATCAGTTATCAATGTTGAAAACTATTGAGCCCCTAAAGGGACACAAGGATGGGAAAAAATATGATATGGGAGGAAGAAATACATAATAAAGCTTCTGCATTCCCTTTCAAAACTTTTGGGTTTTGTTTCTCGGGGGGACGTACCAGTTTGCAAAGGAACGTAAAAGCATTGATATGCTGATTGTGCTGCTTAATATTTTTGAGGAAACCTTTCTTTGATGAATAGACAGTTCAAAAGAACAGCATTTATTTAAAAACATTTTCTAACAGTATAAATGACTTTACTGTCACTTTTGATCAATTTAATAAATCTTTGCTGACCTCAAACATTTAAATGGTAGTGTATGTGAAACAGAAATGTGCATTTCAGGAATATTCAGTTTACATTTTCAAGTTAGCAGCAACAATATTTTGTAAAAGTAAATCAAGAGATAGTATAAATGATATTAGTGCAGTTTATCACTTTATTCTTGCTATATATGATTGTCAGTGCACTTCTACAATGCTTTAGTTCAGCTTGTCACAGTACCGCCACAGAAATACATCATAAACCATGTGTGTGTGTGTGTGTTAACTGCTAGTGGTTTTGTTTGCCTCAAGTTTGCAGTGCTGATGTGGTTGTTGACCTATGTGGGAGCCCTCTTCAATGGTCTCACTCTTCTTATTATGGGTGAGCAGTTTTATGAATTCCATATGTATTTGTAATTTGAAATATAGATGAATGTATGCTTTTTGATGACTAATGCATTTACTCATCATGCACTCTTCTGTCTTTTAACCTTTACCTTGCTTCAGTGGTGGTGTCCATGTTCTCGATGCCTGTGGTCTACGAAAAATACCAGGTCAGAGTGGCACTTTTGTCACCATGACTACAGCATCATGTATAATTCATAAGCACCATGACTATAATGACTCACTTTTTTAAAATGTTCTCTGTCTCTAGGCACAGATTGATCAGTATCTGGACCTAATAAGGACCCAAGTCAACTCTGTGGTAGGAAAGTAAGTACTCCCTTTAAACATTATAATATAATATAATCATCAGATTCACGCGTTAACAATATTTAACGTAATTAACGCAGCTTGTGTTTTTCTATCATCTTTTGGCTAGCGTTACATTATATGATCATGCTTGTCATGCAAATGCTTTTAAACCATTCAAGCGCGACAAGACTGTGAATGTCCTGTCTATGTGACACACACAACGCACAGAAAGACAGAATTCTCTTTCGCGCTTGAACAAACAATAACACACAGAATTATGCCAAAATGTCAGTTTGTCGAGTATCCTCATAAGAGCAGCCTTAAATGAGTTAAATAAAGTCTTAAATTAACTTAAAGAGAAAATGGGACACTTGTGAGATCCGCGTCATGTGCGGCAGAGGCAGGTCTTAAAGTGACAGCAGCCACTAATGCTGTCTGTCATTAATGTTAATCAAACAACAAAGGGAACAGAGACAATTACTTCTTATAAAGAACTTTTGTGGCTTTAATAAGGATTCGTCTATACTTAATTTATAATTTATGCAGTGCAGACTGTTTGATAACTTTATTCAGTTTCTGTATATTTCCTACCTGTTAGACAGGTATGAAGGGCACAGGTAAATATGACATTTATTATGGATTTATGCGAGGATTGTTTTAAGGTTACTTTAATTACAAGTTATATTTTTGAAACCTAATAAATGGAAGGAAAAAAATGTTATAGCTTTCAATTACACTGTAATGTTGAATGGCTATAATTAATATTTAAAATTATGGGGGAAATAATTTTCATAGAGATCAGTATTAGTATTAGTATAAGTGATACTGGCCTTCATTCATAAAAAAATGCCAAAGTATTTAAAATATACTGTCTTTATGTTGTTTCTACATTAATTTGGAGATTAACTATGAAATTATTAAATTATAAAATATATTAAAAACTTATAATAACTTAAAGGATTAGTTCACTTTAAAATGAAAATGTCTCATCTCATCCAAGATGTTCATGTTTCTTTCTTTCTTGAGTCGAAAAGAAGTTTTTGAGGAAAACATTCCAGGATTTTTCTCCACACAATGGTCTTCCATGGCAACCAAAATTTTGAAAGTAGAAATCAATGCAGTTTCGAAGGGCTTCAGAGGCTCTGCGCGATCCCAGCTGAGGAATAGGGTCTTATCTAGTGAAACCATCGGTCATTTTCGAGAAAAAATAAACATTTATATACTTTTTAACCTTAATTGCTCATCTTGCGCTGCTCTGTGATGTGCCACGGATTGCGCAATCACGTCGGAAAGGTCAGGCTAGACGTAGGCGGAAGTACCGCCCCAAGCAAACGTGTGAAGACTAATACAAACGCCTTTTTGGGGCAGCAGTGGCTCAGTGGTTCATGTAGGTTGGCTACAAACCAGAAGGTTGGTGGTTCCACCTGACCAGGTGTCCATGAGCAAGACACCTAACCCCAGCTGCTCCCGATGAGCTGGCTGGCACCTTGCATGGCTGACACCGGCGTCAGTGTATGAATGAGTGAATGTGAGGCAATATGCAAAGCGTTGCCTGGGTCTGTTGAAAGCACTATGTAAATGCGGCCCATATATCATTTTACCATTTTACAAAAAAAACTCCATCTCCAATTTCAAAATCGTCCGACATCGTTGTTTAACCTTTTTTTGCTAAAGAATGTTTGTATTAGTCACAAGCACTTCGTAAACACGGGGGCGGTACTTCCGCCTACGTCTAGAGTGAGCTTTCCGACATGATTATGTAATCTGTGGCGCATTGCAAGATGAGCAATTTAGGTTAAAAAGTATATATACATCTTTTTTACATTTTGAAAATGACCGATGGTTTCGATAGATAAGAGCCTATTCCTCTTCTGGAATCGCGCAGAGCCTCTGAAGCCCTTCAAAGCCCTTTGAAGCTGCATTGATTTGGACCTTCAACATTTTGGTTGCCAGTGAAGTACATTGCGTGGGAAAAAATCTTGGAATGTTTTCCTCAAAAAACTTAATTTCTTTTCCACTGAAGAAAGAAAGACATGAACATCTTGGATGGCATGGGGGTGAGTAAACTACCAGGACATTTTCATTTTGAAGTGAACTAATCCTTTAAGTGATTTTATGTAATCAATTGACAGCACTAAATATGTTTTTTTTTATATTTTTAATAAAGTCTCTTTTGCTCACCAAGGCTGCATTTGTTTAATCAAAAAATTCAGTAAAAACAGCAATATTGTGATATATTATTACAATTTATAAGTATTTATTTTTCTATTTTAATAGATTTAAAAGTGTGATTTATTCCTGTGATGCAAAGCTGAATTTTCAGCTTCATTCCTCCAGTCTTCAGTGTCACATGATCCTTCAGAAATCATTCTATGTTGATGATTTGGTGCTCAAGAAACATTTCTGATAATTATGAATGTCGAAAACAGTTGTGCTGCTTAATATTTTTGTGGAAACAGAGATACATTATTTTCAATATTCTTTGATGAATAGAAAGTTCTGAACAACAGCATTTTTTTGAAAACATTATAACTGCCACTTTTGATCAATTTAATGTATTCTTGCTGAATGAATTTATTGTCTTTAAAAAAATCATACTAAATACAATAATTGTGTGTTTTTGATTGTACAGGATCCAGGAGAAGATTCCTGGGGCCAAACGAAAGGCTGAATGAACAGGCCCCACAGGGCCCCTTTGGAGGAGGTTCTGAGCCCCAGACCGACCCATTACAGAGAGAGCTGAATGATGAGAAAGGGTTTCTCTTTGTACACACACACACATCAGACACAAATAAACATCACTGGAACGTAGTTCTACTTTGTACACATTGTGACGTCTAGAGCAATGGCAAAGCTGTGCAGGAGAAGTCCCATCCTCGCCTTGTAACCATAGAAAAAAATCAAGAAGAAAAAAAGCAAAGCGTGTTTCTCAATTCAGGATCTAGTCCGAAGTACAACTACTTGATGAATTGTAGAAGTAACCATGAAACATATTATTCAAATCCGGCAAAAATACTAGATGTGATTTTTTTTTTTTTTATATGTGTTGCTCATAAAGTGCATGAAGTCAAGAGTCTTAAGTGCTGATGAATTCTCTTTTTATCTTCTAAGTTTATGTGCTTTCTCAGCTGTGCTGAAAATCTCTGTAGTATGTGAAGGATCTCTCCAGCTTTATCGCTCTCCAGTGACACTCTCTTCTTGAAAAGGAAAAAAAAAGCTTTTTGTGTGTAGGGCATTGGGTGGGGCTTTTCCTCTTCCATCACTATATCTGTAAACATGATTAACATACAGTAATCGTCATTGTCAGCTAGACGCATGGATCTGCTGAGGTTCATGATATCTGGGCACAAACGCAACTATTTAGCAATGTTCTGATTAGATATGGTCAGCTCACTATAGCATTACAGTACGTTTCTTTTTCGTAGGACTCCACTACAGAGATTCATGTTTTTAGGTGCAGTCGTTGATCTTTTTTTTTTTTTTTTTTTTTTTTGAAAATGATAAAACAAAAGAGAGGGAGGAGAAGGAAGCTTCAGTGAGTGATTGTCAGCTAGAATCTGTCAATCTTTGTACTGTTCAGTGTTGTTCATTCTTTTAGCCATTGACTCTTAACTATTTGCACTTAAGCTGTACTCAATACTGAATGCGAAAATAAATGTTCTTAAATGTACTTTCATGTTTCGTCTTATTGTCTTAACCAATTATGCCAGTGACATTAAATTGATTTTTTCTCCATTTTCTGAGGATAAAAGGACTGGTTGTAGTCATATATTTGAAAGCCATCATTTAGACCTAAACTGCAAATTATCAAACCTAAATTGAATCATGTATTAAAGGGTTAGTTGGTGACACCTTACAATACGGTGCACTAATATGCATTAATTCATGCTTAACTAATAATCATGAGTTAATGTATGACTCATGAAGAACTAAACCATTTATTAATGATTATTGCATCAGCAACTAATGAAGATTCTACATGATTAATAGATTAAGTAATTGTCACATGTCTGTCCTGTCTTGTGTAGCACATGGGTGTTTTGATAACTCCATGAGGAATGACAGGGAAAAAAAAAAACTCCTGCTGAGTCCTCAAGTGGTCAGATCGTTATGTCACGTTCAACACAAAGGAAAACTGAGGTGAGGACTCAAATGCATGATAGATGGAATTTATTAGTAAATTAAACAAACACAAAACAAAACCCACGAGGGGAAAACAAAACCAGAATTAACAAAACCAACTAAGAACATACCAGGTCACGGGGAACCAGGAGACGTTAGACACGACAGCGCTCACTGGCAGATTCTTTTGCTTATTTTAAGCAAAAACTCACTTAATTTTGAGTTATTTTCCCCCAAAACAAGACAAAAACTTTTGCTTGTCTAGTAAATGCTTCTTGTTTTAAGAATTTTTAGATGTTTGGACTAGAAACAAGACAAAAATACTAAGTAAGAAAAGCATTTTCTGCAGTGTAAGTTTAGGGGTAGGGTCAGGGGATAAAATATACAGTATGTATATTATAAAAACCACTATGTCTATGGAAGGTCTATGTAAAGATATATAAAAAAACGTTTGTGTATGTGTGTATTCACTTCCATATTGCCATACAGTTTCACAGTAGGATGCAGGGATTGAGCGGGCCGTCCTCATTTGGGTCAGCCGTTAACACTGGGGAAAGTGCCCAACGTTTAAGAAGTGTTAAAAACATTAACAGGAAGTGGAGAAAACATTTGCGTAGCCTCAGGAAGTGAAAAATGTACCTGACAGTGACATTTGTTGTGTTACAGTACATGAATAATGAATGCTGATTTGAGATAATACTTTTGAATTAGGAAGCTTCCCATCTGTCAGCGGGCAATGTTGGGTGTGCCCAGTGTACCTGTTGTCCAAATGCTACATTTTCGCTCCAGGGACAGGTGGGACAACACTTGGACAACAGCGGAATCTGTATCCGCTCGCAGGCATGACTTGCCACACACATACACACACACACATACACGTATGGTTCACTGTTTTTGTGGGGACTTTCCACAGACGTAATGGTTTTTATACTGTACAAACTGTATATTTTCTCCCCTTACACTAACCCTACCCCTAAACCTACCCATCACACAAAACTTTATGCATTTTTACATTAAAAAAAACCTCATTCTGTGTGATTTATAAGCTTGTTTCCTCATGGGGACCTCAATTTAAGTCCCCACAGTGACACAAGACCCCATGAGTCTGTGTGCATTCAGGTGGAAGTCCCCACCGGGATAGAAAAACATGAAGACACACACAGTGTCTCCTACTGATAGTCACTAATGTAATGGATTTTTGAGACAACACAAGACAACAATTGTATCGTTATGATGTTTATATTCTCGTATAATTGTTATCAAAAATCTCTTGTACGGTTCGTTCTGTAAGCTATTACTCTGGAGAACAATAACGGCTGATGCTGTATAGATAGAAGTATCAGATATCGCCCTCTGCTGGTGACACAGAGAACTGCACCTCAGAGGGAGGCAGAGAAAGGAGGGTGTGGTGGTCAGCATTGTGGAGGGACAGTGGGGAATTGGCTGAGACTACAGCGGGTGTGGTGGTCAGTATCCTAAGAGCTGGAAATGCCTGAGTGTGATCACAAAAGCAGGAAATTATTGTGTGCTTGTTGTCTGTAATTAACGACAAAACCTCATGTTGACACAAGAACCACACTATATATTCCAGTTACTATAATTAACATTTTATAAAGCCAGACTTACATTTAAGTTATTTACTGAAAATATTCCATGGTCATCATTCAGTTTCATTGTATGGAAAATAACTACATTATTTTTGTCTTATATCGAAAGAGACATTTATAGTACATGAGAAACAAGATGATATAACGTGAAGTTTTGTTTTCTGATGAATTTATCAAAATTAAATGAGTCAATGCTTAAAGCAAGAAAGGAAATCTGGCAATGGAGTAAGAAAAATAAAACTTTTCCTTTTGTCTCTCTTAATTTGTAATACATTACTTTGGAAAACAAGACTTCTTATCTTACGTTATTTGTACTTTTCAAGTAAATACCTCTTGATTTCGGAATTGTTTTAATATTTGTAGCCTACTGGAGGACAAGACAAAAATACTGAGGAACAAAATCAAACAAACCAAGCAAGAGTTTGTCTTCTCATCTGAGCTCTTTGAGACAAAAAGCTGTCCTGTCCCACATTAACACAGCACTCTTTGATGTGGAAACATGGTCAGTGCTAGTAAAAGCATGCCAGGAGCCATTTCTAAACATGACCTCCAACTCAGTGCTGCCCCAAATGGACCCATAGCCTCACTTTCAGAAGATGTTCTGGTCTTCTTCAGAAACACTGAGGCAAAAAAGTTTGAAAAGGTCTTATAGATACACATTATTAAAACCACAATAAGTTATTTTTCACCGCTAGAGGTCGCTTATTCAAAACTAAGGTGTAGCTTGATGACGCCTTGATTTTGCAGACCTTTTATTCTGCTACAGATAACCGCTTCTGCCCGTCATGCGTATGTGAGGTAACGCAGCGCTGATTTATTATATTAGAAAAATTTGAGTGTGTTGAAAGTTATGTTATAATGCTACTATGTTCACTCTGTGGTTACTCTGAGACACTTGTTGCACACTCGATATTAGGCATGGTAAAACATGGTACTCGCGGTAAATCAAGAAAACCAGATTTAAACAATAAGACTGTGTTGAGCTGTATAACAATGATTAGTTTTCTGTTGATTAATGTCTCCAAACAGTTGCTCACCTGTCTAATAAAACGCATGATATATTAAAGCATCTTTGGTGTTTCCATGGTTTCTACAAAATAAAACCGGAAATCGAGAGTAATGTGAGTATGATGTCATTGATAGGTGACGCACGGACACGTTCCATGTCCTGGTTAAAACGGCTTATTTATCTTTATTTTAACATTCTTGGAAACATTTGGGATAATGTAAGTACACACATCAACAAAATATTAACAAAATAATATTCTAGTGGTTTTTGGATATTTTAATCCCAAAATCTTACATATTGTGCCTTTAAGTAAAATGGCTAAAAATGAGAAATCGAAATATGGTCTGGCCTTCATTTCTAAATTTCTTTTTAAAATATAATTTGGAGAAAAAGTCACTTTAGGTTCAACAGCATGTTTTCAGATAATTAACCAAATTTCAAGCTGGCAAATTACTGAAGTACTGAAATTCCTCTTGGCCTTTGGAGCCTATGGATGTGGAAAATAAGTGACTGTCAGGTCAGTGAACTACAATTCACAGCATGTACTTCAGCATTCAAATATGGCTACCTCGGACTCCATATCCCAGAATACACACACACACACACACACACACACACACACACACACACACACACACACACACGCGTGCGCGCGCGCTCTATGGCTGCACCCAAAATCGCATACTTCCCTAGTATATAGTAAGCGAAAAACAGTAGCTATGTGACAAAAGAAGTCCAAATTCACAGTACTCATAAAAGAGTAGGCAAAAAGTACCCGGATGACCTATTACTTCCGGCAAGATTCTGAAGTGTGTATACGATGGACATCCCATGAGGCCAATGGAGAGAATTTGTGAATGTAGGCTAATTGACCCTGGTAGATCACATGATATGACGTTCATTACGTTCATATATACACAGTCATACTATATAGAACATATTTTTTGCAGTGGTGAAGTAAATACACAGATCAGGCAAAATATTATGATATTGTGTTGATCCCCCTTTTGCTGCCAAAACAGCCTAATATTGTGTTGAACCCCCTTTTGCTGCCAAAACAGGCCTGACCCGTCGAGGCATGGACATCACTATACCAGTTCTGATGCTCACATGCCCACTGTTGGTGCTTTCTGCGGTGGACAGGGGTCAGCATGGGCACCCTGACTGGTCTGCGGCTATGCAGCCCCATACACAACAAACTGCGATCAATACACTGTGTATTCTGACACCTTTCTATCAGAACCAGCATTAACTTCTTGAGCAATTTAAACTACAGTAGCTCGTCTGTTTGATCGGACCACACGGGCCAGCCTTCGTTCCCCACGTGCACCAATGAGCCTTGGCCGCCCATGACCCTGTGGCCGGTTCACCACTGTTCCTTCCTTGGAGCACTTTTGATAGATACTGACCTCTGCATACCGGGAACACCCCACAAGAGCTGCAGTTTTGGAGATGCTCTGACCCAGTCGTCCAGCCATCACAATTTGGTCCTTGTCAAACTCGCTCAAATCTTTACACTTGCCCATTTTTCCTGCTTCTAACACATCAACTTTGATGACAAAATATTCACTTGCTGCCTAATATATCCCACCCACTAACAGGTGCCGTGATGAAGAGATAATCAGTGTTATTCACTTCACCTGTCATAATGTTATGCCTGGTCGGTGTAAGTATATACTCAAGAGAGTAGGCGTATGCGATTTCGGATGCAGCCTGAATCAGTGGACTTCTGATCACACACTCTGTAAACACTGTCTTTTCCACATTCTTTGCAAAGAATATCCATCCCTTGTGTTGTGATTAAGCATTAGAAGTTTTCTGGTGGTGTTTTTTTTTATGCTTTTGACTTTGGCCTTATTTTTTTTATTTTGCCTGTCCTGTGATATACTGTTTGCTGATCGCCTGACCCTTCCCAGAAAGCAACAGCCGCCATTTCACCGTCTCGGTTAACTATAGACCCCGATATAGTCTGACTATGAGTAACCCACTTCAAGCCAAAATAACCTTGAATTTGGTCACGTCTTTTTTGCCAAAATAACTTGTGAGATGTATGATATTCCATTATGTAAGCAGTCAACACTGATGACAGTCAACACTGATGAACTACAGCAAGACTGTGAGTCCTAAAACCCTCGGAAAGTAATACAACATGACACAGTAGACAGAAATAATTGGACATGTTCATGTTCTAGATGACTATTCTTGGGCTATGGTTAGTGTTGGGGATAACAGTTTAGGACCCATGAGACTCAAAAGATATACATTGACGCGGCAGTGGATTCCAGAATCCACCCCCTTCATTAGACACCTATGAAATTTTGACTGACAGCCCAAATTTTGCCTTGTTTTAGCCATTAGACATCTTTTAAACACAAAATTACTTGCTGGGTTGTCTGTTGATCGCTTAATTCATGCCTGTCGGATTTTGGATTGTTTGACTTGTGTGCTTTTTAATAAAGCTGCCTTACCTGCAATTGTCTCTGTATTGTAGCAAATACATGACAGAATACCTTTCCAACAGCATGAATTGACAACAGGTGTGAGTGATCAGAAGTCCACTGATATATGTGCCCCAATTCAGAGGCTGCATCCTTCAAAGGACATGCCTTCGGAGGGCACAAGTGTCGGAACAAGCGTTGTTAAATGGTCTAGCCTACGAAGGATTGTTCTTGCCGCCTGACAGCTGCCGTTGCTGAGTGGCAGTAACATTTGTACTAGACCTTTTTGGAAGTTAAATTGTCTGAAAGGGGAAAAAAACTGGTTTCACAATCACAATTTTTACATTTGTATCATTAGATATTTAAGTAAGTTGAAAAAGTGTAATTCAGCAATTTCTTTCAAAAAAATCCTGTCGTCACTGGTGCGCAATGAATTCTGGGGTAGACCAGGTTGCGAAGGATCCATCTGTTGTGTCACTGGAAACAAAGGATGCATTTGGACGCCACATTTGAAGGAGCCTTCGAATAGAGTGGTGTAGGTATGACATCACTTTGTAGGCCAAAGGGCGGAAGCGAGTTAGCATTTTAGCACTTCCAGTTCCATCGTCCTGAATTTAATGTTTTTTTTTTTTTTTATTGAATTCTGGTTAAATGGCTGAAATAAGGTCTGTGGTGAACACAAGCTCAAGACACTTTCACATTTTATTCTTCGACATAAAATACTTCAGTATTACTCCACTCATGATTTTTTTAAGATGGTACATGTCTTGAAAAAGGTGAATGCTAACAAGTTGCAAAATGGGACTATAGACGCCGTCGGGGACATTAAATGTCATCACAGCAAACAGGTAAGCTCAGTCCACTTTTACAGCCTCGTTATTCTTATAATTGTGCTCTTATAAACTAGTCTAACTCAAACGTTCTGGCAAAATGTTTTTAGATAACTGGAAAGAGTTGTCGGAAGCTTAGTGATGGTGACGTTGAATTTGTGGGGCTGTGGTGTAGTTCGTTTATAGCCTACCTTTAGCTGTTTAATTCTGGCGACTGCATTTAGGCTTCAATATTCATAAAAGTTGTGTTCATCTGTGAAAATGATCTTGCAAGTACATGCAAGTATCATAAACTTTTGTTGATCACAGAGCTTGCTTTTTGCGTTTTTTTTTTTTTTTGTTTTTTTGCCGAGGCAAACAAGTGCGACGCTAACGTCATACCTGCACCACTCTATTGGGACAGCCTTTGTCACGCCGCGGTGACGCACTCAGCCTTCGAATGCGACCTTTGTAGGATGCAGCCTCTGAATTGGACGCAGCGTGTGTGTGTGTATTCTGGGAAATGGAGTCTGAGGCGGCCATATTTGATTGCTGAAGGGCATGCTGTGAATTGTAGTTCACTGACCTGACAGTAAGTAAGCATATTTATTTTATTTCCATGTCTCAACAATCTCTAGACCTTTTCCTCACCTTGCTTACATCCAGTGACAGTGGGATCGGATGGCCTTGAGGTGCCTGCCGTCTGGAACTCGCTGTACCTGAGCAAAGGTCAACTGTGCCCTCATAAACACAAACTGCCAATGGCCAGACATGACTGACCAATGTCACTTTGTCAAATACACCTCATGACAGGGTGAAAAAGCAAACAGTGCCTAAAACCATTTAAAAATCTAGCAGAGTCAGACAAACTGATGTATTTAACATTCGTCAGTAAATGTCAAACACCCTTAAATGACTGTGTAACACGTGAGAGCAAACATATTTCTTTGATTCAGAACTACTTTTGAACAGAAGGGGCAAGAGAAAGGTAGAAATAAAGGACAGTTCAAAAACGTTGAGGTGACATGGCAAATGCAGAGGCAGATTTTTGAAGAATGTTGAGAATAATGGTTAGTAATCATAAAAGAGCCAGCGGAGGAGATGTCAAAGATAAAACTCTTAATGCACACTCTTACCTCTCTGTTCACCTGAGGACATGCTGCTGTCAGTCAGTCAGACAGACAGACAGACAGGCCTAATGGATTCACTGTCTCATTCATGCACATATACACTCCCCCTGGCTCTCTTTGTCTCTTCTAAACAGACCATGGTCCATTCCAACCGCAATAAGAGTAGATTTTTAAAAATGTGTGCCTTTCACGAGCCAAAAGAACTCAAGGGGCATAAGAATAAAATAAATAAAAAAAATTAACCAAATGTTGAAATAATAATAATAATAATTAGAAATTGTACTGTGTGTGATGTATACACCTATCCAGCATAAAATTATGAAACATCCTAATATTGTGTCGATCCCCCTTTTGCTGCCAAAACAGCCCTGACCCGTCCAGGCCACCTACTTCCATTGCTCCGTGGTCCAGTTCTGATGCTCACATGCCCACTGTTGGCGCTTTCGGCAGTGGACAGGGGCCAGCCTTCGCTCCCCACGTGCATCAATGAGCCTTGGCCGTCCATGACCCTGTCGATGATTCACCACTGTTCCTTCCTTGGAGCACTTTTGAAAGATACTGACCACTGCAGACCGGGAACACCCCACAAGAGCTGCAGTTTTGGAGATGCTCTGACCGAGTCGTCTAGCCATCGCAATTTGGCCCTTGTCAAACTCACTCAAATCTTTACACTTGCCCATTTTTCCTGCTTCTAACACATCAACTTTGATGACAAAATGTTCACTTGCTGCCTAATATATCCCAACCACTAACAGGTGCCGTGATGAAGAGATAATCAGTGTTATTCACTTCACCTGTCAGTGGTCATAATGTTATGCCTGATCAGTGTATGTGGAGCTTTCACCTGATAGTGGTCATAATGTTATGCCTGATCAATGTATGTGGACCTGGAGAAACAAGGGTTGTACTAACCTTTTTTTATCTGACAACTTGCAGTGATGCAACGCTTTAGAAGACCAGTAGAAGTGAAAAAATGTGCTCAATGTCCATCCAACTTGTCCCTTTAAATAACAAACGGTTGTCTTTCAAAGTCCCTCTGCACACAATAGGATAGCGCTACAACCAACCAGAGCAACGAAGAAGGTGAAGCCGAGCTAGTTGATAGATTAAACTTTAGCCATATCCGGTCGGCAAAACCCCGAACACATCTTCCTTTCTTAAGAATGACTTCCGTGCCGTTCTTTGTTCTTTTCTCAAAGAAAAGCTTAACAACAAGTCTCCCAGAGTCGCGGCCAAAACCGATACGAAAGACCACTGTTCGCCAGCTACTTTGTTTTCAAGTAGCCCGCGGAACCGCCGCAACTCTGCCGTCATTATGTTAAGCCCGCCCACCGACTCTATACACGATGTGATTGGCCTGACCAGAGTTTGGTCTTTCCAGCTCGCAGGTCTACCGAGAGTTGCTAGACTACACTCGCGGCGAATTAGATTTGCTGCCGCTAGGGTGCGTCTAGATTTCTAGGCTAGGTTTGTCTCACTCTAAAACATTAAATCTGTTTGATCCAAATAACTTTCATGACATCACTGATGCTATAGAGATGGAGGCAGGCAGGGTAGTATTATGGAGGTGGAAGAAGGAAGTTTTGATGATACAGTTATAATTATTCAATCATTCAAATACAGTATCTTCACACTTTGACTCAGCTTGTGTACAGGGGGTGATGGCTTAAACTCCATCAGTGTCTAAACAGATTAGATTGAGATGAAAGAAGAGACTTGACCTTTTAGCAAGACAGTTTTGTTGAGCCTATAAAAGAGCAAAGAAACCACTTATGTTCACCAAGGCTGCGTTTATTTGTTGAAATCAGTAACATTACTACAATTTAAAATAACTGTTTCCTATTTGAATATATTTTTTCTGTGAAGGCAAAGGCTGTGAATTTTCAGCATCATTACTCCAGTCTCCATTATCCTTCAGAAATCATTCTGACATGCTAATTGAATGCTCAAGAAACATTTCTTATTATCATCAAGGTTGAAAACAGTTGTGCTGCTTAATATACAAGTCTTTACTGTCACTTTTGTCAATCCTTGTTGAATGAAAGTATTGCTTTCAACAACAACAACAAAAAAATTTTCTGACCCCAAACTTTTAAAGCTATATAGTTATAAAGTATTAGCCTATTTACACGTTATATTGATAGAATTCATATTTCTAGATATAGTGTAAAATATAAAGCGTAAAGCCCATCTTTATGTAAGCATGCACACTGCCCTCTGGTGTATCGATGTGTGCACACCAGCAATGTCCCAAATCATCACTGTCCCCGCACAGGCACCCTGCCAGTGGCAATGACATCACCCACCTCAGAACACAGACTGACACTCACAATTAGCCTCTTTCTGTGTGGGTATGTGTGACAGGGCTGCTACATTCACCCCATCTGACGACTTCAGACTGACTGGACTGCAATGATGGCCTGAATCTCCTCTGGGTGCAGGGTTTTTAGTGAGGGCAGTGAAAGGTCCTGTGCCATTTCCAGAGGATTTCTTTCTCCCGTCATACAAAACGTACACAGTTCACGATTAAAGATGTGCCGAATAAATGTATAGAATTTGTTTTGTGTTTGAAAACTCGTCTGCAGCATGTAGCTATTCCAAAACTCCAATAGCTCAAATAGGCCCAAGTGTTCTGTTGCTAGACAGAGGAACAAAGTGAACTATAGCAAGACTATAGCGAACTATAGAATCCTAAAACCCTCGGAAAATAATACAACATGACACAGTAGACAGAAATAATTGGACATCAGGTGATGTCATGTTTTAAGGTCTGAGTCTGCAATAGAGGAATAACTCGACAATGATCTGATATGAAGTGTTTTGCCGCCATGGTCTACCTTTTCATGCTTAAGCAGTGAGAGAGAGCTACAAATTGCACTGAAACTCACACATGCACACATCTCTTACATTTTGGGAGTGGGAATGGAAAAATAACACTGACAACACAATATGCAGTGCATGTAAGATGACCTCAAGAATATGTTTTAGGTTTTCTCTTCCATATTCCCATGCAAAATAAAATAAAGTCAATCAATTATATATTATAATAATAAATAAATAAAATATTTAATTCAATATTTATTTAATAATTTATAATTATAGCTGCCATATTAATATTATTGTTATTATTAATAATATTAATTATTGTTATTATTATTATTATTGAAGATGATTATGATCATTTCTCTTCCATATTCCCCTACAAAATAATGTAAAAAAACATTTATTTATTTTAAAATAGATTAAATGACCATTTTAGTGACCATACATATTATTATTTGATTTATTATTATTGATGATGATGCGAATGTTGTTTAGTTATTTTCTACTGGAGAACACACACACTTATACAGATTTTGAAGCACTTTTAATATCCCATTTATATATACAGAATAAGTTTGAATGATTATACATGCTGCCAGCAAGGTCACTGTGATTTCGCCAAGTAAGACATGTCCCTGGATCAGCATAGTTTGTTGATCCTGGAGCAACATTTCAGTCCGAAAATGTTGTCCTAACCCAATTCCTACACCCAACCCTAATCCTACCCGTAAGTTATGTAGTTATGTAAGTTATGTTAAATGAATAACACTGATGTAGAAGCACCTAACCCTGACTGTAAACCTAAACTTCACATAAACTGTAAACTAGATTGGTTGATTGCAGTGTTGTTCCAGGATCAGCAAAAGATGTTGATACATGTACTTGGTAAAATCACGTCCACCATGTTGCTTATGTTTCAGCAATTATAGTTGTCAATACTTTAGTACTTCGTATTTAGATGTAATCTAAATGCGATTGTGGCATATGCATAGGGCAGGTGGTGGAGCCAGCAGTCTGGTGCTTTACCCTGACCTGACCCAGAACCAGAACCAGGTGCTGGGCTGTGATTATGAGTCTCAGAAGACCATACAGCCTGCAGCTTTCCTAGAGGCCTCCATATGGACACCAACTGCAATCTGTGCACAAATGCTTTTCATCCACATAAATACTATACCACGGTCATACCAAATGTAGTAAATGCAGTGTAGGTTAATGTGCTTGCTTTATTTGTCTTATTTAGACTCACATGAATGAATCCATGTTTGTATTTATTTAATAAACTCATGATTATTTATGACAGAATTGTCATCTTCCACCCAAGAATACAGGTTTATTCATCTGTGTGTCACATTGTTGAGCAGAGGAACTCTCATTTGGTTCCCTTATACTGACATAATTCCCCTTGGCACTGGGTCACATTACATGCTGACACAGGGCGCATTTTTTTCAGATAATTTTACTCAGACTGACACATTGAATTAACTGTATCACTGTTGAAAACAAGAAGCCTGGAGTATATTGAAAGATGGGAAGCAGGATGCATACTTTAAACAATATTGAGTGTTATTGCTATTATATGAGCTGAAATGGTGTGTGTGTGTGTGTGTGTGTGTGTGTGTGTGTGTGTGTGTGTGTGTGTGTGTGTGTGTGTGTGTGTGTGTGTGTGTGTGTGTGTGTGTGTGTGTGTGTGTGTGTGACATTTCAAGACACAAATGTGTATAATGACATGGGTATGACATAGGTATCACAAGGAGAGGGTGACTTATGAGGACATTACCCATGTCCCCATTTTTCAAAAGGCTTAAATCATACAGAATTAGTTTTTTGGGGGAGAAAGTAAAAATGTGCAGTTTCCTGTGATGGGTAGGTTTAGGGGGATAGAAAATACAGTTTGTACAGTATAAAAACCATTACGCCTATGGAATGTCCCCACAATTCACAAAAACAAACGTGTGTGTGTGTGTGTGTGTGTGTGTGTGTGTGTGTGTGTGTGTGTGTGTGTGTGTGTGTGTGTGTGTGTGTGTGTGTGTGTGTGTGTGTGTGTGTGTGTGTGTGTGTGTGTGTGTGTGTGTGTTCATGTTTGAGGGCATACGAGTCAGAGTGGGCTGGGTTATCAGAGCAGAGACACAGAAGGCAGTTTGCGGTGGGCAGGGGAGAGAGTCACATTCTTCATCTCAACTTTGCCCGGCGCAGTCGTCCACACACTGCTTTTCTCCTTATTTTGCTTGTCTGTCATTTTTCTTGTTCAAACCCTTTATTTTAGTTTCTCTTACACTCTTCTACAAGAATAGTTATTTCTTCGTTTTTTTCCTTATTATCTGTCCATCTTTACCCACTTTTGTCAGTATCCTCTCATTTTATATCTGAAAATCTAGCTTAATTTACTGTACAGATTTTATTTGCATAACCTGGTGCAATTTGATGGTATCAGATGGAGTCAAGGCATCATGGACCTCAAACTCTAAAACCCACAAGGTAAAAATATCCATTGAATCCTTTGGTGGTTATGTTCCTTTCCTGTAAACTCTGTTCCATCCATCACCTCTCTGTCGGTCTCCTCCTGTTTCTATCGTCAACTTTACAATTTGTCCCTTTTGTACCTGTCCAGTCGATTCATGTGTATCTATCTTCTCAACAGTTCATTGTCTTTTTCAGAGCACTGTATCTATCTATCTATCTATCTATCTATCTATCTATCTATCTATCTATCTATCTATCTATCTATCTATCTATCTATCTATCTATCTATCTATCTATCTATCTATCTATCTATCTATCTATCTATCTATCTATCTATCTATCTATCTATCTATCTATCTATATTTATACCAAGTATTCTCATCTTTTTTTAGGTCATGCACCCTGTTGTTTTGGAACATTTTAGTTGGTTTAAGCTGGTTGTTAGCTGGTCCAAGCTGATTAACTGGCACAAGCTAGTGATTAGCTGGTCATTAGCTGGTTCAAGCTGGTAACCTTACAAAATGTTTGGTTTGGCGGCATTTGTAACCATACTACAAATACCATGGTTAAGCTATGGTTAGTGTAGCCTAACCATTGTTAATTTGTGGTTACCATGTTATAGTAAATATTGTTTTTGGTTTTATTTGTTGTAAACCCATGGTTAATTTTCATAAAGGTAAACCTTGGACCACCAGCAACAAACCAGCTACAGTTGGTTAACCCTGTTTTTGGAACACGGTAACTGGTCAATCTGCTAACCTTACCCTTTTCATCTTTACCTTTAATGAACAGCTTGAACCAGCTACAGACAAACCAGCCGTCTTCCAAAAACACAACAAGCAACATATGACTGCTCAATGTTTTCAAATGGGCATATAGTATGAAATTTGCCTGGAAACATCAAGTGCATTGAAGTACCATGCTAAATTGATGTGCATTTGTGAAGTGCATTTTATTCCTGACCGTCAAATTGGCTAGCTTGTTTTTAGCTTGGCTTTTTAAACAAAAGTGCTCTCTGAGCCTTTCTCAACGTGACTCAGTTGTTTATCACTGATTATGATGGGTAATTATGTGAATAAGCAAAATTATATATATTCTGGTTTACAATAAAATAATAAGATAAACAAACATGACTGCCCTGCAGATGTTGCTAGCATTAGCTTGATGGAGGAAGCTGTATGTTGCTGAATTAACTAAACTGCCAGTTGGAGATGTGGACCACAGAGCTTGATGTGATACAGTGTGAAAGACTGTCCACTGAAGACCAAATGAAGTCACATTTCATTTGCAGAGGATGATCATAGAAGAAAGTCACTTTGGTACAGCATTTTATCCACTTGTTACAGCAACATACCTTCTTATTGCTCCTATACAGCCCAGCCATGCCTTTCATAGGTTGGCCCCATACAAATGGATGTGTGACACATGGAGGCCCAGGTCGAATGTTGCTGCGTGAGATGCTTTGGCAGCTGGAGCAAAGAGCACTTCAGGTTCACGAAGAAGAGTTCCAGTACTGCATCTCCCGTGGCATTCTGGGATACCGTCAGGCCCCAGCATACCCAAGCCTGGTTGCCCTTATACCTGCTTCTGAACACCGCCAGCTAGAGCGCCTCTGTGGTCGCATCCCACCCTCACACACTGCCATTGTACTTTCCAGGTAAAACACATTCTCTCACTTTTGCCTTCCATTTTATGGTATTTTTCAGCCATTTTTCTAAAAAACTTTAAAAAAAAATCACATATAAAAAAATTTGAAGGCAAGAAACTGGGTAGAATTATTCTCAAGATTTTAAGTATATAACAGCTAGTTGCATTTGTCGCTTCTCAAATCTGTGGATTCCAGATGGGATTTTTCAGTTACAATTTGTGCAGTTTACATCATTATGCCAGTGGTTGGTGACAAATGATCTTTATAAACACACTGACCAAAGTCCTAGCTGCATCCGAAAGCGCATACTTTAGTAATAGGCACTTATTTTAACTGCTAAAAAAGTATGTTCTAGTATGAGTGTGTGTAGTAGGAATGTAATCCCGATACTACATTGTAACCTACCAGCGTCAGTTGCGTCGCTTCATTTGCTCAAACACACTGACCAAAGTGACCAAAGTCCTGGCTGCGTCCGAAATCGCATACTTTCTTGAGTAATAGGTACTTATTTTTAATAAGTCACAACCTCTTAAATAGTATGTTCTATATAGTATGAGTGTGTGTAGTATGAATATAAGATGTACTACATTCACCAAGTTGTCATTTATCATGTGACCTCTCAGCAGCAGTTGCGTCGTTTCACTGCCATTCACAAATCCTCTCCCGTGGCTTCATGGGATAGTAAAGTGTCCACCATATGCACACTTCAGAGTCTTGCCAGACTTCTTGCAAGATTCTTAAGTGTGCATATGGTGGACACTTTATTATCCCATGGTCATCCGGGTACTTTTTTCCTACACTTTTATGAGTTTTGTGAATTCTGACATACTTCTTTTGTCATATACTGCTTTTTGCCCACTATAGTAGGAAAGTATGTAATTTTGGATGCAGCCCCTGTCTCTGGAGTGACTGTCTTATGAGTGAGTTATTGAATCATTCACTCAACCAATTCACTCAACTGTCTTGTTTCATTCAGGAAAGAATCACCACTACTTTGTGTTGGTCGAGAGGCACAATGGTTGATTTGGCTTTATTTGAAACTGTTAAACATAATAGTCCAAAATGAAAGTTACTCAACATTAACTTCTTGTTTATTGAACTGTTGTATTAAACCATGGAGCCTTGCACATGACATGCTCCCACTACTTAATCATTTCTGGCCACATTGTAGCTTACTAATTAGTTCCTGTGTTTTAATTTAGGTTATTATATAGTTATTTTAATTTAAATCCTGGCCTCAAATTTAGATGAAGGAACACATTTGTGGCCATTATATCTTGTTTTTCCCCCTGTCATGTGCAGGGCTCCACATAAAAGCAGTACTCACTCGCAGTCATGTTGTTTGTCTAAATGTCAACACTGCTTACAGTTCTCATGCGATATTGCTTTAATATTTTACTAAACTTTTTATTGTGCTCCATCAAGGCTTCATGATCTTTTGGCTCACAACGACATCCCTCCCTGGGAACTGGTGGGCGTCTTCAAGCAAGTTCTCCGGGACTTCCTGAGGAGACAGGAAGACGGCATGCAGAGACGGCCAGTCCCTTCAGCTCCTCCAAATATTCATTCTTCTCCCAGTCCACCTACAGAGAGTAATGATAGAAATCCCATGGCTGGAAATGCTTCTAATTCTTTGTCAGAGGAGTCAGGGAAGCACAGGGAGGAAATTCCTACTATTTCTAGTTATGTGGATAAACATTTGCAAGCTGCCTGCCCCTACTCTATCCGCAGAGATTGGAGTTTACCCTTTTGCCATCCGTTCTCTTATGAGGCCTACAGCACCACATTGTGAGACGCCTAATGGTAGGACCGTCCAACATTATCTCATGGCAATAGAGTGGTGCAGGGATGATGTCAAGACCTGGAAGACTAATTCGCCACTCAGTGGTTCCCTCCTATGGTGTTTTATAATGGGGTAAAATAAAGCCTGTGGTAAACATAACTTGACAATACTTTGGCGTTTTGTTCTACAACGTAAATTACACACCCATTCTGAAAAACAATTTTTTTTTAAATGTATGTTTCTAATAACTAGCCTAGTGAGAGTTGGGGAGTAAATCCTTTTGGAAAGTGAGTGTGTGCAGTTTACGTTGTAGAACAAAACGTCAAAGTATCACTGAGTTATGTTTAGCACAGGCTTTATTTTACTCATATATTGAAAAACCCAGGGCCGTAACCACCATAGACAATAAGGGGGACAAGTCCCCCCCCAAAATTAGAAATGGACAAAAAGTGTTAAGAGTGATCTTTAGGCTAGTTTGCCTTACCAGTCTAACGGCGCTTGTCAATGTCCAAATGACTGAGATGGCCAATCAAATCAAAGAAGGGGGACTTTACTGTTCACAGAAGATAAGAGCAAATTCCAACTCAACGCTTTAGTTTTAGCAGTGAGAGAGTGTGTGGCATGATGTAAGCAGCTAAACATTTAATATTTGACAACTGTTTATGTTAGAAATGTTTAGCAACTGATAGTAATTTTTTATTTCACCACTTTGAATTGAAAATATGAAATAATTTACATGATTCATGTTTATATCTTAATTTAACAAGGCTGGATTGTCTTGCGTTTTTGACAGGCACAAATAAGAGTGAATGTGTGCATATTTTAAATTAAAATATTATTTGAAAATAGTTTAAATGGATTACTTCATAAATACAATTGACTGGAACTTTTACTGTTCTTATTACTTTTTCCTTTATTCCATTTTAACCTTTAAATCAGAATCAGAATCAGAATCAGAATCAGAAAGAGCTTTATTGCCAAGTGTGCTTGCACACACAAGGAATTTGTCTTGGTGCTGAAGCTTCCAGTGCACATATACAATACAACACAACATGAACACAAATATGAAAAATAGTATAAAATAAAATAAAGGTATGTATATATATATATAAGGTCACAGTTACATTTAAGAATATATTGCAGTAGTTTAGAATATATTGCACTAAACAGTCAAAGTATTGCACTTAAAGGCGGCTGGGGGTGCTGGGGGGGTATTCAACTGTTCAAGAGGGAAATGGCCTGTGGGAAGAAACTGTTCCTGTGCCTAGATGTTCTAGTGGCCAGTGATCGGAGTCGCCGTCCTGACGGTAACAGTTCAAACAGGAAGTGTCCAGGGTGAGCGGAGTCTGTGATGATTTTACCTGCCCTCTTCCTCACTCTGGAAGAGTACAGGTCCTGGAGGGCTGGCAGGGGGGCACCAATAATCCTCTCTGCAGTCCGGATTATAAATCCTTTAAATACAAAAAGAACAATAACCCAATAACATCCCATCCTCGCCACCCCCCAACCCCCACACGCACAAAAAAAAATCTCTTGGTCCCCCCAAATGTTTAAGACATGGTTATGGCCTTAGAAAAAAAACCATAATAAAACCCAATTGGAAAATCTCAAGGAAACCAGTGGTGAATTAATCTTCCGGGTTTTGACATCATCCCAGCACCACTCTATTCGTAACTATTTTAACTTTTGGCTAATTGATGGCTAATTCATAAGAATTTGTATCTTATTCATCCATTTTTGTATGATCTGTTACGCCCCATTGGCTGTTAGGATTTGAGGTGGACCTTCAAGCTTATTTTTCCCCCCCTAAAAATCACATTGTACAAGTACACGCGAAATCGCCAGCTCATTATTTTCTCATGAGATCGGGTTTAAATGTCCATATGACCATTTTCTATGTCTTCCCTCTTTGCAAATTCCTAGTTCTCAGACACAGATCTACACATGCAACATTGAAAAATCTAATCCTGCGCTGAAGTTCAAGTTAAATTAGACTGAATAAAAGTGATTAACATGATGTATGGTGTGATGTTTAAACTTGGAAGATGAGCCATAAACTTTTGTAATTGATCAATAAGATGAAAAAAAAAAAACCTCCTGATTTTTGACATAAAGTTGCTAACTTTTAAATTAAAACTCTTAAAACCTTTTTTAAAATCACCAAAAATCATAATAATAATAATAATTTAAGACTTTATTGTTATTATTATTAATATATTGTGTATAGTCATATAGATACTTTTATGGTGTTTTTGCAGGGGTTGTTATTTAGGAGCTTGACAGACCCTGGTCACTATGGGATTTTTGTTGTTGTTGTTTTTTTTCAAGAACTGCATATTGATTCTTCAAATAATTTTGTGTTTTATGGACAAAATAAAAGCATAAAATAACAGCATATGAAATTAGGGTGAGTATAATGACATAACTTTCATTCTGGTCCTTTAATGTTATTAGAACTATTTATTTGATGCTATTGTCTCGCTTTAGAATTGCTTTTGCAGTTGTGTCCATTTGTTTTTCTAATTAAAACATCTTTTTCCCTTTGTCCTTTACCTTTCCAGGGTCCATAGCTAATGACTGATCAAACTGAAAGCAGCACACACATAAGCACACCCAGAGCAGTCAACCCAGATATCCAGCCTAATCTGTCATTTTTGTCAGAGTTATATTTCTGGATTACAGAGCAGGGGTTAGCCTGAGGGAAGAGGATTGCACCACTGCCTTTGCGCATCAGTGGTCCTGCTTCCTGCATGTACCCATGAACTACCTAGCACTCTCACCTCTCCTATAATTTATACACCACAGATACAATCTAATATTCTCTGCTTGTTCATTTATCATGTAGTGACAGAACTGTGTTTTTTCATGTAGCATGGACTGAATGTGGCAGACAAAGTATAGGTTTGGCAATTGTTTACTTTACAATGAGAGGGCTGATCATAAAGCTTCCATTTTAGCAGTGTTATTTACTCTTGCCTGCTGAATAACTGTAGGACCGGACAATGTGAGGTTCTCTGTGATCATGAACACAATAACCTGCAGATGCAATACCCAATATTGTCTTTAATCACATTTTTCTGCTAATGATTTGGTTGTTGTTGTGATTTTGTGTAATTGTCTCCAAAATGCAACATGCTCCATTTTATTTATTTGCTCTGAAACCTGCAGGCTTTATTGTTCCCTTCAATCTGCCCATTGCTGTTGGAATGTCTACACAATTAAATTTCACCAAAACATCATTTGCGTTTTTATTGTATGCTCAGTCAATCAATCAATCAATCAATCAATCAATCAATCAATCAATCAATCAATCAATCAATCAATCAATCAATCAATCAATCTGTCTATCTATCACTGTAAACCCTAACGCTAAAAATAATTAATTGGTTTGAGTTGAGCCAACTCAAATTAAACAAATTAGTTCAAACAAATGAACTTTTATGAGTATTTAGAACTTTCTTTTCCTTTGGTTTCTCAAAACTGACACATTTTAGGTAATCTGAAATGTTTAATCGTTTTGAGTTTTATGTACTTGTTGCTTTTAATTTAGACAAACTTAAATTTAACCGAAACTGGGCAGGGATTTCTATTTCCCAGCATGCTTTGTCATGACACTGAAAAGGAAGAGTAAATGCCAAAATTAAGTGTTATATTATGTTGCAAGATTGAATGCAAGATTAACATTAAGTGGGAGATTTAGTAGTGTTTAATGTTGTGTTATGCTAGTTTAGAAGAGTTCCTGTTAGGTTGTTATTGTTTTTTTTTGTTTTTTTTTGTAAGGTTACCATCATGGTGACGAGTGGAGCATGAGTTTAGTTTGAAACAGATATGTTACATGTATTTTATTGCTGTAGTATTCAGCAAGTGCTACGCTATTATATAATGTTACCAAAACATTGTGTAACCAATTAGCAAGGTGGTATTTATTGAATTAGCTAGTTAGAGCTAGTCAAGTTTTCACTACTAATTTGAGATTACACAAATGTATGAATTAGCTTACTCTATTTTTTTAAGTTCAGAGCAATTCAAAGTATGATTGCAAAATAAAAATCTGCAAGTTCTGCTTACTTAGGAAAACGACTATTTATAAAAATTAATAAATAATAATAAATTAAATATTACCAAAAGAAAAGTAAAATAAAATATTTTGATTACACGATACATGATGCAGAAAATACACAGGCTAATTCGGACAAGAAATCGATTTGATTTTCAGCTATATAAGACACTTTTTACAGAAAATATTATATTGTTATGGCCTGTATCATCTTGCGATCCATGACAATGAGTAACACATTATTCAAATAATTAAAACTATAACCATTTGAAAAAAAAGCAGAAAAAAATAATGACTTTGGACACCAAATGTACCTGCAATTATAGAATTACCCAAATTAGAAGCGTCACAAAAACGCATTCATCACGTGCGGACTTTTATTTTGATTCCGGGGCTTTTAATTACAAAGCGGAAACCGACAGAGAGCTTCCGCTACATCTCCCATTGAGCTATCGCTGAACAGTGACCTTCTCCGAGTGGTCCAGCGCACTTACATATTAGAGGTGAGTACATTTGCTTATAATAAATGCTGTATGATTTCAGTTTGCATAGTTTAAATAATCACTGACCATTTCAAGAAGATTCCCTGTCGTTTAAACCCTTACTTTTTTCGTTTATTGGACCATATGACAAGGCCTTACTGAGCGCCTTAAATTAATCAACATCGAAAACCAAGGCTCATCTGACATCTGAATGACACACGTGAAGCAAGGCAAATGTTTTATAGTCTCAGCGAGCAATCTGTCCCAATATTGGACGGTGAAAAGAGCTGTTCTTTTCGCGATTCAAGTTGGCTTCATACTGAGCTTGGCATGAACTCGTCTTATTCTGACAGTGATAAACTGAGAATGTTTGTGCTCTTTTTGTATTGGTCTTTTTGTATCTTAAATGTAGTATCTTAATTAAGTCCAATAGTTTATTTCAATTGGTCCTTGACTTTATGTCCTTGAAAGTACTGTTTGTGTCATGTTGCTCGATTCGATATTTTAATGGCACATAACATTTGCACATTCAAACATATGTTTGGTAATAAATAATACATATTTTTGAAGCCTCCTAGACAGATGTTCATGCATCTTTATGTTTTGATCACTAGATGGCAGGTGGTGCATTTGCTGGCTGGTGGTCTAAGGTGGCCCCCTACTACACCAAGGCATACCAGGAGATGTGGGTTGGAGTAGGACTCATGACTTTCATGTACTACAAACTTTCATATGGAGGTGAGAGGCCAAGTTTATTGAAGAGCTGTTTAGTATCTATATAAGCTGCGTCCTCCGGAGGTCGCGTTTGAAGGCTGCGTGCATCATCGTGGCAGTCTCATTTAAGAAAAGTAACCATTGGATTGCATGTAAGAAAGAAATTACAGTATTCTACACCTCACTAACAGTCAATTTTATTACGGTTACCTTTCGTAAATAAGACATCATTGATGACGCTTGCAGCCTCTGAAATGAGACACAGCTTATATGGTTTACTATCTATGGTTCAATGAAGGACCTTTCCATACAACAAAAAGTTCTTTATAGTTATTTTACTTATTTATTTTAAATAAATATTCACACTACTCCAGTTCTTTAAAGGCACAAACCATAAGGGAATCTCAAATGGTTCTTCTATGGCATCACCGTGGAAACCCTCTTTTGGAACCTTTATTTTTAAAGAGTTATTCACTCAAAAATTTAAATTCTGTCATTTATTACTCACCCTCATGTCGTTCCAAACCCGTAAGACCTTTGTTCATCTTTGAACACAAATTGAGATATTTTTTTTTTTTATGAAAGTAAAGACATTGTTAAAATGGTCCATGTGACTACACAATGGAGATGTTTTTAAAGGGATAGTTCACCCAAAAATGAAAATTCTGTTATTAATTACTCGTTCCAAACCCGTAAGACTTTTGTTCATGGTCAGAACACTAATGAACATCTTTTTGATGAAATCTGAGAGTTTTCTGTCCCTGCATAGACCGCTACGCAACTGAAACTTTGAGATCGTAAAACGAATCCGTATGAATGCTCGATTTTAATCCAAAGTTTTCTGAAGAGAAATAATCGCTTTATATGATGACTAGATTGAATTTAGGCTTTTATTCGCATAAACATTCATCAACTCGGACACATCAGTTGTGGTAAACCACCAACGGAAGATCAAGCATGTTCGCATGACGTAAAAGCCCAAATTCAGTCTGTTCATCATATAAAGCAAAGATATAGAGTCTCTTCAGAAAATATGGACTTAACCGCTCGATTCATATGGATTAGTTTTACAGTGTCTTTATGAACTTTTTGAAGCATCAAAGTTTGTTGCGTAGCTGTCAACGGTGGGAGAGAAAACTCTTGCATTTCATCAAAGATCTTCATTTGTGTTCTGAAGAAGAACGAAAGTCTTACGGGTTTGGAACGACATGAGGGTGAGTAATTAATGACAGAATTTAAAATTCAAACTATCCCTTTAAAAATGTACTCAACATAGCATTAACCCTTATTTATTTCATGGTAATTATGTACTATGTAATCATTGTTTATGCTACAATAGAATATATGTCACGTAAGCATTATATGCATAATCGGTCATAATTACATGATGAACTGGGCCCGTGTTGATGATAGACAATTTGTTACACAAATTCAGATTGTGTTGTGTACAAGGCAACTCATTTAATTTTAAGAGCTTGCAAAGGTTCTTGTTAATGTGTTAATAAATAGCATTTCTGTTTTGCAGGAAAGAAGAAAGCAGTGCAGTCAAGTAAGTGTTAACTTTTAAATTCACATTTTCAGTATTATGATTTTTGCTCAAACTTTGGTAAAACCATGAAAAAGTTTACACTTTCCTCAGATATAGTAATATTTTTCTAATTGAAAAATAACAAATAGAAAGGGCCTAAAGGATGGTATGAAGCTTTGTTTAAAATGCTTATTTATGGGACATGCGTAGAAACTTTGGGGATCTAACGTGACATTCCTTTTCTCACAGAGCCTGCCCACTGATTGGACCACCGGAGTGCCATTCCCCATGTCTTCTCTGTAAATCTTCCCCTGAAGAACGTCACCTGGATATCTGTATTTTGTTTTATGTAAACAATAAAACGCTTGATTTGGTTCACACTATGGATAACTCACTGCCTTGTTGTCTTTCACTCTGTGCTGCAGACAAGTTCATACCGACAAACATGAAACTGCTTGATTAACTTGTTAAATTAAACAATTAAAAAGGTCCCAGTGACTTCAGTCCTTCAATAACATTTGTTTTGTAGGGCAGTCACAAATCACGTCTCTGCTATGAGCTGATGTCTAAAATGCCTATTGACAATATTTTGCATGTGATGTTTAAGCATTTTAGAATCACATTTATGGCATGTACTTAATATGTAGTTCATGTTATTGATCAGTAGTGGGTGTTCGAGGACTGTCCAGCACATCCGATTTAAAAAAAAAAGAAGAGCTGCATCTAAATTACAAATTTGAATTCCTTTAACCCTTTTTAAAATGTATAAACTTTACCATTTAAAATGAGACCACATTATTTATAATTTGAAACTGTCAATAGTCAAACTATTGAAGGAGTATGCCATGTTGCTTTGAATTTGTCATTGAACACCTGCAAGAAATGCCAATTTTAAAGTAACCAACTTCTAACCAATTAATGTGACTCACTGACAAACTAAGGGCGTATTATACCCTTTTGTTTCATCACTTAGAGATTTTAATGATTACTGTTACTGATACAAACATCCATAAGTCATCATGCTCCACATTCCTGCCATTCCAGATCTGCGCGTGCTATCATTTAACACGACAGCGCGAGCAGCTCGTATTCGCCTTAGCCAATCCGGGTCGTATTGTATTGCTTTTGTTAAAAAAGGTATTATACCAATATCTGACTGCATTTAGATGAATAAGCGTGTTCTGATTTCGTTTCCATTCGCTTCGCCTATTGGGAGTGTTTTACCTGGCTTCGGCTAGCAGGCTAACTAACGTTAGCTATCTCGCGAGTTAATCGATACTCCGCTGCTGAAGGATACGAGGAACACCTCATGCATCGTTACTAAAAGATTATGGCATATGTGTACACGTGACACGTGAGTATAATGCAGTTTTATCAGTATTTTCTCAATGTTTGTGAACATTTACTGTACAGCGAGATGTTTTTGTGTCAGTGCTAACTGGCTAACAGATGTGAGAACTGGGGCGAATAGAGGAAATCCCCTTAAAATAAACGTCTTTAAACGGGACAAGCATTAATAGAGCTGGTTTAAACCTTTTGTTTTGATTTATAACACAAGAATATACAAGTTATTCAGAGTCAGGAGAGAATGAGTTACTGGCTCTCAGTGAGTGTATAGAAACACCCAACATCTGCCATTTTACCACACACACACACAACCAGCTGCTAGTCCAGTTTAGCGAGTTTCTTTTAAAGCTTCTCTTTAATTGTTCATACTCAGCTAACGGAGATTAATGTGATTATTGCCAGTTGCGTATCACGTCAGTGTTTAAAGTAAAATAATACGATGTAAGTTACAGAGCCGTGGCCTGTTTGGCCTGTATTTGTTGGTGTTGTGGACATTCATGCGTCAGTAATACTGCAAGTGAAGTTGTTCTCCTGCTGTACAGAGGGCTGTGATCTCGGGTTGGACCTTGTGGATGTTGTGTAAGGCAAAGTGAAGACCAGATGTTCCTCTGACACAAGCAAAGATGATGCCAGTGAGTATCCCTTCTCTTAGTCAAAACAATGCCGTTTGTTTACATGCATTATTATGGTTCACGTGGTGAGGCATCACTGTGACTCTTACAGCAGTGTAGTTGAAAATTTGAACCTGCATCACTACATTTTCATTGTTTATAGTACTTTTTGATGTTGTTGAAAACTCACTCTAAATGCAGAACGTACAGTATCATAACACTTTAATGCCAGTAGTGTGAAGTTTGATGTGTTGAGAGAGGCATTGTGGGCTTCCTAGAGCCCGGCCAATGGATCCATAACAGGCTCCTTTTGAGAAAGCTGTTAATGCTAATGGGCTGTGGATGGGAATATCCTTAGTGCAAGAACATGTGCCTCATGCTGTGCTGTTTTAACTCCACTAATCGTTTAGCTTTTTAAATACAATACCTCTGTTTGAGATGGGAAAACAATGAGTTTTTTTCTATTGCAGAACAGTGTCAAAATAGATCAGTTTGAACTTTATTTTGTGACAAGGCTTTTGTTCATCTTCTGAGGAGCTCCATGGTTTCCATGTACTAATGGCAGCTATTAGTTTTATGATGTTGATGTGCAACGAGTGTTTTTTTTTTTTTTCTTTCTTTATTTCTTTTCAGCCTAATGCATCAATAGCTTCCAGTAATGCTAAGTCATTATTGATGGGGTTTTTTTTGGTTTTGTTTCCCTTCCTCAATTCTGAAAGGGTATCAGAATTGGAGTAGATGGATATGGTAAAGATATGCTGCAGTTATTTTATTTATTCATGATTTTATTCTCATGAATAAATAAAAATAAATATTCTCCTTTTTATTGCCACTTGAAACACAATTCCTTTTAGAAACTAAAAACGTGAAGGATGAATATCCGTATTATCTTTTCATCCTTCCCTCGGGTCATTTTGACCCGGAGTGGTCCAAGACCCTAGGACTTTTGTCTCACTTGAACCACAGAAACACACAAAAAATGTACTGGCTTGAGGAGTTTTGAGCTTCTTGTAATTTAAAAAAGTAACAGATCTTTCCCTCATGGACCAATTTGACCCCCATTGGAATATATAGAATGCGAGGAATGCTTTGGTACACATAGAAAAAAATGCTAAAACTTTTCCAAAAAAATATTTTTATAATGTCTACATGTATATCTAAATGTATCTGAGCCAGCGGAACAGCTCATTTGCCCTAAATAAGGCCATCTAATGGCAAAAGTCATGAAATATCTATCAAATATTTGTTGAAAGAATGTGCTTTTATTTATTTATTTATTTATTTATTGATAAAATATAGTAATTTAAAGGTAAATAAAATAAAGAAATAACAAGACATCTAAAACAAAATTGCATGACATTTCTGGACATAAAAATAAGTATACTTTTATGGCTTGGGTCATTTTGAAGTGCGAGGGAAGGATGAGGGTTAAAAATGTGAGAATTGTTTTTAGGCAACCTTTCTGAATTCTTGTTAACGATGGCTTTTAGTACATCAGGTCATTTTTATTTGTCTCGCTTTTCATAATCTCATTTGTTTCAAAACTACGTCACAGAAAATCATTGGGTTGTCACAAGACCTGGCAGGTGAATTTCTGAGATCACACATTAACTCTAAAGGAAGCATTGTATCATTACACATTAACTTTGTTGAGCACATTTAACCCACAAGGTTTTACGCTTATCAACAAAATAGTATTTTGTGACCTTGATTTGGTTTTTCTGCCTCCTCTACAGATGTGAATCATCACAGCGTGTGGTTAATCACTTCATAACACGATTACTTTATCTAGAAAACGCCTCATGGTATTTAGGTTCATGTCAAATCATTATTGTGTAATTGGAGTAAACAATGATGTTTCTCAAGTTTTGGAGGGCATTATCAGGCCCCACCTGTTTGTTTTTTTTTATTTCACTGACAAATCAAAATGCAATAATTATTTGTACCTACCATGTCAAAATCCTCCCTGATGTGGCCAGTTCTCAAAGCAGAACGTCTTAGCAGAAAGCACAGATTGCTATTATAATTGCAGTCCTTTGACATCTGGATAAGATTATGTTTTGCTGTAGCATAGGAGGAATGTGATTGGTTGCAACTAAACAAAACAACAGTACAATGTGATTGTGCTGATTATAGAGAGAAATGGTGTGTTTGAGCCTGCCTTGTAGACATAAGTGGATTTTTGAGGCAATATTGTTATTGATGGTGGGTGGGAAGGAGCCTAGATTTACATTTATTAATTTTGCAGATGTTTTTTTACAAAGTGACTTACAAATGAGCCTAATCAATCTCTGCATCCTAGCGCCAGCCTATAAAGTGAAAAAAAGCCCACATTTGTTCTGGAGGGTCTACCCTATTCAATAGTGACAGCAGATAGGAGGACTCTCAAGGCTTAGGTATACTTTTTGGTAACTCTTTATTTTAGGTTCAATTCTCACCATTAACTTGTTGTTTATTAACATGCAAATTTTCACCCTCACTTGAAACTTCCAATCGGAAGGATTCCAATTGAAATGGCTGGATTTTGAATGCAAATTTTGTCAAAAGTAATGTGTCTACTGTACCTAATTTGCCTTTTTACAGGCTATTTGTTAAAATATTTGAATGGTTTGCTTTTAGCTTAATTGCAAAATCAGCTTGTAGATACCACACCATTCATTTTCTACTTATTGATTTAAATTATAGCCTTAATTGTATATGACTAGATCCGCAGCTGCTTCCAAACAAAGGTTGTTAGGTTTGGTTTCCTGCATGCTGAAGCCCCTACACCTTCTCCCTATGCTGATGTTGGCATTGTTAAAGTGTAGATAAAGCCGCTAAGCTGCCTGTGCTGCAATTGGCTGACAGCCATGGAAACAGCCAAATGACGAGTAAACGGCAACTCACAGCAGGGTGTGGTTGAGTTCAGCACAAGTTTAGAGCTGTACATTACATTATGGTCCTATATTTTGTGCCTCCCTGACTCTTTGTATGCAAAACCCTCTAGATTGCACCTCAGTGGCTAAATAGGCGTGCAAATACCTGCTACACAGTTAGGGTTGGGTACCTATATAACCGGTATGTACCGGACCGAATCAGAACGCAGATTTCGGTGCAACTTAAATTGAAACATGCTTTTGCGCTACGACTGGTGCTGAGCCAGAGACCGACACGCTCAGCGCTCGTCACATATCACAACTATTCAGTGTTTTCAACCACATAATGTTTATTTTAGTTTTCAGACATTTAAATGCACATACGTACTAGCAAAAAACACATTTATAGTTTGTTAAATACACTTCTCTATGGAAGCGGCAATAATACTAATTTCAGACCGTTATAACTTGACTATGTGTCTTATATCAAATACACATTATATAGTTAACTATATGGTTTACTCTGTTCTCCCAGTTCACCGGTCACTTACTTTCATGTATTTTGTGAGACGTGATGTAAATTCGACAGATTCGATTCTCTGAGGCGCAAACTAACATGGCGGCGCCCATCGCACATTATAGATCTAACACACATTCACTTACACATATTAGATAGTTCATGACATGGTTAACAAGTTTGTGTATTTTGAATAAAAAAATAAAAAACTGAATAAACCGATAGGCTACATCTGTGATACAGTGCTATTGTGGCTGCTGTGTGTCGTGAGAAGCGCGTCGCTATTGGAAACAGTAAGGCGATGCGTTCTAAAATATTTAGCCGGAGAATATGGTCATATCTCAAAATAATGCTGAACCTTGAAGCTGGTTTGTCGCATACCAAGAATACAGACTACTGCTGTTATTAGTGCTGTTACTGTTGTTTAGTGTTAAATTAGGCCTATTGTAGTTGGGTTAGGTTTTACTGTGAATTTGTGTTTTGTATTTATATATTTAAGTATACTTTAAAGTTAATAAATGTATAAAAAAGTTTTAAATAAAAAGTTTACTGTTTTAAAAGTACCGGTTTGGCACCGGTATCGTAAAAACCAAACGATACCCAACCCTATACACAGTGAGTGTTGAAGAAATATCTTTAACAATACTGAAATGATACCACAGCAAAAACCTAAAACAACAGGAAAAGGTTTTGGAAAAATAGATGACAGAACATGGAACTTAATAATTATTATTATTATTATTATTTTTTATTCTTTGTTTTAACCCTTTAACTCTCTTTATCATCTCATGTCCCGTTGTCTCATTTTTCTTAATTATTCTAAAGTGCCAGTAACTTGAAGCAGTGCAGTGCTGCACGGATATATTTACATACCAGCTCATATCAAATATGAGAGGACAAAATGTTTGGCACGCCCAGTGTGCCTGGAGGGGGTGGAAGAAGAGCACTTATTCTTTGTCTTCTCTAGAATAATAACGACATCTCCAGTCTGCTTAAATGAACTGTGAGAATGCCGTTTCCCATAGTTATCCTCTTAGAAACTGTATAGTACTCTATTTAAGACTGTGATGAAGAGCCTACATGCCATTTGAATCACAAGATACATCCTCCATGACCTAGATTGCTCTATCATGCTGGGAATGCAGTTGCATGATGGGAAATGCCTACATATGTACTGCCTAGTGGCTATTTGTATCTAGAGAACTAGAGCAATGTCTAAGCCAAGAATCTGAGTAGATGAGAAGATCTGAGAGCATACTTTATCAAACCTCAGTAGAGGTCAAAGACGTGCAGACTCAAGAGACACGTTCCCAAATGCTCCTGTGGTGTTTATAATAAAGCACTTTAATTGTCTACTGTTTACTGAAGAGCGCCCTGTGCTAGGAGTGTGCTGGAAACAGGGTCACTGATTCATTTCAGAACCTGCGCCAGGGTCTCTATGGATTGTCTTGGTGCAAGAGTGCTGGTTGGCCTTGTGGAAAAGTGATGAGTTGTTTACTCCCTTTGCCTGCTACACCATTTAATAACTCCTGTGGGTAAATTTAGCAGCTCTGATACATACGGCGTAATGCTAGATATTAATGAAGCGATATAGCCAACACAACACTAGCTCTGATGTTTTAGTTTGATATAGGGTTAAGTGTAGGGAGCTTCTGAGAGAGTGAGTACAGATCAGTGGCACCATTTTGCACACTTAATCGTGCTCGTTTTGATCTTGTCAATTAGGGGTGTGTTCTATATTAAAGGTTCAGTGTGTAGTATTTATGAGGATCTATCGACAGAAATGCAATATAATATACATAACTGTTTTCAGTGGAGTATAAAGAACTTGCATTAATTAGCCATTTCTATCTACATATACCACGGGTCCGCTTACAGTGAAATCGCCATTTTTGCCCCATCATGTTTCTACGGTAGCCCTAAACGGACAGACGTAGAGCGCTAGTCACTTTCTGCTCTCTCCGACAACGGCATTTTTGTCCTGTGTCGGCCCCCGTAGCTTCTCCATGTGCTCAGAAAGGGAGGGGTGAGTGGTGGGGGTGCAATGCACAACCTCACAGCTAGATGCTGCTAAAAATCAGTGTAATATTTCAAACATCAGTCTATTTATTTTATTTTATTTTTTTGTCGTCATTTATACCACCTCTGAGCTGCATTAAACAGTCTGTGTAAATGCCATTTCAGATGCTGCTTCTCTGCCACCTCTGCAGCACAAGTATGGCTTTTGTTTGTACTGGTTTAATTTGATTAAATGTAAGAATAAACTTAGAAAATTACCCTTATAAATGTAAAAATGCCCCTGGAAATCAATTTGTGGGAGATGTCGCCCCTTAAAGGAAAAGTTAATTCAGTTAATTCATTAAATCAGTCTGTTATTGCTGCAGTATGGTGCATAATCAATAAAGATGAATTCCTTTCATGTCATCCTGCCTTCAGCTTTAGTGTTTCAGATATGAGCGATCGGGGAATTTCTTTTATTAAAGAATTAGGTTACAGACAGTCTGAAGTGAATTCAAGATAAATTAACATTTTAATTGTTTATTAAACAATTATTCTCAGGATATAAGAAATAATATTACTAATATTAATACATATTAAAATATTTATTTTTCTAGACTCTTAAACTCTTAAACCCCATTTCCCTGGCTTTAATTACAGTGTAATTGAATTAAGAGCAGTGTTTGTCAAGGCTTGCTTTATTTTGGTCATTTGTAGTGCTGAGCTCCCCACCAGCGTAAGGAATTAACTGACATACAGCAGACTGAGCAGTGTGGATGTCGGATCCTTATCGCTCAGCTTTTTTAAATGAGGTTTTTCTCTCCTTCCTTTTTCTGTGGTGGTGTTTTTTAGTTTTGGATTTGTTTTCTTTCCTACATTCTTGACATTTCAAACAATGTAAGCATAACTGTTTATTTGACCTTGTTAGTTTAATGATTTTTCTTCTCCTGTTTGGGTTATGAAATGTTTCAGGCTGCAGTTTTTTTTTTTTAACAGATCAAAATATTACAAAGCACTCACTTTTTCAGTATTTTAAGTTGATATGACTAGATATTGGTACTCTTAATTTTTATTGCCAAACATTATCAACAGTATCAAATACTTTTATGCAACCCTCTACGCACATCGTGGCAATTTAATCGCCATTGGCTAGTACATAAATTATACATTTTATATACCTTTCCTGTAGCTCAAACAATAAGAGCAAGGTCATGGGTTCGATTCCCCGGGAAAGCAACTGACAAAATGTAAAAATGTGTACCTTGAGTGCAATGTAAGTCGCTTTTAAGTGTCTGCCAAATGCATAAGTGTGTGTGTGTGTGTGTATATAATAAATATTTTATATATATATATATATATATATATATATATATATATATATATATATATATATATATATATATATATATATATATATATATATATATAATAAAATAGTTTCTTTTGTTCTTTTTTTTATGTATGTGTATGAATGCATATTTTGTTATTTTAACTGAATTTAGGACTGGTGGTGGTGCTTAAGACATTGTTGGTCATTCAGTGTTTCTGTAAAAATTTATAATAGTAATTATTAATAAGATAATAATACTACTACTAATTCTACTACTAATAACAATATACAACGCACTAAGGATTGATGAGCTGCTGGGTTCATGAATATTAATCACGTTGTCTGCGTTCACGCGAACAGATTTGCTGAAATTGCACATTAGTCCCGCCCACTACCGGAGAAACCGCATATCTTCTGCTTATTAAAAGCTGAATAATACCAAATGAACTTGTTTTGACAGGAAAATACAACAAAGAATATAGTTTACATGTAGCGCGTCGATTCTGTGTGTGTGATATTTAAGACTCTCTCTTTTGTGTGTGTGTGTGTGTGTGTGTGTTTTTATGTGATTTGAGGACACAAATTTGTATAATGACATGGGTATTACACTGGTATTACAACATAAACATGGTTTATGAGGATATTTCCTATGTTTAAAAACACACTTAACTGAACAAAATGTAAAAATGCAGAATGTTTCCTGTGATGGGTAGGTTTAGGGGTAGGGGTAGTGTAGGGGGAATATACAATTTGACCAGTATAAAAACCATTACTCCTATGGAATGTCCTCAATGTAGTTGCACCAACGTGTGTGTGTGTGTGACAGTGTGTGAGAGAAACACGGCGCTCTCAGCAAAGCGCTGGCGAGTTGTGCGCCTTCACACTAGAATTTACGGTACGTCAAGTCAAGTACAGGTACACTGCGCGTCTGTGTGTGTATAATATATATATATAGTCGGCAGAGTGAAGATTTACTCGCATATGCGAGTGATTTACTCACGTTGTAGAACTCGCATACGTGTTTTAACTAATGATCTGTTATTATATATTAATCAGTGTTATGTAATAATGTCCGTTAATGTTAAGAACACAGGCATCTCAAGACATGTTTTTGCCGTCTGAAAACGGCAAGCTCATGAAACAAGCTTTCATCATCCTAGAGTTAATTTTTTCCTTTTATTTGAATTGACAGCTTTGTTGTCCACAGACGAACCTCAGCTGAACCCGCTGTGTCTGTTCTGCTAGATAGCGTTTCTGTTTGGAGAGAGATTCATAATGTGTCATCTCTGTGCTCTGTGCGCTATGAATTCACAGCATTGGACTGCTCCACAGTACCTTAATCTGTGACTCTTCTGCACGTGTGTGTGCACGTCCTGGATTCGTGTTTACTGGGAGTTTGACATCTAATCTGGAGTGTTTCACACAGTAGGTGTCTGCTTTAATTAGGGTGTATTGATCATGATGGCTGTCCTGCCCCTCTGCATTCTCATTTACTGCTTTCAGATGCAGCTGTTCATTTTCTTTTAACTTTGTACTGAGAGAAGCTGTGACGTGAATTCTGGGTCATTATAATGATTATGAACATTGTGAAGTTTGGTCAATTAATTCTGATGCTATTGTATTTTTAAATCTGGTCTTGTCCACAGCCCTTGTAGTGTCTTTTTGTTGTTTCGACTCATTGTGATGGGACATGACGATGTTTATATTTCTGGAGTCTGGACTAACCAGTGCTGATCACACAGAGGAACCGTCCACAACCAATGAGCTTTCATGTTATGGCACATGAACGTGCTGTCAGAATCGTGAGGTTACCCTGCATGGCGGGTTGCCCCGCAGCTCTGTAATGGCATCAGTGTCACAGCCTCAGTCAGCGAGAGAGTGTGCCCTTCTCGTCTAGTCTCATCCTCTCTGTGCATGTGACTGAGGCAGCCAATGAAGGCCAGTGTAGTGAGCTGCTAACACACTGTTGTTGGGGCACTTTGAAGCAGACACAACCTCATCTTCCTCTTCCTCTCCCTCTCGTGGCTATAGTTTTTCACTTCGTTTTTTGAAAGCCAAGTTTGGGCAAGATCATCACTGACCCACAGAACCGTGTGCTCCATGTTGTTGAAACGCAAGGTATAGCTAAATGCTTGCACACTGTTATGATTTATGAAATGTCACTATCAAATGAGCCTTTCTTCTTGTAAGTTGACTGTGAAAAGCATTTACCCGAATGCTGATTCATTCTCTGCAGTTTTTAATCGTTACAGAGTAACACCACAATTTCTTTGAAGAAAAATGGCAGGCGAAAATGCTTTTTTAATTTCAGTCCAAGAATAATATCCATTTAATTTAATTGATTTCTTTAATTTAATAAATTAAATTCAAGACATTTGTTCTTGGCCTACACACAAAGTCCCATTTTTATATTATTGAGTTATTTCTTATTTAATCCAACTCAGTCTGCTGTTTATGGTCAGCTGCTTCCGTTTTTCGCTATTGTAGTATTATTCAAATTAGTTTTTATTTTTAGATTGTGTTAATTTTAGTTTACATTTTTAGTACTATTTTTATTTATTTTTTTAATATTTTTTTTTTTATTAGTTAAAAAAATTGTATTTAGCATTATCTTTATTTCAGTTTTAATTTTTCTTTGTGTTTTTTGTTTGTTTAGGGATGTTTTTAATTTGAATTTTTATAATGATTTATTTCTTATTTTAAATAAATTTTTCTATATATAATTGTATAAATATTAGACTTTTGAATTATTAAATTCAATAATTGTATTGAATCTAAATAAAATTTAAAACAAGCCAATAAAATAACCACACTTCTATTGAAAGTAACACACTAAAATGAGAAAATATATGAAATATCAATAGACCTGTATTACTCTTTATTCTGTTATATGCAACATAATCTGATTTAAACAGATTTTTTTGACCAATTATCCAAATAATATCTAATAATAATATCCAATCAAACCGACAATCTTTAAAATATCTTATTTTGTGTTAAACAGAAGAAAGAAACTCATACAGGTTTGGAAAAACATTTTTGGGCAAACTATCCCTTTAAATAGTGCTTCTCCTATCAGTTCATTATAGATGCAGACAGCTTGCACCGATTACATTTTATTTATGACTGGTTTTGATTCATTTTTAACTCATTTCTGACATGCAGTCAGTGTGGAGCTTGACAAAGGTCTGGCCTTAAAAACAAGATAAAACAATCAGTCTGCAATTATTCAAAAGCTATTGTTGCCGTTTCATGTCTTCCCTGTGTTTTTTTTTTTTTTTGTTTGTTTTTTTGTCGTCTCTCTCTACTCCCTCTTTTCTTGCCATTTGAGCTCATTACAAATTAATTCACTTTCATTAATGCTTCCTGCTTAACTGCCATACTTAGAATTGGATGAGGCTCCTCAAATATGAATGGTTACTGTCACAAGAGGTTTGAATCTGGGAGGACTGAGGAGCCTAGGTTCTGAATGAGAGGGACAGTCCTCTTAAAACCTTTTGAAAGAAAAACCTCCGCCACTTCTGTGCTTTTAAAAAGCCTTTTTTGTGGGGCTATGATTTATCAAGCACTTTCTCGAGAGAGAGGCATGCCTAATGAACAATGGCCTAATCCTGGCTTTATCTTAGCCATGTCTGTGAAACCGGGCCCTGGTAAGTTATAGAGTTGTGGATGCACTTGTGACAGTGGTCTGAAGTACCATGCTAGGTCTTGCAGGAACCTCATAGTTGCAGTATAATCAGTCTGGTATACATTTACTGCCACTGGAATCAAAATATATATATATATATATATATATATATATATATATATATATATATATATATATATATATATATATATATATATATATATATATATATATATATATATATATATATATATATATATATATATAATTTTTTTTTTTTTGAAAAAGCATTTACAGTCAGGCATTGTAGTCTAATTGCATTATATCATCATGTCATCAAACATCCTAAGATGTACCAAAAACTGTTAGTTACCTAGATTGTATACAAGACATGCACATCACAGCACAACCCTCTCTATTATAGCACTCAATTTAGGTCTCGTTTTTGTTTTTTTTATCTTTGCAGCAAACCTTGTAGCTGTGATGTCATAGTGAGGGATCCCCACACAAAATAAGCATTTTAATGTACGTTGTACTCATTTAAATGTATGATAACAACTGAAATATAGAGAAGTAATATAGGGAAAATGTAATTTTTACAGCATAACCGTATACCTTGTTCATGCCGCCAGCGACAATGAATGTATGATATGTCATCATACATTATGCAAGTCCACTTTTTTTATTGTGTGAGGGCATTCAGATTACTGAACATTGTAAAGGTCATGCACATGGCATGCAGACAAATTAATTTTTGAATAAACCTTAAAGGTAAACTATGTAACTTTTGGACCTTTAGCGGTTAAAAAAAAAACAACAAAACCGCATGCATTTTGCAGAAGAGCATTTTTGGGCTGTTTCAGCTCTCTTCTTGCTTATGACACTTAACCTATGACACTCCCACACCATACACACATCAAAGTAGCAACCGATACATGCGTGGACGAGTGACACAAGTATGCGATTCTGTGTGAAAAGCATCCCGCTAGGTCTAAAATATAAAAGGTATAAAAGCGGATAATTCTTAAAGGGATAGTTCACCCAAAAATTATTTTTCCGTCGTCATTTACTGACCACCATGTCATTCCGAACCTGTATGAATGCAAAAGACATTTTGAAGAATGTCAAAAGCCAATGGGGTCCAACGATCTGTTCCACTGATTTATATTTTAGACAAAACAAACAATGAAAACAATTTAAAGCAGAATACTATTTTATTTTTATGTATGCATTTCACCAAGTTATCTGCCAGTAATGAATAAAAATAATAAAGCCCATCATTTAGCCAAGCTTTAAGGCTTGTAACAATGTCTGTCTCTCAAGAACTTCATATGGTTCAAAGGAGGATAATTCCAGGAACTAAAATCTACTTTAGCATGTTTTATTAAAACTCGACTCTCATTTGATTTCCATTATTTTTAACTTCAATGTTTCAACTCTTCATCTTTTCATGGCCTTTTAACATGGCAGCATCACTAATACATAATCTTCTACTCGCAAATGTGAAAGATGCATTGGTGTCAGTGTAGCATAGACCAATGGGCCAATTCTACAAAGACTTGAAGTGTGTCTGTGAGTTGTTGTTCGTATATGTGTATACTTGTTAATTTAATATAATATTAGTATTTCTTGGAGTATAATTTTAGTCCTGCCAAAACTTTATAATTGGCTTAAACTTTAACTCAAATTGGGTAATCCTGTAATCTCATAAATACTCCATGATATGTTAGTAATCCTGTTTAGGTTAGTTTTGGGATCATTATAAGACAAGATATTTTGTTGGTTTAACATCTCACACTCACAGTTCTTCCAAGTCATAATAATACCCCCCACCACCACCACCACCACAATCTGTCCTCTTCTGATTTCTATCCCAGCTTTTGCGGCATGCACCCATCAGCCTCCTCCGATCCGGGGTGCAGTCATATGCTTTCTCGAGGGAGCCTTATTCTGGAGGGGACCTGGTGACGCACCCTTCACAATTCTGATGAGAGAAGCACCCTCCCTCCGTCGTCTTCCTCTGATTTTCCTTTTCTCTCACTCACACGCTCACTTGCTCTCAGCAGTCACACAGCTAGCGAGGCTACTGAAGGCGTTCCGCTGCAGGGAACCCTTGCCTGCTACTTTTGCTTGAGTGGGTTTGAACGAGACACGTTCAAAGGATGTGTTTGCTGTAGAGCTACAAGCAATTCATGCGTCATGAAGAAGTTTGTGACTATTGTTCTTCGAGGCCTGTTCAGCTTGTCTATCAAACCTGGAGATAAAACCTGGAGCAAGGAGCATGCCCGGCAGCTCAAGAGAGAGGCCAGGAGAAGACGGACTGCATCTAAGTGGGGAAAGGTGATGCAAATAGATGTCCTGCTTAGAGATGAGAGGGGGAGATTGTTAATACTAACCTGTCCCTCTCAAGTATGGTTGGACGGCAAAATAAATGTGTTTTCATGAAATCTTTGTCACAAGTAGTTCAGGTAGTAAGTAATGTCAGTGTAAGCAACATTTGACGTTGCGTCTATACTTTAATGTAGTGACAATTTTATGGTAATGCTGCTAAGAAGTGGCAACATATGGGCTACTTTCTTTATTAATCCAAAATTGTTGCTGATGGCATTGTTTAGAACATATAGTACAGCCTTTCAGTGATAATGCAACTCTAATCATAGAAATGTAGTCTAGTTTTACTGCCAAAAAGTAGCCAATTTTTTGCATGGCTTCATACACTCTGTGCCAAGACAGTCATTGGTTTCTGTTCTCCATCTCTGTCTGCTAGGCTTTGTCACGTTGCTGAATGGATCTGATTGGCTATATTAAGATAGTGACAGGGGAGGGGAGTTGTGGGGCCTGAAAAAAATTTGGGGATCTAGTCATCATTCATTTTCATTGTTCAGATTAATCAAGTAAGAGTTGACTGTCTGGACAGTGAATTATATATGCCCTCTTCCTCTGCTGAAAGGAAGAATTCAGTTTTTTCGAGGTAACAGTTATTAACTTTTCAAGAGAACGAGATTATGAGCTGTGACGTGCAAGTTTGCTGGAGTACTGCAGTGTTGTGGTTATTTTTGACCTGCTTGAGTATTTCAAGTGAAATCAGCTTTGGTATTCAACATTTTAAAGACATTTTATATGGGATTTGAAACCAGTAGGGTGGATGCTTACTTGAGCAGATCTCTCCCTTACACAAATGCAAAAAGAAGGCTGACTATAATGTTGCAGGTCTTGGTGCTCACGGATACTCGGATGAATGGTTTGAAGATAGCTTAGATGTAGCCTAGAGCTTAAAAGGTTGTGTACTATTATGCATAACTTTAGAAAAATATGTTGATATTCAGTGGTTATGATGTGGCTAAAATTACTTCAAATGTACCTTAGCTCATCTCTCGTCGCATTTCTCTGATTTATGGTTTTGGTCATTTGATGCCTCCAAGAGGATTATTAGATTGGATGCTGTTAAGTCAGTAAATTACATCACATAGGGAAAAAAACATCTTCCTTCTGAAATGAAGGCATGGCGGTGTGTGACAAAGACAGGGCATGATAGGTCTTAACACTGATTGTCTGTTTCTGTTGTGATGCTTAAGCTTCTGGTTCATCGATTCATTAAGGAATCAAATCAAATACGACGCTAGTATAATGCAACACAACTAAACTCAAGCTGTCCTTCATACCACATGAATAAAGTTCATTTTAATAGTTTAGTTAGTTTGGAGGATTTACACCACAAAAGTGGAGAGTGTTCTTTAGATGTTGTCTTTTGGCTTCTATCAGGTGAGGAGTCTTTTCTCATGGCAGACAGACAACAGAGGTTTTGGGGGTGGCGGTGAGCACTTGCTTGGTAAAAGTTACCTTCTAGGACAATTTATTTTCAATGAGGGGTGAATGGCCACATAATTTAGAGTGATTGTAATCTTGTAAAACAGTTAAGAGGTCGAGAAGTAGACTACTTCTTTTCACTTAAGATGAAAAGCAGCAACTTGAGCTGATCTGTGGACTGAGGACAAAATACTTGAACTTCCTTTTGTGTCATACTAGGGGCTTTCGCACCAGAGTAACCTTTTCTTAGTTCCTAGAACTAATGGCAGAAGTACCCAGTTTTTGGCGTGTTCACATCACTGGAACGATTTTAGTTCTAGGAACTCCTTTTGGGGGAACTAAATTATAGGGATGCATCGATCCGATACTCCGTATAGGTATCTGCTCCGATCTGCCATTTATTTGCCGGATCGGGTATCAGTCAGACAGGACCGATCCAAGTCTGATACTGTGCTTATAATATTCTGTTATTGTTAAGCCCCAGTGCTACACAAAAGGCACAAAAACATTATAAAGCCTCATCATTGCTTCGTGCACTATATTATAAGTGTTTTGAAGCCATTCCATAGTTTAATGTGAGGTACAGATGAATATTTAAGCCATTAAATTCAAGTTCCCGTGAATGCTTCCCTCCGCTGCGGCTGCCATTCATTCTCCATTCAGCTTTCAAACGGTGTGTCGCGTTCGGTTACGACAATCAACACGATGAAACTCTCCAAGATGATTCAATGTTCCTGTTATTATGCTTGATCTGAAGATAACGGTCTATGGTTTCGCATAAATTGACTTTTATCTTGCTGGCGTTTATTGCTGTAAATCGTGTTACTTTCTACCAGGTGTGTGTTAGATCACAGCACTGGACTAGAGATTGTATTGTTCTTCACACACAGTAACTGAAATGTTAAACCGTTAAAAGAAACGGCTCCATAAAATAGATCGCGTCTATATCTTCCCTTTTGTGTTTTGAACTTTTCAACCTTCCCTGTGACTCCATGTTGCTTCAAGCGTATCATCGCAGGATGATGCATAATAAAAGTAATTTCTTAGTATATAGACCCTATTTCTATAAATATATTTACTTGTTTTTCATGAATGTCTTTTACAACGTGTAAGATTTTACCAGATTTAGAGCTAACTTATTCACTTTTTGTTTTATTTTTTTCCAACTGTTTAGATTTTATACAATTATTGTGCACTCATGTTTTGTTTCTAGAGTAACTTCTGCTGAATTATCCACCATCTAGTTTATAGTAGTATTTTATTTATTTTTGTCAGATTATTTATTTATTTATTTATTTATTTATTTTATTTTTTTCTTTATAATGAAGTTGCCTATATTTAGTAGATTGTGTTTAACTCACAAAAGAGTGATTTATCAGTTCAACACACAGGTATAAAAAATTCTACATTGAATTTTTAAACAAAACTGCATTGGTATCGGATTGGTATCGGTATCGGACAATACTCCAACTTCAGAGTAGAGTCTAACTTGACACAGTAGGAACTACCAGTGACGTAAGTGTACGCTGATTGGCCAAACCCACGCGAAACAAGCACCCGCCATTTTTCAAAAAAGCAGTGGTGAGTGTTCTTTAGATGTTGTCTTTTGGCTTCTATCAGGTGAGGAGGCTTTTCTCATGGCAGACAGACAACAGAGGTTTTTCGGGTGGCGGTGGGCACTGGGAGCTGCTTGATAAAAGTTACCTTCTAGGACACTATTTATTGTCAATGAGGGGCGAATGGCCACAGAATTTAGAGTGAATGTAATCTTGTAAAACAATGGTCAAGGAGGTCAAGAAAAAGACTTCTTTTCACTTTAAGATGAAACATGGAAAACGATGATAGATGGACCTCTCAACCTTTACGCTAAGGAGAAAATCCAACGCAGCTTTGATGGGACCAAGTGAAACATGATTGTGTATTTCTGCTCAGCTAGCGACATTGGGCATCAACCACACGCTATACTAATACACACAAACGCTAATACTGTCTACTTTCTTTGTATAACAGTTCTACCTAATAACACATTAGACAGGACTATTAAACAGATTGTAAACAAATGAAGATGGAGAATGTGAGAACTGTGTGCTCAGGCTCTGCCGTTCTCAGCGTCGTCAAAATAAAGATCCGCCGCACAGTCAAAACAAGTCACAACATCAAGCATGGCTTACATCACTTCAGAGTTCCTACTGGCGGTGCAAATGCAACCAGGAAAACGGCCCTAGGGGAACTTTTAGTTCTCAGGGAACCACCTTGATGGCTGAACTACCCAGTGAGAAAGGGGTTACTGTCAACAGCCAAGAACTGGTGCTCTTCACACAGACTGAGATGGAGGATTTCTGCACGTCTATTGATCTTACTTGGATAACAGATCCTTTCTGTATCCAGAAATTCATGTCTGTCTTTTGTCACATTTTCTATTCTAAATGTAAAGGAAATGGGGATGTTCATAATTAATCGGTTAACCAACATTAAGAATTTTGACTGATTAATACTATCGGTTACAGTTTAAAGTTTTTAATTGAATTTAAAGTTGTTTGACATTTTGAAAACGTTTGCTGCATAGTTAAAAAAATACACTTGGATTCACGTAGCCTACCTCTCTCATTCAGCATGAATCCTAATGTTCCATATTCTCAATTTGGATGCTGAACTGTTATTCATTATGTAAAGTTGGCTTTGTACTTCACTCATGTTCCAATATCTATGTAAAACATCCTTCATGTGCAAAAATATGCTTGGCATAACACCACAGTGGTGTTGTGGTGGTCCCGCTGAATGGGACAGATTGCACTACGGACTATGCTGATATATGCTCGCACAATTAATCAAATTTCTAATTTGTGATTACAATTTCTAAGTGATTACAATTACGGTTACCACAATTATGTAATCGTTCAAAGGCGAAATTACAAAAAATATTTCCACTTACATTATTCTGCATTCTTAAGATGTTTTCCCCCCCCATGGTTTTAATTTTAGTTTTAGTATAACATTATAATGCCATGCATATTTCTATTACTTAAAAAAGAAATCAAACCAATGTATAGTTGACATTTTTCTTCAGGAAAATGATAAAGGTTTTCAGCTTATTTTCATGTAAAACATGGCATGCAGTTGCTTCAGACAATGGTATAAAGCTATTCAAAACATTCAATGTAAATTGTGATTAATCATTTACATTTATGCATTTAGCAGACGCTTTTATCCAAAGCGACTTGCATTGCATTCAAGGTACACATTTTTACATTTTGTCAGTTCTTGCTTTCCCTGGGAATCGAACCCATGACCTTGGTGTTGCTAGCACCACACTCTTATTGTTTGAGCTACAGGAAAGCCATAATCGTAATTAATGTAGTTTTTTCCCTAACCGACAAGCAGAACTCATTAACCGTAAACCAACAAGATTGTTAAATTGGAATTAAATTAGAATTCATTAGAATGAATGAAATGTGATCCACTGAGCTGTGTATGTAAAAAAAAAAAAAAAAAAAAAAACCTTGAGAAATGTAGAAAGCATTCTAATGTTCTAAATTCTACACACTTCTATTGTTTACTAAAATCCCTTTCACTCCTCATTGAGACTATCTAGCACTCTGTGTGCGTAACTTCAGCAGAAGTTGGCTGCGGTCGGTGCCGGTGCTCAGATAAACATGTCATTCTTTTTGATGCAGTGACAGTGTGTACTGTGAATGCAAAAGTGTGGCCATGTGTTGTTTGTCTCTGGTGCTTCTCTGCACCGCTTGAATGACAAACCTTACGTTATCTGTCAGGCATGGTGACTTTTTAAATGAGCTGAGCAACAGTGTTTTTCTCACACACACAGAGTTTAAAAAAATCCTTTTGTAATGCCATCTCATTGCTGATGGGTGTTTTCTACAGAATTGTTTTTGCAGCACCTGCACCAGCTCTCTTCTTTTGGCCCTGACTACATACTCCATTCATTTGTTTATACTTTAATTCGTTCGTCCATATTTTTTTAACATTAAAATCAAATGCCACTTATTACAACTAAACTCTTTTGGAAATGTGTATCTTTAATTACACTTCGTTAAATATAGGCTGTGAGTGAGTTATTTAATAATTATTTGCTGTTTGTCTATGAATCAGACTACACTGTTATTTTTGTTTTTTACATGCAGGGAGGACAGTGCTATAGTCACTTATTTATTTTGTAAAATTTTGTGACACTTCACAAAAGTCATTTCACATTAAGTCTAGGCTGCAAACTCCACTTTGAAATAAATTCTTTTGTGTTGTGCTATAGATTCAGCGGCGACACCGCCTATCTGCTGAGTAATGGTGCAAGGAATCAGTGTTTATGTTAAGTCAGTCCCTCCAGGATTTTGCAATATTTTTTTGGGTGATTTTTGCGATCAAAATGACAGATTTTTGTGGTGGTAATTTCCAGAAATGTTGCGGTTTTTATTTTTTTTTTTTTTTTTTTTTATTAGGATACCACATTTACCATATTGCATATTATGTTAGATGCACAATAGTCATACACGACAATAGAACAAACTAAATGCACAAATCTTTTTTTATTTTCATATCTTACTAAAAAAGGCTGGTCCAGTGGTGTACTCTAGCTTTAATAACATGATCACTTAGGGTGGGAAATATGACTGGGAAAAGTAAATCACAGCAATAAGAAATTGCCTAATACAAGTAAAAAGTTCTCAAATAATTAAGTAAACAGTCAGTATTAAATTAAGAGCTAATAAACAAATGATAGGAGGACAAATAAATGCAACATAAAGATACAGATACACACAGTGCTTTAGGTTTGAGTAGGCTACAGTAATGCACGGACCCAATGCGGACCCAAACTTATTCACTGAAGACAACTGCCAAGACGGACATTTAGGCATAATTATGTGTGTATTTGATTTTGATTGTTCGAGGGCAATAAGCCTATAAACGGAACACCTTTCTGTATACTCGCTTGGCGCTGACAGGCGGCAAGCGCGTGCACAGAATCCTCCACCGGTCTGACATAGAATTGAGTTTGTGGTGTATAGCGCTTTTATTAACTCTTGTGTGTGTGTGTGTGTGTGTGTGTGTGTGTGTTATCTGGCATATCATACTTTTATTTGGTCATTCATCCATCTTGAGTAAATCAATTTGCCCGGTCCTTGGCACTTATGTGAGACGGCAGGTGAGAAAGATTCGCTTTCACAAAGACGACCTACTGCGCATGCACCACAACGTCTGTATCCTCATGAAAACAATGCATTATAGTTCAAATAGGATAATATTTATTTTTTGTGATTTAAAAAAAAATATATATTGTGATTTTATTTTGCGGTGAAATTACTAATTATGCAGGATCGCAAAAAAATGCGACATTTTACTGATTTTGCGTTGTATTCAGCGATCGCGGAGTCACAAAAAACTGGAAGGACTGTTAAGTTAGATTTGTTGCTTAAATGTTTTTTTGTTTAAACTCAGTGGCAGTCCTGTTTGACTTTTTCTTGTAAACCCAATGTCTTTGTTCAGTGTTTGTGTTTGCAGTGTTTTAAATCTTCTCTGTGGGACTTTCCTCTAGGGGTGTAAGAAAATATCATAATATCGCACTATTATGCTTGAAAATATTGTATCAATTGCAATTCCCAAAAACACTGTGGATATTTATGTACTTATTTACTAGATTCATGTCAGTGGCTTTGTGTTCGGTTTAAACCAAAACGCTACATGGCAGTGTTATCTCGGAATGTAAACTGTGACGCAGAGAAGCGCAAGGGTGTAGAGATAAAGAAAAATGTTGTTGTTTGCTAAATTAGTATTGCTAAAATCCAGCACTCGGGAAACGCATTGAATCTGAGAGCTCCCTTAACATCCCTACGCCATCCGTGCTGCAGAGAGTTCCATTTCAGTAGAATGTGTAAATACGTACTGCACACTTTCCTCTCAATAACATAATAAACACACAACAAAAATGACAGTGGTGAGAAAATGGCAGCAAGAAAGCATCTCATCATAGCGATGTGGATATGTTTGCACAAGCTGTGCGGTTCTGCACTCCATTCAAGGCACGTATATTTATATAGCGCAATAGATGTAGAAGCTTTAAAATAAGCAGCTTTACAGTATTAAATAAATGTAAAAAACGGTGTCATGGAGTGGACTATGCACTTTCTGTTGTTAAATTCTTAAATTAACTGCTATACTGTGAACCTTTAAAGCGGGATCCAAGAATATATACAAACTAAATTGCAGAAGATGGTGACTAGTGATATAAATGCAAATGCATATCCCACTGTTTTGATTTAAATTAAATAGTTTTTGCTCAGGTTTTATGCATATGTGATCCACACAGGCAAAGTGAGTTGGAATGCATACAGTCTAATTATGAGATACTGACAAAACAAGGGAAAAATAAAAAAAAAGTTGGTCGAATTTGAGTTCATTAAGCCCTCGTCTATCGATCCAAATGCTCAAAATAGTAATTTGACATCTAAAATCATATTTATTCGTACATTTTCTGAGAGGTGTACCTTCCAAAATCTTTCCTTTGGTTTAATAATACTTGAAAAATTACTGTTTTTCTCTGCTTGTTTCTCAACGACTTGAGCTTCCCCTCAGCATAAGTATCGTTGTAAAGCGTAGCATTCCAACTTTGTGAATATTCATAGTGAATTTTCGATGGCATGAGTCTGAACCAATGAAATGTGAAATACATTTTTTTTTTGTTTCTTTTTTTCCAACTTACTCACGCTGACTGACACATCCAAAGCATGCGCACAGACACCTTTCAGACAGGGCACAATCCCGATATACACACAATTACAGTATTTCAAAATGGCTGTCTTGGCGAGTATTCATGCAAACATTATCTGTGCATTACAGTAGATCTTAATATATAGGCTGTCTGTCTCACTGTTAATCAAACCATTGTGGCATCATAGGGGAAGAAAAGTTGAATATATATTTTTCTTATAGATATGTGTTGACTTGGTGTGTGGCAAATGTGGCGTTATTAGTATGGTTGCTAGGTGGTTTTGTTTTGGAACCTTCAGAAAACTTTAACTAGATTTTTCTAGAACTAGATCGACTTCAATCAGGTGTTGCTCATTCAATCATGTTATTTTTTTGTCTGATTCCAACAAATCATGCATAGGTTTTTTTTTTAATAGAGAATGTGAAAATAACATTCTCATAACAACTCATTATTGAAAATTTATGTGACTCATTTTGCCAGCACGGGTCATGAATAAAATTTTCTTTTTTTTTTCTTTATGACAGCTTTTGTCAAATTAGATCCTCTCCCTAAAAAAAAACAAGACCTTTTGCAATACATCACCTTTCTTGCAGTATTATAATATATCGTATTCTTGGCGATACACAGCCCTACTTTCCTCAGATTATCCAGCTTTTCAAGTGGACCCATTTGCACCTGTGTTTTGTTCTCCCTGCAGTTTTAGTTTGCACATTTTTTTTTGTCCTTCACACACACATTCTTTGTGCACAGCCTACATATTTCCATTCTAGTGTTGCACCACGCAGAATCCATTGTGTAAATACACAAAAGAGTCATTTTTGATATTTCAAAAAACTTTGAGTGTGGCCCAAATATTTCTTTCCTAGAGTTGCGCCAGACAAGACTCCATTGAAACGGACCTGATCCAATTGTTCCTTTCAACTTCATGCATAGAAGAATGTGAGTGAGGTGTTTCTGCATCTGACAGTTCAGTGTAAGAGCTCTTTTCTCTCCCACATACCTGTTTTGAACTGCCTTCCATTCAAGAGAAAGTAATGTAGGGTTGGCCTGCCTGGATATGGTCTAGGAAGAGTGGATTTACATGGGTTTTGTAAGAATTGCAGTCACAGACACACTTATGGTGTGAAGTTAGGGTATTTATTCGTGCACTAATAATGGGTAGAGGAGTATTCTTAACCCACCCAACTAGTAATCATTGAGACTAAATCAATGATGGCCATGTGCACCCCACACTTTCTCCTAGGTCTCATCTGTTGTATATTTGGTTGTGCATGTGTGAGCCACAGAACTAGTTATTATTGTACCGTAATTTGAGGATTGATGGCTGCGTTTGTTTGGGATTTTGTATATGTATAATTGTATAATCTCATTTCCGTTACGGAGTATTAAGCACAATACGTCATTTGGTGGCAGACAAATGCACTAAAGTAAACTCTTAAAACCACTTTTTATACTCTCACTGCTTTAAGTCCTCAGGGCCAAAAGTGCCCATAGTTGAAGAAACACCCATTTATCAAGTTGCCTTAGACATACTCACGCCTCTCTTAAGACTCTGTACCACACAAAGGTCAGACTTGGAGTTATGTCAGGTTTTGCAGATATAACAGATAACCGATATATAAATGTTTCCCCAGCCTTGTAATCCGCCCTTTGTCTATCTTGAGAAATGTCACGTGTGAGATACTGGCCATATCGCAGACCTCTGTTGTGAACAGTTGGGATGTTTGCTTGATGGATGATGTAATGAATCTGTTGTCTGCTCTCTGCCAAGCTGCACTGTCTGTGACCCGTTTGAAGTATAAAATGGCAGTGCAGTACCATATTGCAGACAGTATAGTAGTAGATGATCATGCCCTCATCGCCACAATTGAGAGGTAATGATGTTACACTCTCTCTCTCTCTCTCTCTCTCTCTCTCTCTCTCTCTCTCTCTCTCTCTCTCTCTCTCTCTCTCTCTCTCTCTCTCTCTCTCTCTCTCTCTCTCCCTCCCTCTCTCTCCCTCTCTCCCTCTCTCAACCATCCACATGCCACACTTCACTTACACTGGCACTAATCAGCCCACCACACCTGTCAGTCACTGTCAAGCTAACAGGCCCATGCTTTTCCCTCTATTACAGCGAGTTATTGCTGAACATTGCTAGAAATATCCATTAACAGACTCTGAAGTCAGTGTGCAATATAGTTGTGCTAGATCTTCCTATATGCAACTTCTTAAGAGGTAAAGTTCTTAAAAACGTTGTTTTCAATGAAGACAGTATGATGTTGTGTGAAAAGAATAGTTGAATAGCAAATTGATACATGACTAATGTTATTCAAGTTGTTTGCGCAATGGCACTGCCCCCTAGTGGTCTTATGGCTTAGTGGGAATCCCTGCTTTTCCCTCTTGGGTATTACAAATATTATCCTTTTCTCTCCGTCACTTCTAGATGATTTTAACGGTGTATTTGAGTGATGGGGAGCAGGCGCTGACGGAAGTGCCCATCACTCCGGAGACGACTTGTCGTGATGTGGTGGAGTTCTGTAAGGAACCGGGAGAAAGTGGCTGCCACCTGGCTGAGGTTTGGCGTGGAAATGGTGAGTTTCTTTGAGTTCCTCCATCTCTCTTGTCCTTAACTGCAAGTAAATGCAGGGTGTTTGTCCGCAATGACTGTTGCAAGACACAAATTTGTCTTTAATTGACATTTCTTAAATTAAAAGGTGAAAAATATTCACAATGGGAAAGCACTCTGCTTTACTTGAAATCATTTGCACAGACTCCAATATTCTCTGGTTTTCTCACTTTCCCACCCTAGCAATTTATTTCAGTAAAAAACATTTAGTGCTTTTACTTTCACAAAGACGCACATGCTCAGTATTTTGAAGAATCTGGCAGCATAGGAAAAACACTCACTTAGTCCTTTCAGACATAACTGCTACTTCTGTTCTGACAGCTGTGTCCATGTTTTTTTTCTTTCATTTTTCCATTTTCTCTTGATGATAGGGATTTGTATAAACAGCTGTGTGGCAGAAATGTTATCTTTGCTCAGGGAGCCTCCTTTCAAAAGCCCTTCCATCAGCACTGTGTCCTTTCATCTTGAAGTGCATCTGTCATTGAAAACGTGATGAACCCAGTTATTTTACAGCAGGTGATGGATCGCATAAGATGCATCATTTCTGTCTGGTTACTAAGTGGATATTTTGCCTCCCCAAATCTTTTCTTGTGGTTATCAGCAGTTCTGGCTTTTCTATAAGATTATATATCTCAAGATAATTATTTTGGAATACCTGTAGTTATTGATAATTTATATTTGGCATAATGAATGAATAATTAAAACAATTAAAGGGGGTTTTCACCTAGAAATTCTGTTATGAATTACTCCCCTCAGGCCATTCAAAATCCATAAAACTTTTGTTTATCTGAAAGTCTACACAACCAAAACTTTTATGCTTCTTTGTGAAACATCGTAAAAGTAATCCATATGAATTGAGTGACTTGAATTTATGTCTTCTGAAGAAACACGATTGCTGTATATGAACAGATTTAATTTAGGATTTTATTCACATAACCACTGATTTATGCACATGCATAGAGCTCATCAAATATAACAAACAATACATATCAATTGTTTCTCACGTGTTTTGGTTGAGCTTCTGTTTAACATATTTGGTGTGCTCTATATGAAGAACAGATTTAATTTAGACTTTTATTCACGTACATAAAGTGATTTGTTTCTTCAGAAGACTTGAATTAAACCACTTGATTCATATGGATCATTTACAAAGTCTTTATGAAATAATTTGCGTCAGTTTTGGTTATGTGGACTTTTGATGGAGGGATGGATATTGGGATATTCTTGAATTTTTAAGTGTTATGAATAAAGAACCCAACCCAAATCCAGGGTAAAAAAATATTAAACGGGATTGGGAGTGGTTTCTTTTGTCCTGGACTATTAAGCAGCCATTTAGCAACAACCTAGTGTTGGAAACTCAGAAGTGAAGACCAGGAGAACTTGGATCTAATTTCAGCAGGATTCTTTATTGAGAACTTGCTGTTTGGTCACTGTAGTCATCAAGTCTAATTCAAAACAGTATACACTGTATGTTATCCACATTTCAGGGGATGGGGATTACACAGCAAATGAGGCGGAGACAATCTAAACAAAGCAATGAAATGTTGTGTCCAGGTAAAGGGACAGGCCCCAGACATTAGAGTGTCACCAGTTCTAATCGAATCAGCATAACAGTGTCATTCAAATGCATAGATGCTAATCCAGTCACTCTGACGATTCAGAAATGGGACAGGGGCGAATCTCAGTAATCTGGCTAACAGGAACTGGCCTGGAAACTTTGGTTCCTATAACAGGATGTCATCATCGTTACCTTAAATGCTAAATGCAATGTACGTCCCTTAGTTTTAAACAGATTCTTAAATTTGTATTCCCACACTAGCAACCACCCAGAACACTGGGTAAGAATTGGCACCTGTTTTGGATAAACCATGACACCCACCTGTGACATCCTAGCATCGTGGCTGTGACTTTTACATGGGCCCCAGCACCTTTTTCTTCAGAAAAACAGTTCCTGTCCTAAAATGCTGGTAGTCAATCTGAAAAATACTTTACTTGTATGAGGAGTTTAATATTCTTGTGTTGTTTTGGGTATTTAGCTGAAGCTTTTGACTCTAGGTTTCTTAGAAGGTTAAATTGGCTGCTCTTGAACTTGTCTTATATTCTCCACTTTCATACTTTCTTCTATTATTCTGTGTCGTTTTATCCCATCCCCCTCTGGGTGGCTGCCAGACTTCCAGATGTCCCTCCACCTGTTAGCAATGTCCAAAATTAATATTGTTTTTCCCCATTTATGTCTCTGTTGCCCACCCAGCCCACCACATTCCTCTGGCTGGATGCCACGTTTGATTTCAATTGCACTGCTGCTTTGTTCTCTTGATCCCACTATGTTCCTCTGTTCTCCTCTCAGGTTGGCAAGTGTGTAACATTGGAAAAATACCCTCCTCAGCATGAGAGAGTATCACTCCTGCTCTCATGTGAACACACTATCCCCTCATCTTTTTACTAGCTTTTTTCCCCTTGAGGAACAAAACATGAAATTTGTGACCTTTCCAATATCAGAGTGCGTGGTTTGTTTTAGTGCATTGTGTCTTGTGTTTTCTCCTCTCCAGAGCGAGCCATCCCCTTTGACCACATGATGTATGAGCACCTGCAGAAATGGGGCCCCAGAAAGCAGGAGGTGAAGTTCTACCTGCGCCATGAAGACTCGCCCACTGAAAGCAGCGATCAGGGTGAGAACACTCCCTCTTGACTGGCGATAGGCCACGTACCCACCCACCACTGCTTTCTTCTCGTTGGCTGACAGTGGCAGAATGTTTTTCATTCCCTTTTCAGTGGCCTCTAACGTGAAAGAAAGAGACAAGCACATCCTGGCTGAACAATACAGGGTTCTGTTCATGATTCAGTTCTGTTGTGCTATTCACAAACTGAATCAAAGTAGCTTTGCAAGTGTCAGTGCCTTCAAACAACAGTGAGCAAGGCAAAGTGACTTGGGAAGTCTACCACAATAAAATCATATCAAATACCATATTTAAGATGAAGTAATGTTGGCCACAAAAATGCTCCACCTAGGCAGCAATGCTGCTGCGTGGTGATTAAGTAATATATTACTGTTTATATAAACAAGCACCTTGCCTTGCCTGGTTATATAATCAAGCATCTTGCCTTTTATTGGATGGGTACAAACACGCATACACTGTGTTCAAGCACAGCTTGTTATGGGTGACCTATTAATTACATTCCAATTGAAACTTGTGAAATGGCGACAATTTAGCAAAATGATAATTAACCCTTTCCCTGCCAGCGTTTTAAAAAGTTGCTAGTCACCACCAGGGTTTTTGATCATTTTCACAAAAATGTCATGGCCCATAGAATATTTTGTTGTATGAATATCTGAGCATGCAATATATCAAAGCAGACCCTCTGCTTTTAAACAGACCCTCTGCTTTTAAACAGACCCTCTGCTTTTAAACAGACCCTCTGCTTTTATTCCAGCTTCATGCATTCCATTTTTATCAACACTTAAATATGGGTAAGTTTCATTAAAAAAAGCCATTTTGAACAAAAAGCTGAGAAAATCACGCTTTTGTCAAAGACTCCATCCAGATCAGATTCAGAACGATGATCAAACAGTCCATCTACACCCCTACTGCTTGCACAGTCCTATATCTCATTCTGGGTTAACATTTAATTCAGTAACATTAGATAGTTTTGATTTATATGATGTTTAATGTTGATGATCACGTTATTTTACATATGCATCTGCTAGTAATGGGAGATGTGAACGATATGCAATATAAACGATACAAAATTGGCCTACGATAGAGATTTTAATTCTATTGCACTATTGCGATAATGCGTCTTGATGACGCAATCTACCCGCAAAATTTAGAGCCACGAGCAGCAACGCATCATCGTATTTGTCATCTTGAGTAAACATGGCTGAAAGCGAAACGGAGGATCTGGTGAAACAACATCCATTATTTGAATTTAAGCCGTCCGACGAGCAGCAAACTATACTATAGAGTGTGTGGGGCAACATTTCCGGCTAAGAGAGGTAACCCGACTAATCTGTTCTACCACCTCACAACATTCACTTCAGGAGGTTTACCTTATTGGTATTTTTGTATTATTTCTTATCATATACCTTGTAGAAAAGACGAGTGTCGCGTTTTTCTATTGAGCCTGATTTCTCAAAATGGCATGTGTGTGCTTACACTGGGTGCCATGACAACAGTGCGAGTTATAGTAATGTGCTCTCGGAATTATCGAGTTTGTCGTACATGCCCTTTGAACACTTTCCATATATGGCGCGCGTCTCACTGTATCGTTGCGTGATACTTTTGTATCCTTTTCGTAAAGGTTTAGCCCGGTCGCTATTCACTGCCATTATAGGAAGGAGCGCATGCAGGACGTTTTTTTTTTTTTTTTTTTTGAGGTCTGAAAAAGAGAGAAGGATATGGGGCATTGGTACAACAGAAGGGTGAGTAAAATATGACTATTTTAATTTCAGGGAGAACTATCCATTTAAGCTTTTTCTTTGTTAAAGTCTCTGCAGCTAGTGTACTTGAATTGTATTTATCTGCAACATTATGTTGTATAATTACAGTTTTGCACAACAAATGTTCTCAAAACTACATACAACGTTTCTTTCTTTCTTTAAAAAAAAAAAAATACATTTAGCAGTTTGGCTTTCCTTAGAGCCTATAAAACCTGTTCTGAAATGGTTTAATGGAAATTATAATTTATATATCGCAATATATATCGTTATCGCAAGAAGCTGCAATGAATATCGCAATATGGATTTTAGGCCATATCGCCCATCCCTAGCATCTGCTTACATACAATCGCTTGGTTTTTTTTGCATCTTCTTCTCCTGTGTTTTGATCAGGAGATTCTGTACTCATTTAGAAGATGTGTAATAGCGCCCCTAGTGTATAACAGTGAAACCCGAAACCCAGAAAATAATTCTTATTTTAATAATTGATTAATCTGTACATTTAGTTTGATTAATTGGATAAATTACCAGATGTATGAATGTAGGCCATGCTGTTGTACATTAAAATATAAATATGCGTTCAAAAGTTATTTTGTAAATAAATAATAATAATAATAATAATAATAAAAATCCATAGTTTTAAAGCAGAAAGACACATTGAAACACTAAATTATAAATAAGTAACCTGACTTATTTCTTTTTTGTAAATGGAAGGGACATTTATATATGCTACATGATATAATTGCATTAGACTTACAATTGTATTAAAATTGCTTGCTGTTAGGACAAGCATTTTTAACTATGGAAATTCTTGTTTAAGATTTTATTTTTGTCTCTTATTTGATCAGTAATGCAGTAAGAGTAATATTGTTTAATATTATTACATACTGTTTTATAAAAATACATACAACTAAAATAATTGTCTATTTTAATAGATTTTAAAGTGTAATTTATTCCTGTGATGAATTTTCAGCATCATTACTCCAGTCTTCAGTGTCACATGATCCTTCAGAAATCATTCTAATATGATGATTTGGTTCTCAATAAACTTTTCTTCTTTTTTTATTTTTCAGGATTCATTGATTTCTGTAGTAAAGCATCATTTTCTCACAGACCCCTACACTTTTGAACAGTAGTATATATTCAGATACTACAGAATAGAAGTAGGAAAAACCTCTGAAGTTATTTTATGAAAAACAATTTTTCACACAATATGCTAGACAGATAAAACTGATTTATCACTTTATTGTACAGTTGTGTATATCACGATGACCAATGAGATCTCACCACGGACGGGCTGGTTTCTTGTGTAATCCCTGAACATAGTGTAATGCTGCCATATGTACATGATGCGTGTTAAGAGCCTTTCTTTCTCTCTTACCCTATCATTTGTTTGTTTTTCACTCTTTTTGTTCAGTGAGGTTTTTCCTATCACTGTAGACAGGATTAGCTTGTAGTGAGCATCCACATGGATTAAGGCATAAACCTGAAACCCCTGTGTGTGGGATGGAAAGAGAGGCAGTAATCCACTGAAAGCACAAGCTCTGTTCCCAGTGTCACATGGCAATAACAAACAGGCCTTTAAATTTTTCCTCCACAGTCAGTCTTGTTTAGCCAACCATGTTTTGCTTGTTAAAATTCCACAATGTATATTTAGATGCTTTTTGTGTTCATTCATTATTATATTACACAATTGAATGCGCTTTTTAATGATGGACTCGGACTGTATTTTATTTCTCCACTCTTAGGGAGCCAGCAGTCTCAGGAGCAGCCCAGCAGGAGAGGAGGAAGCAGCTCAGACATGCACAACGAGAATGGGGTTAGTTGATATCACATCCTCATCAAAATGTGTGCCTCCTTTTCTAATCTTAGCATTGTGGTTATTCCAAATGCATCCTGGGGGGTTGAATTCCACACACTTATAAAATCTTATGCTTTTCTGCTTACTGTAATGCAAAGTAGCAGCTGCAAAGTTCTGGCCGAAGTTGACACTCTTCAGTACGGAAGAGTTTCAATCACGTCACATTTATTCAGTCCTTCTCTCTTAACCCGAGCCAAACGCAGCCAGACCTGTCATGTCCCAGATTCACTCAACATTTTCTTTCATATAAACATTTGTCACATCACTCATTCTTTTTGTGGTCTGCTTCCTGCAAAGAGTGGTCCACTGCGCTCGTCTCCTCCAACCATCTGGCCCAGATTCCAACAGGGGAGAAACCAGGCTCCAGGAAGCAGAACTAATTCCACCTTTAGGGAGAAAGATAACTGTAGACCACCAGAGTACGGAATGAGAAAATGCAAGCATTTATGGGAGATGGGAGCATGCTTTTTTCCTTGCAGCCGTGTCAGTCTTCAGAGATGTAATGATGGCACAGGTAGTTGGTTGGTGAGGGAGCTGATTAGTGATGCTGTTGCCACCCAGGCATGAAGTCTCACCACTACGGTGCTTAGCACACACTTATTTCTGACAGGTGCTGCCTTCCTATAGGGACTGTTACACAACACACCTGTCTGCCTGTCTTGTCAGGTAGCCATTTTTCACTCTCTGTGTTTGAGTGAATTCAAGAGGGTTAACTTATATTGCCATGGCATTTGGCTAGTTTGGCCCATGATTCTGCAAGTTCTCTGTATAAATTAATTAAATGGTTTAGTTTGACAACTGAGGATTAATTTGCCATCTGTTCTGAAGAAACAGAGGGTGAGGACAGAAGGACAATTGCTCTGCTATTATAGAATTTGACCTGGAAGAGATATATCTCACAGAAGTTTTTGTCAAGCATGATTTCATTTCACTTCTGAAGACTGATCGATCAACTTGCTTTGTGTGGTTTTTGAAGCGTCAGCTTTGTTGGTCCCCTACACTTACATTACAAGGACTTACAAAACAGGATTATTTTGTGTTCATCTGAAGAAGGAAAGTCAAATACATCTGGGATAGAGTGTGAGTAAATGATTAAATGGTCATAACTTGGAGAAATTTCAGAAAAGACGTCCAGTCATTTTCAAAGTAGTGTTAAGCTTGTCAGCAATTTTAAGTCAATCTTAGTCCTGTCACTTTGTTCTTGTGGACTTTTTTTTTTTTTTTTTTTTTTTTTAAAGAATTTTAGGTAGAATTTTTTTTTTTTGTCAACCTGGTCCTGTTTTTGTTTAGTCAAGTTCAGTTTTATGTCTGAGAGTTTGAGTCGCTGAAAACGACTATTTTGCTCAAAATCATAATTACAATGATTGTTGACGTTTTAGAAATGTATTATTACATTTTCATCTGAATTATTGCACTTTTCACCTATAAGAGCACTTATATAATTTTACACTCTAAACAAAAACTTCTCTCAAAAATGAAAAAGGTGAAATTCCTAATAGCAATTCCAAATAACATTTAATGTTTTTCTATTATAACAACAGCAAAAAGACTTTGTACTGTCACACTTCTCAGTGATTAATTGTAATAAATCCAAACATGGATCACGACTATTTTTCTTGCAACTGTGTCATAAATGCACTTGCGCAAACTCACTCTATTATAACAACAGAAAAAAACAGCCGGTTGCGTAAGTGCATTTATGACACAGTCGCAAGAAAAATAGTCGTGATCCATGTTTGATCGCAGCGAACAGTGCAAGTGGCTCGTGATAGGAAACAGACTGACTGAATGACACTTTCATTTAAGCAGAAGATCTCAAATGTAGATCGCTAAACTCCAGCTTATTGTTTGTCAATGTTTTCAGATCATCTGCTCTTCTTCCACAGTGTAGAGAGAGCACGTGTGCATGGTTGCCAGATTGCAAACATTTAGTAAAACACCGGATGGAAAATGTATACTTTTAACTGGAAAGCTCTGATTGGGGGATTTTTAAACTGTTGACGTCTGGCAACCTGGCAAGCAGTCTATAGTGTTTTAGTCTTGTATTTTTTTCATCAACGATATTGCATGTTGATATAGTCACAGTTATCGTTTAATGACCTTGGTGTCATCTCGTCATAGTCTCATGTTGGTCATGGGGGGGAAAAAAAGCTCATTGATGGACATTTTTTGTCATAGATTTTAACAAAATTAACACCCTTTCAAAGGCAATTGGCACAGTGAAGAATTTCACCTGTAGCAAAGAAATGCCCCTATGAGAATTTTGTGTGAAGTTTAAGTTTGGTGAGATTTGACATGCAAATTTGCAGCACCAACCAGTTGATTTGGCAGTGACTTCTCTGTGGGCAGAAATTCAAAACTTCAAAACTGAAGATCCACAATCCACAAAGATTAGCTTTTGCTGGACCATTTTTTGCATAGTACATTGTACCTATGATGCACAGCCAAATAATTCTCCTCGAATGTGATGACATCCTGTTGTCCACCCTAGGTCAGAACAAGCACTTGGACTGAGTCTGAGCCTCAGAGTACAGCTAAGACAAAACTCCTGGCATATTTCACAACAGCTGCTTTTTTTGGGATGTTTAATCGGATTTCTCCCCCGGCCTCATCTTACTTCTACAACATGAACAATCCTAAAGCAGCCCATCCCCGTACTTAAAGTAATATCTCTCCCTGCCCAGAATTCAAGGCAAGTCATCTCTGGCACACAGACACTGATTCAGCAGTATGACATTTCTCATAACACATTCAGTTGTATTGTTATTCTCCTGTTACGTCTCTATTATTTTGTGGATTACACCGTTTCATGACATAACCGCTTTTAAGAGGATCATCCCCTGGTTTTACATCAGGGCTGTTTTCTCTGCTCAGACTTCTGTTTCTCTGAAGATGTTTCTCTCTCTCTCTCTCTCTCTCTCACACACACACACTCACGCACAAAACCACGCCCAGTGTTCACAGTACAGTAAATCCCTGAATGTGTGGCCAGCCTGTAAAAGGAAATTTTTTTTTCTCCTAATGAAATAGTGGGTGGCCCACTCATTTCCTATCACTGTCACTCCATCTGTTGTCTTTTGCTCTTCCTAAGAGTCTACTTTCTAACCGTGTGTCAGAGGGTCACAGTGGCCCTGTCTGCAGTGGAGTGTCAGTGCATGCTGGGACTGTCAGTCCTTTTTGTCATTCCCCTCTACTTGTTTGTTTCATCTTCTTTCATCCCATCATGTTTATCTACACAGCTCGTGACTGACTTTTTGCCCCAAGGGAGACTCTAAAAGGTAAGGCTGCCTCTGCTCTACATGCAGAAAGAGACCATCCTACATGCAGTCTCTTTTCAATAATACATTTCTGAACATTCATAGACTTCTAATGCTTTTCAAATGGTTAAATCAGCTGTTTGTGATCCATTGTACTCGGAAAGTAATGAGAGCTGCTGTCAATCTTTTGCTTGTGTTCTTTGTCATAGCATAGAGCAGTCTATTATCCATCTAGTAGCACTAGAGCCCCTGCTTATACAAGAACACCATGCCTGTCTATCACACATGCAGAGTTATGAGCTCCAGAACGCTGAACCGTGTGGGCAGATCATGTTTTATAAAGTTGAAGCTGTTCCTGTGTGTGTGGGCAGATACTCTCTCCGGGGCTTCACGTGTTCCAGGTTTTGCCGTTTCTTTCACGCAACACTTTGCTTTTCGTCATGAATTATTATTATTTTGAAAATGTCTTTTTCTTAGTTTCTACCTTATTGTTCTTCGACTGAAACCGTTATGTGAACTTGCATGCAGCTTCATGATTTCAGGTTTATTGTTAATAGCTGGTTAGTTGTCTGCTTGTTTTCATTATTTCTCCAGTGTTTGTGTAAGAATTCATAAAGTTCGCATTTATTTAGCAGATGTTGTATTGAAAGTAACCGTGTGGCAAATACATCACCACAAGTCATTCATCCTTGGGTGAATCTCATTAAAGCCGTCAAGGCTAGGTCATATTTCACCCCCAATTTTTTTTTTTTTTTTTAAATGGTTCTTAAAATAGGCTCTATTTTCTTTATGCACAACATAAATCATTTTTTATTTTGGGGTAAAATATGACCCAGATATTTCAAATATATTTGCTTGTTTATTCACGTTTACATGGACAGCAGTAATCTAATTATTGACCTTAATCTGAATAAGACAATATTCTGATTAAGGTGTTTACATGAGTTGCTTTTAGAATATTCCGCTCATGTTCCCGTTTTACATCTTATAGAAGTTATTAATGGCACACGTCATTACGTCCCCATGCCAAGCATTCTGACGTTCCCTCCAGAATTTCATGTATCAACATACAGTTCGTCTTTGTTATGGGACCATATACAATTTTGTATGTTTCATATTTTAATTTTACGAAAGCTTCAAGTGCAGTTAATTATTTGTCATGCTATATGTGCAAATAGACAACGCCGGATACAAATGGGCCAGCAATACTCCAGCAATGGGCCTCTGCCACCGCAACAAACTCTGAGGTACTGGATGACAGTACAAAGTAAGGACAGGTGGGAAAGAGTTGCTTGAAGCCAAGCCATGCTCTCTTGTTTGCCGTCCAACGGTTGACCACTGGTATGTGTGTCCTGTCGCAAAATGCGGCGAAAACTCCTACACGTTGTTAATAGTGTGATTTAAGGTGTGTACATGTCTATAATGCACTTCGATAATGCGACTAAAATCGGAATGCTCCACATGTCTTAATTTGATTTAATTTGAGTGTGACTTTAGCCGGATTAAGGTAATTAGAAATCGCTGTTTACATGGTAGTTTCTTAATCAGAGTATTGTCTTAATCAGGTTAATATCGGAGTATTGTTGTCCATATAAACGTACTGACTGAAATCAGTTATAAATCAAGTCTCTTGTGCAGCGCTTGATTATTCATGTCGATGCAGTCACTTATAAGTCATTTAGATGCTTTTGATAGTTAGCAAGGCAGCTCACTAGGTTTTGACTGTTGATTATTTTAACTACATAGTTTGGACTGTAGTTTTTTACTAATATTTTCATAATGTACCATGTTTAGAGGGTTCCCTGTATAATTTTCAACATTAGCTGAGAGAGATTTAAGCAAAATAACATTATAACTGATTATAAAATCAAACTGATTAATTAGTGTCAATATCCAGCCCTATTTAGTAGTAAATGTTCACAATTATGTGGTTATGGTAGAGTTTTGTCTTCAGATTTCAATGCTTTAATGTTAAATAAGGTCAAATACCTGGTGTTCTAAATTACAGCTTATCGTAACATTGCTCGAACGTCTTTTACATCCTCTCTAAGATCTGCACAGCTTTTAGGCCAGTGCCAATAAATGGGCGCCGGTCTAAATCTTGGTGTTGAAAGCGGATTATATGTGTGCCTCCTCCATGCCAAGAGTCACAGCTGAACATGCTGTCCATGTGGGTGCATTCTGTGACGTGATGAAGGATGGACACTCAAATCGCTTGAAACTCCTTGGTTGTGCTGCATTCTATCAAAATATTTCTGTTGGAAGACGAGCTTATCCTTTTATCTGATGTTCCGTGTTGTGCTTTGGCAACATGTAAAGTTGCATCCAAAGCTGCTTTGATTGGGGAACGCTGCCCTGCAGAGATGGAGTATTTAATGCCCGAGTTTGTCTTGTGATTTTTAAGTTTGGGGCATATGTTGAGTGTATATATATATTTTTTAATATCTTGGCAACAACGCTTGCCAGTGAATTTGCTCCTCTGTCTTTTTGCCTTTATATTGAAACAAAAACAAAATATATATAGACCAGATCTGATTGATTGATTATGATCTGGACAAATTACCGAAGATCATCAAATGGATTAAAAATAATAAATTGTATTTGCCTGACCTAACCCTCACTTGGTCCCTATCTCTCGGTTGGGAGTCCAGCCGGGCATGCCTTATCTCCCTTCAAGGACAAACCATAGAACTGAACTCGAAAACATCTGAAGTTATGGCTAACATTCTCACAGACTCACTCGCACATACACAATACCTAACCTGATCACTACTACCGTCTGCCTGTTATCTATCTCCTCCCCCAGTCCATACAAAAATATATATGTTTAATATGTAATATAAATATATATATATATATATATATATATATATATATATATATATATATATATATATATATATATATATATATATATATATATATATATATATATATACATACATACACACACACACACACACACACACACACACACACACACACACACACACACACACACACATATATATATAAAAGAGTTTGGTACATGAGGTTAATGCAACTAAATAACAGAGTAACTAAATGAAAATTTTGTACTAAATACAACTAAACGAAAATAAGAAAAGTTTTTCTGTTTTATATTTTATTTAAGTCAAGACATTTTTTTTTTTTTTTTTTTTAAATGGTTTTAGTTTTTGATAACCATAATAACACTGATACTAAAACATCTATACATTTAATAATATGCATCAAATAATGTTCTTAGTCTTTCCTTCCTGTGATGGCTGACAAGACAATGGCAGAGGATTTGGTGCACAACAAATCCTGAGCGTCATTTACAAATATCGTATCTTGTAAAATGTGCAGTCAGTACTGCCTGATTGCGAATGCGAAAGTGAACATGATGTTGCGAGTTATCAAAATGTCTGAAATGGCTTTTTACTAAATAGGACTGTCCTATGTATGTGTCGCACATGATCTATAGAACATGGCCCTGGAGTCCAAGTTATTCCCCACTGACCTGCTTCCTTTGTCTTATACTTAATAAACTGCTTCACAGAAATTGTTGTTACTTCCTACCTACAAGCCAAGAAAGTACTGAGCATGATCTTAGCAGCAAAATCTTCAGCTTGGCCACAGGAATGATGTAGTCTGCTCTTTAAATAACCATCTTTTCTTAATTTACCTTAGGGCTGGTTGTTTTAACAAGCACTGAGTTTCACCACACAGTTGAATGATCTCTTACACCTTCCCTAGAGATCCACGGTCATATTTGTACAACTGTGTCTGGTAAAAAGGATCGTGCCATGCAGTCTGACTCGAGGGCGGCTGAGAGCTCCCTCTGCTCGATGTCAGAGGACACTGGGGAGTTTTTTCTCTCCAGAAGCAGAAACGGATAATCAAATCAGTATGTCACTCCTTGCGCCACATTGCCATGAAAATGGGCTCTTTACAACCAATGTGATGTGGCCATACAGAATCGCCTGTGTGGGTAAACGGAGCATGACACAATTGGCCTGTAAGCCATATATCACATATATCTTGCAAATGGAGTCAAATCATTTCAGCGTTAATGAAATTGGGAGATCTGCCATGCAGCTCGTGCTTATGGGAACTGCATTGAAAGTTGCGTCATTTATTGATCAAGTCGTGTTGAGTATTTTGTGCTGAGGGAAGCTGAACTTGAAAAAATATGTAAGTGTTGAGCTAAGAGGTTACACTTTTCTTATGAACCTTTTGATTGAATTTGAAATGTTTCTTTGATGGGGTCTTAATGCTGCTTGGTGTATCTGACATATAGCCTGTTTTATTCTCAAGCAAAGCGGTAGCAGTGGGGAAAAAGTTCAATCCCTCACTCTGATTTAAAATGACAGTTGATTTGATCCAGACCCGATTGGGCCTTCTGCTTCAGGCAAAACCCACTTTTTTGTTTCCTCAGAAATCACTAATCATTAGTGGAATAAAAGGATAGTTTGGCATTGACACCGAGCATGATTTGAAATTTGAAATCAAAGGACCCTTCCAGTAGGGCTGGATGATGTGACCTAAAATCAAAGTCTCGATTAGTTGAACATTTTACCTTGATTAGGATTAATGGACGATTTAGTGTTTTTTTTTTTTTTTTTTTTTTTTTTTTTTGCCCTCATAGTTCACTGACAAGGTGTGTACTGTAAATATGTTTAACAAAAATCGACTCGGCTCTGTGTCACAGAATACAGCTTGCAAGTATTGAAGTGTGATGTTTTCCATGTTGTATTGTTGTTATCGTGAATGGTGTAAAATCGCTTGAATGTTCAAACTGGCAAGCTTTTAAAGGTGCAGTGTAAATTTTAGCGGCATCTAGCGGTAACCCCTCCATTTCAAAGCATATAGAGAGTCTACATTGACCGACACAGGATAAAGATATTGTCATCTGAGACGGCAGAGAGTAGCTAGCGCTCTGTAGAGCATTTTGTCCGTTTATGGCTACTGTAGAATCATGGCGGTGCAAAATGGTGACTTCATTGTAAGGGGACCCGCGGTGTATGTAGATAGAAATGGCTCATTCTAAGATAATAAAAACAAAACGGTTCATTATGTAAGGTCTTTATACACCTCTGAAAACATAGGTATGTATATTATATTGCATTTCTTAAATACTACACACTGCACCTTTAAACATGTATAATTGACAAACTTTCATGAAGACTAAAGCGAAAGTGATCTCGCTCTGGGGCTTGCACACTGTCTGTATGTGTGTTGACTCGGTGTTTGAGTTTGCCTCCATCAGTGTTGCTTCCATGCCAGACGGGGCGGAGTCACATGATTACATACACGGTAGTATGTTTTTAAGGGGAAAGTATTAACAGGATTAAAAAAAACGAAATAACGAACATTTGAAAATTACGTCGGTTAGAGGTTCTGAATTTCAGTTTCAATTTACTTTAATCGTCCAGCCCTAACTTCCAGTGACACAGTAACCTGTTCAAGCTATTTGATATTTGTTCAACATTTTGTTTGCTTTTTATTTTGTAAATTAAATGTATAATATTGTGAAGTAATTTTACAGTTTAAAAAAGGTCTTCTATTTTAATATCTTTTAAAATGTACTTTATTCCTGTGATGCAAAGCTGAATTTTCAGCATCATTACTCCAGTCTTCAGTGTCGCATGATCCTTCAGAAATCATTCTAAGATGCTGATTTGGTGTTTAAGAAGCATTTCTTCTCCTTATTCATTTTGAAAAAAATATTTTAAATGGCATGTTCGAAAACACTTATCGATTATAATCTTTTATCATCTCTACGTATATTTGATGTTTGTTCTTATCATATATTGTTGTTGTTGTTGTTGTTATCATTATGTTGTGAAATATTTGTTTGTACGTGGTGTTATGTCTATTATGTGGTAACATGTTTCTGTGTACAAAAGCAGGTGAGCTTGACAGTTTGTTCTCAGAAGACAAGTAAATATTGTATGGTGTCAAATGTTTACACGGTAATTTTCCTGGCTTTTTTCTAACCTCTTAAAGCCAAAACCACTGTTATCTTAATCCATTTTATAATCATATGTTGCTGTAACAACACGGGTGATTTAGTAGGTGATTTTCACAACTAGTGATTTTAAAGTGAAGAGATCAACAAAAACAAGAAATTGTGAGACACGAGTATTCAATCATCACATCATAGTGGAAAAAATACTACCCATGAATTATGGATATAGATCATGGTATTAACTTGTCTGAGAATAGAAGTAGCCATGGGCTATAGGTGACCTGGCAAAACCACACAACAAGCATCACCACAGTTTCTTTTTCATGCTGTGCATATTTGTGCGCTCATGCGGGTTAATGTTAGTATTAATGGTGATAGATTGCCACAGTGATGCATCATGGAGCAGCATTCAGTGCCAGAGTTTTTAAACTTTTGTTGGGTAGCAAATTTTGTCAGGGAGGTTACTATTGAAAGCATAGTCTCCCTGTATCAAACCGAGACTTTTTGTTTCAGTAAAGCCCTATTCGCACGGGATTAGTATTATCTGGGGACCTCGTGTAATTTAGAAATGCTCGCACAGGATAAGCAAAGCCTGTGATTTTACTCATATTTACTGACTTATCTCCCGGATATGATGTCAAGACATGGCTAGATATAGCTGTATGATGTATCCTGAACGACAGTTTCTTACCATGTGCTGCTGCATGTTATCTAGGCTTGTTGCGATAGTCAGTGTTACACTGGTTACATCACTTTCCCACTGTCGTTTTTATTTTTATTTTTATTTTTTTATTATATTTTTTTATAGTAGCCTAATAAAAATCATTTAGCTCAGTTAGAGAACAGATGTTACAATTAAAAACTGAACCGAGCACAGACCAGCAGCAGGAATCAGATTTCATTTATCACAAGAGTGAGGAGCTGACAATATGACGGTGGAAGATTTGGTTTCAAAGGTAAATGTAAAAGCGACCCTTTTAAGCTCATTGTAGGCTACTGTTCTGTTTTTGTGTTTTTCATTTAGAATAATACTGAACACACTTTTCAAGCAGTTCACTCCCAAATTGGCTCTAATTCTAAAGTATAATGTGCACAGCCGCACCGGCATAACGGTGCGTGTTATGAATGCAGCCTCCATTCTTCGTGAAATATGGATAAAAATGTGCACAGGAAAAAAAAAACCTTGCAAAAAATTATATACAACCCTCTAAATCCTGGCCAAATCATAGAGATGTCGATTCGCACAGGACTAATATTATCACAGGACCTCTGTGTTTGGCGAAATATGGTAGGTCATTTGAGGGGAAATTTTTACTTTGCAAATGACAGACATGGCTGTTTCACACGGGATTAAGAACACAGACAACCTCCGCAATTATTACAAATGACTAATCCTGTGCGAATAGGGTTTAAGAGGAGGTTACTATTGAAAGCATAGTCTCCCTGTAGCAAACTGAGACACTTTCAGTAAGTGTTTTGCTGAGGGACGAAGTGGTGATGGGCAATGCCTAGCCAATGTTAGAACACATTTCTCATATAATTACAGATCATCATATAATGTGTTTTTTTTTTTTTTTTTTTTTAAAGACTTTCAAAAGTTTGGGTCATTTTATTTTTTTGTTTTAGCAAAGACGCATTTAATTAAATCAAAAGTGACAGTAAAGACATTTTATAATTTTCCAGAAGATTTCTGTTTGAATAAATGAACTTTCTTTTGATCTATTTATCAAAGATATTTGGTGGAAAAAATTGTATTAAGCAACACAACTCTAAACATTGATAAATAATAAAGTAAATCAGCATATCAGAATGATTTCTGAAGGATCATGTGACACTGAAGACTGGAGTAATGAAGCTGAAAAAATCAGCTGTGACCTCACAAGAATAAATAAAACATTTAAAGTATTTAGATAGAACATTTAATTTTAAATTCTAATAATTACAGTTTTATTATTGTATTTTTCATTTTTAAATAAATGCAGCCTAGGTGAGCATAAGAAACTTCTTTCTAAAGCATTTAAAAATCTACTGTAGTGTATAATGGGGTCCAAATAATTTTTTTATTTGGGGAAAAAATAAAACAATGTGTAAAATACTTTAGATTTAAGTTTCTCTGTTGCTAATCAAATTTGTAACTATTATTATTATTATTATTATTATTAAATTAATAAATAAAATGTTGCCAAACATTTTCGCTAGTGGACTTTTGGACCCCACCATGTTGTGGATTGTATTTTTGGCAGTAGTTAAAATATTGGCAAAGTTGATGAACTAATTTGACTCCAACTGATATGCCTGATTGCACATAGTCCTTACGTAACCTTAACGACTGGCCCAGCTTCAACCTTAAACACTGAGTGCACTTGTATAGCTTTTGCTTGGAGCCCAGAGACAAACAGACTGTTGACTTTTTAGGAAATGGAAGCATTGCTATATTGACACAGACAATAGAAGATTTGAATTTTGAATCTTGAGTGGTCTGCTTCAGGTTTATGTAAGTCATCCTACACTACTCCATGTTCACATCATGTACTGTGCCGTCTTGAATCGAACTCAGTTTTGCTTGATTGCTCTAAATAGCAGTCTATCATGGCAATTGCCGTCTGTGTATTTTGGTGCCTTTAATCTTTGCTACACAGCGGTTCTGCTCTGCTGCCATGGCGACACCCTGGTGACAGTCGCGGTGATGGACAATTGCTCTTATCTTCCAGAATGCAGAGTGACAGAGAGTGGGATTCTGGGATGCATCTCTGGCACTGGCCTGTTTTAGAACCTTTCGGCTAAAAGCATTGCCGTTCCTCTTCCCGATGAGCTTAGCAGGCCTACGCTAACATTAGCACTTCTGCTATAATTAAGCTCATAGTGTTTACTTGGCCACAGGTCATTTCACACCCAACTCTCACTACAGTGAGCCCTGGTTGTGTCTGTTTCTCAGTCATTTATGCCTGTAGAATTAAACCAGCCATCTTTGTATCCTTGTTTCTGTGCATATATTTTTTTTTTTTTGCCTGATTGCCCCTCCTTTTTTCTCTACTTCCATCACACACTCTCTTGCTTGCTCTCTCTCCATCTCTCTCTCTCTCTCTCTCTCTCTCTCTCTCTCTCTCTCTCTCTCTCTCTCTCTCTCTCTCTCTCTCTCTAGGTGGGAAACCCTCGCGTGGAGCTCACTCTCTCAGAGCTGCAGGAGATGGCCACTCGTCAGCAGCAGCAAATTGAGGCCCAGCAACAGATGCTTGTCGCTAAGGTAACACGCTCCGATGTGTCCTTTGATGGGCATCTTTTTATAGATGTTTGTTTTCATCATGTGGGGACTACACGCAAAAATTTCCTCCAGTCAGCTTTTGCAAGTAAATCAAACATTGGCATAATTTAATTCACTGACATTAAAAGGGCATGGTTTCTATTTTGATTTTATTGATAATGTGGATTGAGCATCACTTTCTTTAGACCGTAAGCAGAGTGACCATTTATTTTTGCACTGTATGGTGTATAATCAGACGCTTTGGCTTTATTTTTCAGGTAGAATTACCCAGTATTTAAATGTCTATGTTGTTTTTTTAAAATGTCAGCAAATGTGTAACTTTATTATTATAATGTTATTGGTAGACAAGGTTACAAAATAAGTGTTTTCTCTAGTGGTCTCAGACTTTTGGACCCCACTGTGAATTGTATTTTTGCCATGGTGTAACTAACAAATTGGTTAACTTTATTTGACTCCAACTGTAGATGCATTGTAGCTTTTTCTTTATTTATCCATGTACATTTGCCCTAGAACCAAACTTGCAGTTGTGTGATGTCTGAATAGCTAGCAGCTGAATATTAGCATCATATCTGTGGGAAAGGTGCTTGAGGACCATGTGTAATCGCATGCGTTGGCTTTATTTTTCAGATAAAATGTAGAATTACAGTTCTTTTTTGCCATTAAATTAGTTCCTTAAGTCAACAATCATTAAAAAGTAAGCCTTTATTTTATTTGTATTGATTTAAGCCACTGAAGTTTAATTTTGAAAAAGTGACTATAGATGGTATAAAAACAAGTAGTAACCTTAGGAAATGGGAAGAGCTGTTGACAACGGATTCATTTGTCATTTATTGGTGATTTAATTCACACTGTCATTTTTGGGTGTTCACTCATATTTGCACTTATTTTTGCAATATTTGCATTGGCTTCTAATATGAGAAAGATATTTGCCCACTGTCCATAAACCATAATCTTTATGCTGAAAAAAAAAAAAAAACATTAAAGTTTCAAGCAAACTGCCATGTTTATGTTATGCAATGCAAATAACTGTAATTAAGACATTTCTGGGGAAAAAAATTGGTAATTAATGTGTTAAGTATCCCTGTAATTATTCAAAACACAGCTGCTTGTTGGGTAAACCTCTAAGTTTGTTTATGAAGCAGCTTAAGCTCTTTATTATCATTGTGCAATGTTGTTATTAGATATTTTAAGTTACTGACCTCATATTTGTTTTCCTCTGTGCCATTTATAGGTCATTACAGTAGGCTGTTCTGACCATTATAAGGGTGTTAGTCATGGGAACCGCAGGCTGAGGCGGGAAACTGGACGAGTCCGAAAATGCCAATTATGTAGCAAACAACTCTGACATGCTCTGTATGCGGTGGCAGGCATTTCTCATCCACACTAGCGCTAAATAGCTTAGTTTCTACCTTCAGCAAAGAGTGTTGTGTGGAATCTAGAACTGGTCACACTTACAGACTGTTCCAGGATCAGACCCGATGGGAACACTGATCTCAGAGCTGTTTGAATTATTATTGCTGTGAGTCGATGTGCTGTGATGACTATGAGCCTCCAGTCATTGAAAGTCCACCATGTGCTATTTTTAGTTTTCTCACTCACTCAGATACACTGTTTCCATTTCACTGCATCTGTTTGTGTTCCCTGCAGATAGAGAAAATTTACCAAAATATTAATTTACCTAATTGCTTTTATTTTCTCTTAGTTACTCAATAAGTCAGGTTTGTAAGCAGCATCTTTTCCCACAGGTACTACTATTGCTCTTAATAGCAAATGTCCCCATGCTTGACACTGACAGTAAATCACTAGGTTGTCTGTCTTGTTTAAGTGATGTATTGTGATGTAATGACAAGATTGCATGGTGTTGTCTTGAATGCACTTTACTCTGTTAGGGCACTGCAGATACCCTGGGCTTAAACATTACTTTTCCTTTTCTTTGTGCAAACATAGAGATGTTTTCCTTTAGGACGACCATTCAACATTTGCAAGTGTAATTGTGTAGTCTACCATAGTCTGATTCAACGCGTCTCTGATTCGCTAGCATCTCTGGATACCTAGTATACAAATGACATATACCTTAACACCTTTTTACTGTAATGTTGGGAATTTGCCAAAAAGGAGGTTTTTATGTCACAACAGTGCCGAAAATTTGACCGTAAAGCTCATTAGCGAATTATTTGATTTTGCCATTTAAGCTGTCGTAAGGTCAAAATAAAGGCCTGTGATAGTTGTTGAGTGGTTCAGTACATTCTCTGATTGCCCTTGACAATTTACTGCTTTTTTTGCATGCTCATCTATGTATTGTGTCTGCAGGAACAGCGATTGCGCTATCTGAAGCAGCAGGAGCGACGGCAGCAGCAGGCTGTGTCTGAGACCGAAAAACTACAGAGGCTGAAGGAGAGGGTGGAGAGCCAGGAAGCCAAACTCAAGAAGATCCGTGCCATGAGAGGCCAAGTGGACTACAGCAAAGTCATCAATGGCAACCTGTGTATGTACTTGCTTGATCACTGACTTTAGCATTCATCTGAGTAGATACGTTACTGGTCACTGCTGATTATGATGTGGTTTTGACCTTTTGCGTGGCTGTGTTAAGCCAGCTTGCTTCATGTAAGTAGTTGTGTGAGAGGGCACTGAGCTTCCAACTGCGTCTGTGAGCACATGTACACATAAATACACATGCTGTAAGGTCAGGATTAGGACTGCGATGGCCTGTGAATTGTAATGATCTCACTTAATGCCAACTCTCCCACACATGCAACTCCAGATGGGATTGTCCACTCCGCTGGAGATGAGTCTTATAAAATTAGATTTTTGTGGATTGTTGTAAGTTTTTCATGGTAGGTTCATGGTGACGATTTTCTATTTATGAAGCATATTTTCTATAGTTTTAGTATTTTGTTCATGTTGTGCTAGGCATCCCTGTTGAAAAGTATGTTTTGAAGCATGGCAGCTGGTTTGAGCTTGTTTAAGCTGGTCAAGTGCTGGTCTTAAGCTAAGAAACTAGCTCCAGCTCAAACCAGCTGCCATGCTTCAAAACATACCTAACCAGCATATGCTGTTTTTTTTTGTTGTTTTTTTTCAACAGGGATTTAGGCTATGTTATGGTTAGGTTATGAAAGCAATAAAAGTAAGTTTTGCTGTATAGAATATATCTGTTCAGCCTGCTAGTTCTGCATTTTGAATGAGCTCTTGTACAACATGTGCAGCCATGCATTTATATTTTCATTGAACATTAATTAATAATCCTATAGTAATGGAGAAAGTATGTCGGCTCATGTATGTCTTGTGTTTGCACGCAAGTTTGCGTGTGTATAACTCTGCTGTGTTCTGTTAGCCGCAGAGATCGAGCACATCAGCGGGCTGTTCCAGGAGAAGCAGGCGGAGCTGCAGGCGGCCGTCTCGAGGGTGGATCAGCTCAGCCAGCAGCTGGAGGACCTGAGGAGAGGCAAACTGAATGGCTTGCAGACCCTCGGGGGTCAGGTCACCGGCAACGCTGCCCTGGAGCTCCGCAAACTCTACCAGGAGCTGCAGGTATGGGCACAGTTTAGCCATTATTACATTCAAGAGATTTTGTTGTGGTGGATTTTTTTTTTTTTTTTTTTTTTTTTTTTTTTTTTTTTTTAAATCTTGAAATATTAAAGGTACAATATGTAAGATTTTTGCATTAAAATATCAAAAAATATGGATAGAAATATTTTTATATGAGTTGATTTGTGTACTTACATTATCCAAAATGTTTCCAACAATGCTTAAATCCAGAGAAATCTATATTTCCACCCCCACAGATGGTCAGTGAAAGTGCTTAAGTTTCAGGAAATGTTGATCAGGATCATTGGTTGTTCGGCAACCAGGTTTTCATTTCTATTATGTATGAAGATTAAGTATGCCAGCATTTTTTTTAAAAGTTGCCAGCCACCGCCAGCATTTTTGATCATTTTCACAAAATTTGGCCCCCAGAATATTTTGTTGTATGAATATCTGCACATGCAAAATGTAAAAAAAGAAAGAACAGACCCTCTGCTTTTAAACAAAAATAACCAAAACAGTTTTATTCTAGTTTAAATAACAAAAATAGTTTTATTCTAGCTTAATGTATTTTTTCCCCACACTTGAATGTGGGTATTAAGTTTCATAAAAAAAAACAAAAGCAACCTTTTGAGCAAAAAGCTGAGAATTTCATTTTTGTCAGAAACTACATCCAGATCGTATTCATAACGATGATCAAAACATAGATGAAGTAGATCGTATCCAACAGCCCCAAAGCTTGTCCTGTACCTCATTCTGGGTCGTTATTTTATTTGGTAATTTTAAGCATTTTTTCATTATATTTAAATATTTAATTTTGATCACGTTATTTTACATATGCATCTGCTTACACGGAAAGCCTGAAAATTCCGTCAATGGCAGGGAAGGAGTTAAGAGAAAAACCAAAAATGTGACTTTGTTATAGAAACATGGAATCAGCCATAAACGTAGATCTTGATTATTAGTCTGTGTATATCTGTGCTACTAGTATGTGTGCTTGTTATTTCTGTCAGTGATATTGATCTTTTTTTGCATTTTTCCCCACCCCATCAGATCCGCAATAAGCTGAATCAGGAGCAGAACAGTAAACTTCAGCAGCAGAAAGAGCTGTTGAATAAGAGAAACATGGAGGTGACTCTGATGGACAAGCGTATCAGTGAGCTCAGAGATCGACTGTACAAGAGAAAAGCTGAGGCACGTCAAAAAGAAAACCTTCCTGTAAGGCCACGAGAGTGCATCACTCACTCACTCTTAGTTTCTTAGTTTCATTTTTTTGTTGTTGTTCAGAAGCCATTCAGACATCTAGAGAATAAATCTGTTTTTTGGAATTTCAACTAGGCTCATTACCCTTTTTTGTTTCCTTTTTTGTTTCCTTTTTTGCACCTTTTTTTTCCTTTTTCCCCTTCCTGCAGCTGAATAGAGTAAATGGTCCTCCCTCTCCACAGCCTGCTCATGGAAACACCGGCCGTGTGGCTGCCGTGGGACCCTACATCCAGGTCCCAGTGCCAGGCAGGCAGGAGGGTTATGTAGTGCCTCCTGAACCCCTCAAACCTCAGTCACTGGGTGTCAACACCCCAGCCAACCATGCCCGCTCCAAATCAGGTCAGCCCTGAAACACTGACTTCTGCATGATAACTGCAAACATTTATTTGGAATTAAATGGTGCCAAATAAATGGTACCCTTTATGTCTGTTTATCTTTATCCTACATTGTGAATCAGCTTTATAATTTTGTAATACATAAAATGTATCCACATTGGGTTGAATATGAAGCTGCTTTGATCACTTCTGATCAATGGTAGTCTGTATTTATGTCTACATTTAGTCTTGCAGATCCAGACTTTTGATTTACCTGCATAAAGTCTAGTCAGCTTATTTCCAGCTTATATCAAGAAGTGCTCACTTAGGCTTTTTAAAGCGAACAACCACATTTCATTTTGTTGTCACATCATGTTTAAGTTCAGTCAATTCTTTTAATAGACCAGCAAGCAATGATGTTTATTCAAATAATGTCTCTGTGACTGTTGTACAGAAAACACCAGAAAACACTCTCTGCTTATTTCTCAGTGTTATGGCCCATAACCAAACTATATATTGTTTGTTTTTATAAAAAAAATAATAATGGATATGGGTCAAACGTATATACAAACCCGATTCCAAAAAAGTTGGGACACTGTACAAATTGTGAATGAAAAAGACTGCAATAATTTACAAATCTCATAAACTTATATTTGATTCACAATAGAATATAAATAACATATCAAATGTTGAAAGTGAGACATTTTGAAATGTCATGCCAAATATTGGCTCATTTTGGATTTCATGAGAGCTACACATTCCAAAAAAGTTGGGACAAGGAAAAAAAGTTGGGAAAACGCCTGTGCTTCTGGATCATGTTTAGATATGGCTTCTTTTTTGACCTATAGAGTTTTAGCCGGCACCGGCGAATGGCACAGTGGATTGTGTTCACCGACAATGTTTTCTGGAAGTATTCCTGAGCCCATGTTGTGATTTCCATTACAGTAGCATTCCTGTATGTGATGCAGGGCCGTCTAAGGGCCCGAAGATCACGGGCATCCAGTATGGTTTTCCGGCCTTGACCCTCACGCACAGAGATTGTTCCAGATTCTCTGAATCTTTGAATCTTTCACTGTAGATGATGATAACTTCAAACTCTTTGCAGTTTTTCTCTGAGAAACTCCTTTCTGATATTGCTCCACTATTTTTGGCCGCAGCATTGGGTTAATTGGTGATCCTCTGCCCATCTTGACTTCTGAGAGACACTGCCACTCTGAGAGGCTCTTTTTATACCCAATCATGTTGCCAATTGACCTAATAAGTTGCAAATTGGTCCTCCAGCTGTTCCTTATATGTACATTTAACTTTTCCGGCCTCTTATTGCTACCTGTCCCAACTTTTTTGGAATGTGTAGCTCTCATGAAATCCAAAATGAGCCAATATTTGGCATGACATTTCAAAATGTCTCACTTTCAACATTTGATATGTTATCTATATTCTATTGTGAATAAAATATAAGTTTATGAGATTTGTAAATTATTGCGTTCCTTTTTTATTCACAATTTGTACAGTGTCCCAACTTTTTTGGAATCGGGTTTGTAAATCAATCGACACTTGATGCCACTTAAGACGACTCCAAAAAATTATACAAAATTATTCACAAAAGATGTTTACAAAAATATATATTAACGACTAAAGACAGCGACAAATAACAGTACACAGATAGTGTACGGCCAGTGATCATATCATGAGGAACAAAGAGAAAGCGAGCATGCCGTTGACGCTGTTGAGACCTATATTTTAGAAATCCCAGATGATGTCACTCCTCTCCCATTGGGGATTCCCTCTCTCAATGCCACCTTTGGACACAGAAATAAATTAAACACAGGCAGACGTAACAGTCAGACACAGCTTGGAAAACTAGTTTTGCTCATGAATGTCTACTTCACTTTCTACTAAGTGTCTCAAGCAAAACACTTTTTGAAAGATTTGATGACTCTCTTTCTAACTTTGGCAAATCCAGCAACTAATTCTTACTCAGAATTTTATCTGCTTGATACCTTGTAAATACGACTTGTGACAGACAATGTAACAGCCAGCCAGTTGGTTTGAAAGACTCGTTTGTTGTCTAAAGCCCAAAGTATATTTCAATGGCTGGTATATGCGTACAGCCAAACGTGTACCGTTTCAAAGTATACTTGATTTCATCACTTGCTCGAAAGCAGACGCTCGACACGTTGTTGTCCTGTCTCTTTGTTTTTCCGACTGTGAAATGCTGGCCTGGGCCAGTATTGCCACCTTGTGGACCATCTAATTAGTGCAAAATGTGTGTTTAGAAAAAGTAGCTCAAACCGTAGAGTGAGGCGTTAACAATACCAAGGTCAGAGACTGCATGAACTAATTAAATGTATACCTTGAATGCAATGTAATTTGCTTAGAATGAAAGCCAAATGCATAAATGTAAATAGTGCTTTGGTACTTCTCTTAAAGATCACAGAATGTATCCCATCGCTTTCTGCTGTGGGTTCACTCTCTTTAATTACTGTTTTATTATGAAGTTGATTTCTCATTTTCTTCTTCTAACCTCTCGTGTCGTTTCTGCTCTGTGCTGTGAATATATGTGTGTGTGTGTGTCTCTTTTCTCTTTGCTGTCCCTGTACTTTGATGTTGTGGAATTTGTGGGGGGGATTAGATGGAGTGAGAAAACCTCCTGGCCCCTGGAAGGTCTCTGATTTAGACATCATAGTGGACCCGATTGCTCCGCCCCTTCCAGAGCCCCGCCCAGGCCCTGGGGCTCCACCCCCAGTCACCTGCTCTACGGCAGGGTTGGACGGCGCTTCTCGTGAGTGGGAAGGTGTCTGATGGAAGGCAGGACGAATGGCCTATGAACCTTATTCAGTGTTGTGAGCAGGATCAATGCAGTCGGCCTAATCTCTGTGACTTAGTTACATTACCCCATATGGCTCATGAGTCTCAATACAGAAACACATAATGAATAAGTAAATTAGTGTCATTGATCATGTGACTCCCTTGTAGAGACAGATTTTCTTGCTTCCATTGAAGCTCAAGATGGTCCTTGGATCATCTCAAATCATTCCGGAGAACATGATCAAGTTTGTGTCCAACTCGAGTCACGAGTGCTGCTGTCATTAAAGCGAAAGAGAATAACCAAACATGAAGACATTCTGAAATTCATGTTAACTTTCAAATTGAAACGTCTTACTCTATTGCTGATAATATGCACTAGTTTTGGTGGTAAGATTTTTTAAATGTTTTTTTACTCACCAAGGCTACATATATTTGATCAAAAATATATTGTGAAATATTATTACAATTTAAAATAACTGTTTTCTATTTGAATATAAATGTAATTTATTCCTTTGATCATTACTCCAGTTTTCAGTGTCACATGATCCATCAGAAAACCTTCTATGATTTACTGCTCAAGAAACATTTCCTCAAAGTTTTTCAGGATTCTTAAATTAATAGGAAGTTCAATAGAAAAGCAAAAATTTTTTGACATTTATACATGTCTTTGTCCCTTTGATCAGATAACGTTCTTGCTGAATGAATATTAATTTCTTTAAAAGAAAATCTGACTTTTGGACTCCTCTGTATCTAAGCAAACTGAATTGCTGAGTCTCTTACAGATGATTTAACTTTCTTCCAGGCAGTAGCAGTAATTCTGCTAAAGTTCATATCCACTTTTAAAAATCGCAGAGGGGAAATTTTCCAAACAGAATGTGGCTTAAGAGAGAAGTCAAAATTACAGTTTTTTTTCATGGGCAGTAGTACCTTAATGATACACTCGATCCCTCTGCCTGGTCAATTAAATCCACTCTACTCTTTACTGTAATTCAATACAAGTCAAAAGCTGCTGATCCTGTCTTTTGAGAGTATGTGTGTATATGATTGTGTTTGCAAGAATGTAATTGAGGTAGATTGTGTGAGTTCTCATGAGTGAGAGTGAATGTATGTGCTGGAATGAGAAACTCTACCCTGATTAGGTTCACTGGGCTTTCTACTCCTTCCTCAGTACATTAAAACTCACTAAATTACTGGTTCCATTTCATCATTCTCTAACATTCAGCTAACTTGTTGACTTCACACAAAATGTACACCACACATCAAGGTCGTTCAAGCTCTGAAATTGTCAAGATATCTTGCAGTCAGCATTATTCATGAAGGCTTTGCAGAATAGCATTATCTTACAATTTAGGGCCATCTGAACTATTCTTGTAAACTTAATTGCCACATACAAGATTGTAACACTTCATGTCTCCTAACTCAAAAACATACCTAGACATCTTTAGAAGTTGTGTCTAATACATTAGCAGTGCAGTTCGTCATACTGCGCTAATCATAAATGTACTTGTGAGGGGTTCTGTAATTTCTAATCTTGTTCTAATGGTGCTTTCCTTTCCCTTTCTAGCTAATGATGCCAGTTGGCCCACCCTCAACAAGAGCAACGCATCAGTCAAGCCACTTGACTGGAAGGAATCTGGAACGGACACGACAAGTAAAACGACATCACCTGCAGGCACTCCTGCAGATAAGGTGTGTCTAACTAACACCAGCATACACAAAAAAATACTCTCATTATTTTACCATCGTAAAGTGTTTTCCTGTGTTCCCTCCCCACCTTTAGATTCAGGATTCCAGTAAAATGGGCTCCGTTCCTCCTCTCAACAAGCCCCAGCCTCCCCCATATGGAGCCCATACCAGCAACCACCCCCTCTCATCTGCCAACTCGGGTTCCACCAGCTCCTTGGATCGCCGCAAGGACGTTCCTCTCCGGCCAGTGCCCAGCTTGCCCAACAACCCACCGCCACTGCCGGCCTGGCCCCGTGTCCCCCCTACACCCACCGGCTCGTCATCTCAGCAGATCCAGCAGCGCATTTCTGTGCCCCCCAGCCCCACCTTCCAGCCCAGTCCACCCTTTTTCCCCCCCGGGGAGAGACCAGACCCTCCTCTAGCTGTTGCGGTAAGGCCGTTCATCCCAGATAAGGGCTCCAGACCGCAGTCACCCAGAAAAGGCCCAGCCACCATGAACTCAAGCTCCATCTACCACATGTACCTACAACAAGCAGCCCCAAAGAACTACCCTCTGAACATCAAGCCTGCAGTCAAAGCAGGTATACATCAGTAACTGATTTAATATTAAAGTTCAACAGATTACTACTTATATTGGCAGTTTGTTCTCACCTTTAAGGCAATTTTCTCATATCAGGTGTAAGTATTGACACACAAGCTAATACTGTACAATTATGCAGGGAGACTTCTAACTTGGTAACAGCAGAATGGAACAGTGCAGGTGTCTTTTTAACTTTACACAGTGTTTTCAAAAATGCACCACTTACAAGAAAGACTGAAAAAACAGCTACATCATGCTATCTATCTTTGACACCTGCATCACAGATGTCAAAGATAGATAGCATTTTACATAGAAAAATAATAACAAAATAAAACTGTGCAGACAGATGCAAGAATGAAGTGTCTTCCGTGAATGATGAGGTTCATTTCTTGATCATGTTCTTGTGTTTTATTCCTGAGTAGAGTATAATTTAGTATTTTCTTCTTTTTGTCTGCAGTATATGGTAAGCCAGTCCTACCTCCCAGCTCTACACCCCCCTTCCCCTTACCTTTCGGGGGCTCTGGGGCCTTTCCTGCTCTGCAGGGTCCTGGAGGAGATATGTTCGATGTTGAGCTGGACCTCGATGGACAAATCATAGGTGTTCCTGAGCCGCCTCCACCCAGTGTAGACCACATCCCACGACCTCTCAGCCCCACTAAACTCACACCCATGGTGCACTCCCCAATGCGCTACCAGAGCGATGCTGAACTGGAAGTCTTGCGCAAGAAACTGGCCAATGCTCCACGGCCACTTAAGAAGCGCAGCTCGATTACAGAGCCAGAGGGACCCAATGGGCCCAACATCCAGAAACTTCTCTATCAGCGGTTCAACACCCTGGCTGGAGGGATGGAGGGAGGAATTGGAGGTGGAAGTGGAGGTGGAGGAGTGACTCCATTCTACCAGCCCTCCATTACCACAGGTGAAGTGCTCTTTGATGCAGACAATGGAAATCCACCCTCAGAAACACCTACCACACCCTCTGAGGGTGCTGTTGTTGAGGATGTTGTCCTGCAAGGTGACGCCAATGATAATGAACCCCTAGAGCAAGCAGATGAAAAGCTGACCCCTCCGGCACCAGAACCATCAGAAGACAGTAACAATAATCCTGCGGAAACTTTAGCGATTTTGCCGAGTCCTGTAGCTGAGGCCAGCACCCCTGAAGAAGCAGACACCTCACCCTCATCCCAGCCCACGGTTTGTCTACTGATACACACCCATACTCAATTTTTTTTGTTTAAAAAATGGTTTAATTTTACATACAATACACTGCCGATCAACAGTTTGGGGTCATATTTTTGATGAAATCCCAGAGCTCTCTGACCCCTCCATAGACAGCAATCACTTTCAAGGTCCAGAAAGGTAGGAAAGACATTGTTAAAATAGTCCATGTGACTACTAGCCTGACGTTGTCATACTCAATTCTGGTCAGAATATGAGTCTGATACTGCTCCATTGGGCTGTGATTATTGGGGCGTGTTTCAACCGAACCAGGCAAGACCTCAATTGGATAGACCTACAACCAATCAGAGCAACGGAGTAAATGACGTACGTTGAGCGACACATAGTAGTGGGAAGTTCAGATAATTTTACGGACTCGGATCTTTGAATCTCGTTCAGCAAAATGAACGAAACTTTTTTTTAAAAGGTTTGCATGCAGTCCCGAAAAGAATTGGGACAGAATTGATTAGTTCACCTCTCGAGTCTTCGGGTTCGAGTCATTCATTCACCAACTCACAGCCCCATCGGCTGAATGCAGAAGATCCTGTACAGAACCGATGGCCTGTAGCACATGCACGGTCAACACAAAATGAATGAATCGCTGTCTGAGACGACTCGTTGTTCTCGGTCATATTTAAGATTTGTTCAAAAAGAACGAATCGTTCATCACTAACGCATAGTTACCAACAGAACTCAACTCCACGCACGTTGGAAGAAGATGATGAGTGTAAACGATCTTTGCCGATGTTGTAAAAAATAATTTAAGGATACACAGAGTATTTACTAACACAATCATTATTTTTGAGAGAAATGGTAACAGTGAATGCATATGCGAACAAGTTCTCCGTTTAGGATTAGAACAAATTCAACCCAACCACTCTTTGGTAACGTGGATGATTACGTTACTGTTGATCATCTGTCCATCATCGTATAAAGCCATCCTGATCGTTTGATTGGTCCTAACAGCTTCTGTTCAGGCATAGTTACTCCACAACGGATCAAGTTCAGACCGAACTGCCCGACCTCAAATGTTGTGGTGGGGCTAAGTTCGGCTGGAATCCAGGCTATGTGACTACAGTGGTTCAACCTTAATTTTATGAAGCGACGAGAATACTTTTTGTGCACAAAAAACAAACAAAAATAACTTTATTCAACAATTTCTTCTAACCTGTGTCAGACTCTTAAGCTGTTGACATTGTGTAAACTGTGCAGTGCTTCCAGAACACCGGCTTACCATTGGCCGCCGCTATTCACGTGAGAACCACGACGCATGCGCATGAGTCATTATGCCATATCACATGGATGATTTGAACGATCTTTCTGGGCCTTGAAATTGCTGTCTATGGAGGGGTCAAAGAGCTCCCAGATTTCATCAAAAATATCTTCATTTGAGTTCTGAAGATGAACGAAGGTCTTACGGGTTAGGAATGACGTGATTAATGACAGAATTTAAATTTTTGGGTGAAATAACCCTTTAAGCAGCACAACTGTTTTCAACATTGATTAAAAAAATAAGAAATATTTTGTGAGCCCCAAGTCAGCATATTAGAATGAAATCTATCCCAAACTTTTGAACAATGGTATATGCAACAGTGTGCACATGCAGCACAGCCATATGAATGCAGGGAATTTTACTTATGTTCTCATGTGCCTAGTGAGTTGTAAGATGTCATGACAGACATTTCCTGTTTCCATCCTCTCTTCTCACACTGACAGCTACTCTCAATTGCTGTACTGTATGTATTGGAAAGTCTCGTCGTGTTGACCTTGTTAATGTTTACATCACTACTATATCAGCGGATATAGATACACCAGATATTGATTTCACTGATTTGAACAAACCAATCAGATTATATCACTTGCAGTAGTACAGTCAGTCCTAAAAAATTAGGTTATATGTGCTGTGTGAACAAAGCCTATTGGTCCATGTCCTCAACAGGGCAAACGCACTAACCTAAAGAAGCCCGACTCTGAGCGGACGGGTCACGGCCTTAGAGTGAAGTTCAACCCACTCGCCCTGCTGCTGGATGCCTCACTGGAGGGCGAGTTTGACCTCGTACAAAGGATAATCTATGAGGTATGTATATTGATGTATGCCATGTGGTGTAGTGAACTGATATTGCAGACACAGATGGTTTTTGCCCATCTTTATTAACCAATTCCTGTTTAATTCTTTTCATTTCATAGGTTGACAATCCCAGCACCCCTAATGATGAGGGCATCACACCCCTCCATAACTCAGTGTGCGCTGGACACCACCACATCGTCAAGTTCCTGCTGGACTTTGGTGTTAATGTGAATGCAGCAGACAGTGATGGCTGGTGAGGACACATTGTTGAGTCTGTCAGTGTGAAAGAGATTGATCAGTCAATTAAAGCTAACAGGTGGTGAGTAGACGGAGTCACTGATGTGTGTCCGTGTGTGTAGGACGCCCTTGCATTGTGCCGCCTCCTGTAACAGTGTGCACCTGTGTAAGCTGCTGGTGGAGTCTGGTGCTGCCATCTTTGCCACCACCATCAGTGATGTGGAGACAGCAGCAGACAAATGTGAGGAGATGGAGGAGGGTTACATACAGTGCTCACAGTTTCTCTATGGTAAGAGCATCTTTCTTTTCCTCTCCAAGTCTCCAGAGAATTACGGTATTTGTCCTTCTCTCACACCATCTGAATTTGATAGCGATTAAGAAAATAGTTTTCTAAAATTAACCAAATAATCAATTTGTGCATCTCATATTGTACAAATTCATCTACCAAACGTAGTCTAAAGCCCAATTTATACTTCTGTGTCGAGTGTACATCATAGGCTGTGTGTTACACGCATATGCATATATATAATCTTTAAAGAGAAATGTCAGAGGATTTTGATAAATGAGAAGAGGAGCTTGTGTTTTTGTCCCAGCCCTATTTGTTTGAACCGCGAGAGGCGTCAAAGCTTACGCTACTCCTACATCCGACGTCATACATCGTGTCATATATATATATATATATATATATATATATATATATATAATTAAAGAGCTTGTTCACCCAAAAATGACTCCATGATTTACTCACCCTCAAGCCATCCTAGGTTTACATGACTTTCTTCTTTCAGACGAATACAGTCAGAGTTATATTAAATAATGTCCTGGCTCTTCCAAGCTTTATAATGGGAGTGAATGGGGGTTGAGATTTTGAAGCCCAAAAAAAAGTGTATCCATCCATCATAAAAGTACTCCACACGGCTCTGGGGGGTTAATAAAGGCCTTCTGAAGTGAAGCAATGCATTTGTGTAAGAAAAATATCCATATTTAAAACTTTATAAACTAAAATAACGGCAGACGGCCGTATGCGTCGATTTATGGTGAAAAAGTAACACCTGACCCGATGCGATGACAAACAGGGAAGCACAGAGGATAGAGCAAAACAAAACACTGGTCATAAATTAGAAGTCCAAAACAAGAATCTTTAAAGAGAAATGTCAGAGGATTTTGATAAATGAGAAGAGGAGCTTGTGTTTTTGTCCAGCCCTATTTGTTTGAACCGCGAGAGGCGTCAAAGCTTACGCTACTCCTACATCTGACGTCATGCATCGTGTCAGGGGAAACTCTTTTGGCGCGAGTCGACTTGCATGGGCCGTCTGCTGGAAGCTAGTTATTTTATCGTTTCACTTCAGAAGGCTTTTATTAACCCCCTGGAGTCGTATGGATTACTTTTATGATGGATGGATGCACTTTTTATTAACTTCAAAATCAGGACTGTCATTCACTGCCATTATAAAGCTTGGAAGAGCCAGGACTTTTTTTAATATAACTCTGATTGTGTTCATCTGAAAGAAGAATGTCATATACACCTAGGATGGCTTGAGGCTGAGTAAATCAGGGGGTAATTTTCATTTTTGGGTGAAAATTCTATTTCACAAATTTTACACAAAAATAAGCAGCACAATTTTTTTCAACATTTATAAGAAATGTTCCTTGAGCAGCATATCAGAATGATTTCTGAAGGATCATGTGACTCTGAAGACTGGAGTAATGATGCTGAAAATTCAGCTTCGCCATCACAGGAATAAAAAAAAATAAAAAATAAATATTAAAATAGAAAATGTATATCACAATATTACAGTTTTACTGTATTTTTGTTTAAAATAGATGTAGCCTTGATGAGCGTAAGTGTCTTCTTTCAAAAACATTGTACTGACAAACTTTTAAATCAATAATATTACTCGGGTGTAATCAATTTTTTTTTGTGTGTGGTGCTCATGCTATAATATTGTATCGCACGAGACATTTACATACCATACTAAGACGTCTTTCTTTCTCTGTGTTTACAGGCGTGCAAGAGAAGATGGGCGTGATGAATAAAGGAGTTGTGTACGCTCTGTGGGAGTATGAGGCTCAGAGCGCAGATGAGCTTTCCTTTCAGGAGGGTGACGCCATTACTGTCCTACGCAGGAAGGATGATACCGAGACTGAGTGGTGGTGGAGTAAACTCAACGACAAAGAGGGCTATGTGCCACGTAACCTATTGGGGGTAGGTGCAAACATGGGCTGTAATTGTGATTTACTTTAGTGTGTATTGATTGTGGTACGCCACATTTTTAAAGTACTTGACCGATTCAATTTAATGCATCCTTGCTGTATAAAAGTATTTCTTCCTTTTTAATAATAGTGCATATTATGAAATGGCATTAATAGTGATGTGTTTCTTCGTTTCTCTGTAGCTGTACCCCAGAATAAAACCACGTCAGAGGTCTCTGGCGTAACCCTCTACTGGGTGACTGACTGGACTGATGTCTTGAGGTGTCGAGCCTCCATCTTTCACCTCTGTGCCACTTGGACGACAGAAGGGGTGAAGCTGCTAAGCCCTGAACCCGGAGGCACAATCAGCCACACTACCCACAAACACACTCTCCAGGCCAAACAAGCAGCCTCAGGTTTCTCGGTCTGCCCCCATCAGCTCTGCTTCCAGGCCTCCGTATCTCCCCCTCCGCTCCTCTCACGGTTTCTTGTATCCATGTAAAATATAGCTGTACATCACACCTAAGGGGATCAAGCACTAATCACTTTGACAAGAGCTTTCCTTTATTTGTAGTTGCTTACCCATGATGCTTTGCTGAAAGGACCAGGGCAGGCAGTGCTCTTTGTCAGAGAGAGAATTCTGTGTACTTCTAATTGAACCGGATGAATGAGAGTTGATATGTTATATGTGTTTTATAGCTCATCTACAAAACGAGTGTATAGACAGGAAGTATATGAGAGCAGAGAACAAAAATATACATAGTTTGCATAGAACGATTATTCTGATCTATGACTGATAAACCCCATATACTGATAAGCATGTATATGATTCATAAAGGTGCATATAAGTGAGGGTGTATGTGTTGCGTATGGGATTTATGTATGCTGTAAGTGAGATTTTCTTTTGTCACTGCAGTGTGCATCATGCATCAGTGTGAAGTGCAGAGATTTTCACAGCATTGGAGTGTTTTGAAGAGTGTGTGAAGTGTGCAGAGAGATTAAGATGGACCATCATTATACAATCAGTATTTAGCCTACAGAAACTGACACTATACGTTCAGGATTTGGCTGGGGTGCGACAGCTTGCTTCAATTCAGCTGAAAACGTTCTCCGCATTTACATTTATTTAACACTTGTTTTTTTCCTTCTTTGTTTTTTAAATGTTGCTTTATATTATACCAGCCCATTCCACTCCACTCCTGTTTTTAGTCATGTGATTTTTATATTCTGCCGCCGAGGCAGTGAAGAGCTTTATTGTGGAGTTTAACCTTGTAAATACTGTGAGGATGGGAGAGGAGACATGCTTGACTCAGTGCTGTTAGACTTAACTGCCCGTGTGGGCTTCTGTGAAATACAGTGACTCGCACCTTGTGTTCTATACATGTGCACAAATAAAAAGAAATGAGTCGTAGCAAGAAATCATGTCATCTTGTGTTATTATGATCAGTCTCTGTGTTTTTGCTTGATAAATTGATTTTAACATCTGGTTTAAAGCTCTTTTAGTGGCCTTTTTAGTCATGCCTGGTTGCAAGAAGCAATTTCACACCTGATGGAATGAATATTAAGAAAAGCTAAAAGCAAAGCACTGTATTTGGGGCACATCATACAGCCTAGCTCTCGGGTCACATTCTGTATTTCATAGTATTTAGAGTACTAACACACGCTAGGTTATGTTCTTAAAGCAACACTAGGGCTGAATTCAAAATCACATCCTAAACCCTCATTCACTATTCCCTAGGTTAGTCCACTAATACAGCTCAGTTGAAGGAGTGAATGAATTAGGACATGGTTCGGACTATAGTTTCAGACACCACTACAAATGTCTGTCCCCTCAAATAATGCCCTATTTGAGGATATAGGGGGCGATTTCGGATTCAGCTTAACTTTTAAACAAAACTGCATTCGTCTTGCGGAAGAACATTGTAGCCGGAGTTACTTCTCTGTTTATGTCTATGACGAGTCACGCAGGTACTGTGCTACTCCGCAGCGGTGCCGACCCGACTAAATTAGTCCGAACATAAACGTGTACCGTAGTGATTCAGAATAAGACAAAAACGCGGTTTGGAAAACTGATTAAATGTACTCGTTTTATAAATTTAGTAAATTGAGCACAAGAAAGTTACATAGTTTTGCTTTAAATGTTCATTAGTCAAATACCAAAAATCCTAGAGAAAGTATTTTAAACAATTAGACATACATTTAGAGCAAAGATTAATTTACATGCATGGCAATGACCCAAGGTTTGAAAGATTTGAGTATTCGCTCATAAATCCAACTAATCTTGTAGAATATGAGCAAATGTGCATTACACATTTAATCAATAAGTCGAATTAATTCGATTAAAATTAGTCAGTCCATTTTAAAATCGAATAGCGAAAAAGCGGTTGTGATAGTCACTTTACTCATCGTGGATGTTACTTCTCTGCGATGTCAGTCTACAAAGATTTTTATATTTTATAGCGATTGTTGGGTTAAAAGTGTCATCTAAAATGTATTTTGTAATTAAAGGGGTTTACCTTCATTGTAGTCTCCAAGAAAAAAAAAGAGCGATTTCTTAGATGACATTGTTGGATCGATACCTGTTGTATACGGGGAAACTATGGTTACCGAAGTGTTTGTAACTGCATTCATGGTTTCCGCAAAATTTAAAGTATTAAGAGATCAAAACCAAGTCCTTTTGGATGCATATCCTATTATGGCCACTGGGTGGCAGTACACGACCGGTTTGAAAGCAGCATTCAAAAGCAACCCCTTTTGAAATCTATAACTACAGTAGACTTCAAACCACAAAAGCGCTTAGAGTGTTGTTCTTGTATCAAGGCAAATCAGTAATGATCTTGTGACTGTTTGTCCCCTTATAAAAGTGACCTTAAAAGCACAGGGATTGACCATTGTATCCCAGCCAGCACATAAGGACAGCTTTACAGTTTAAAACTAAAAATAAGCATAATTGACTAGAAAACCACATGTCCAGAGCATTGGTAACAAACAGGAAAATTAACTGAGGGTTCCATGAAATTACAGCAAACGCTTTCATTTAAGCAAGCAAGACATGCACACAAGAACCTCCATGGGCCAAAGAGACTTTATTTTCTGGTGTTAAACTCCATCTTCAACATTGCAGGACGTTTGAGATACAAAATCCTTCACACTGATGGAAGACTCGTCTAACTTTAGTGCCACTACCGTTTGGGTGGAGTGCATGTTCCTTGATGTGGTTAAAGATTATTGGTACTGGAGGAAGGGAGGACTGGTGGAGGCAGGGAAGGAGTTAAGTTAGGAGTCACGAAGTGTTCACTTCTGCTCGGGCATAAGGTCGTCAATCGACTGGCCTGCCTCCAGGCGTTTCTCCATCTCTACAAGCAGCTTAACTCCATCCACCACCATCTGAACCAGCTCAACCTCAGAGAAGCCCAAACGGTCTGCGTTGGAGATGTCAAAGACACCACCTACTGCAGCGGTGTCGACGCCACCTGTTGAAGAGAGCAGGGTTAGCACTGGAGATGACATTCGGTACAGGATGTGTTGTATGGCTCAGGTGAACATGTATACCTGTTCCGCGCTTTTGGAGCCTCAGTCGCTTGAGGATCTCACCGAATTTCTCATGCTTACTGACGTTGGGAAGTTTAACGTGAACGCCTCCACGCAACCCTGTGCCCAGGTTGGAGGGGCAGGTTAGGACGTAGCCCAAGTGCTCGTTCCACATGAACTCGTGGCCCTTCTCTTTGAACAATTCCTCAATCTGTAGGAGAAGCGGATTAAGATTTAAAATGACAACATTGGAGTTACAGGCAATGTTACAGAAGTGAAGGGGACAGACAGGCCACACCTTTGTGAGTCCAGTGCAGAAGCGATTGAAGACTTCCTTCATGTTGCCACCTTTCTGCATGGAGATGACACGAAGATGATCTTCCTCATTCACCCAGACTAGGAATGTCTTATTGTCATTGTGCCTAAAAACATTAAGACAATAAATAAAAAAAAAATAAAAAAAATAAAATTACACCCCCCAATATAAAAATACAACAAAAAAAGCAGCGTCAAATGGTTTTTGGAATCAAGTTGGAATTACTAAAAATCTATCAATTAATATTTTATTATTAGTATTATAACACCTACATGGATCCATTTAGTATGTTGGGACAAACTCCAAAATTTAATAAAGAGGAGCAATGAACCCAAAAGCCCGCTCACCAGATCCCTCTGGCATCGGGCCAGTCACGGGCCATCCCAGAGGCCAGCAGCAGTGGGGACACAGGCTTATCAAACAGGAAGTGGTCATCAATCAGCTGCTGCTGCTCCTCCTCTGTCATGTCCTTGAGGGCATAGTACTTTCCTTTAAGATCGCCATCAAGGGCTCCCAAAGCTGTGAAAAACCACAGGATATGATCACAACACACAACACTCCTCTTTAACGACCAATCATGGATCAAGTACATCCTTTGCAGACAGACGCCTAGGTGAGCTCACCCTCAACGGACAGACTCTCGATGCTGCGTCTCTCCCCGCGGCTGCAGTGAGGAGGGAGGCAGAAACCACGGATGCTCCTGCCAGTTCGCACTCTGGAGCTCAGAACGTAGTTGGGGTCAAGGTCGTCTCCACCCTATTAAAAACACCACTATTAACAGCCGGCTATTTCGAAACGTTAAACCCAATTAGATGCGCCAGACAGAGACGCAGAGTACCTGGAGGTTGTCTGGGTTCAGGTCAGTCTTGTGTTTGTCTGTGGGTTTATATCCACCATGACGGTCCTCGATGATGGGATCCAGAAGATCTTTGAACACCTCATAGGTCTCCTCGTCTCCAGCAACGCAGCCCACTGTCATGATGAAAGGATGCCCTGGAACACACAACCTCAGCGGTCAGCCAAATCCTGGACTGGATTTTTTGTAGCGACAAGAATTCAGGGACGTTTCTTAAACCACTGACGGCAAACAGATTGGGCGACAGCTTAATATAGCCACACCTCATGTTTGTTATCGCATGGTTGGCCTTGCAGCGATCATGAGATTTAAGACAATCCTCCCTTTGTTGGGCTTTACAAATATAGCCTTAGAATGTGGTTTCCACGGTTTAGTATAGAGTCAGATGCATGAAAAAGCTCACACTGAAGTGCATAACATGCATTACCCACTAGGATGACGACAGCAAGTATGAGCAAGCAGCGCCATGCAAAAGATGCAAATTATGTTTGTACAATACAGGTTCAGAGCCTGCTTATTTTGGACATCAGGCAAGAACGCTTTGAATGGGACAATCAGTGCACCACCACAAAAGGCCAATGCACACTTTGTAAAAGCACTTAAACAGGAGCCAGTCCTGGTTGCGCAAACGTACAGAAGCAGAAATGACATTCAAGGTCGTTTTCGTACCACAAATGGCCAGACTAGAATAAAGAGCAAGATTAAAAGCTACTATTGTTATTTGCGCAAAATGTTTTGGGATCTAAATGGGTCGAAGATCACTGATGTCTAATAAGCTAGCGTTATCACATGAGGATGAATGAGATGTAAAATAGTGTTGAGAGCCAACAAATGAGTAATCACTAGCCAATCTGCTTTCTCACAGCCATGATTTAGTCATTGTTTTACTTGCTCAATATCCATTTAGCCACTTCATCTTATTAAAAAAAAAAAAAAAAAAAAAAAAAAAAGGCTTATGATAAACCTTTGCTACTATATTTTGTTGAAGTATGAGATGTCAGAAATAGTTTGGGTTTTATTAAATAATGGTGCGTTTCACTCCTAGTTATGGAGTCTGTACATTTGCATTTGTTCTTTATTCATGCATTTATTTATTTTTTTAGGATAACTTGGCAATTAAAACAAACTCTTGCTAGGTGGTCAGGAGGTACATTCCCATACTAGAGAACTGATTGCCCTGAAACGGTATAGTGCAGGATGAGTCATCAACATCTCTGCTCACTTTTCCAGTGACAGGGACAGAGACAGAGCATTTTGCTAAAAGTACATGTTTCTTGACGTTCAGGTAAAACAGCAATGCAAGTTGACAAGTTTAAAAGCTAAAACAGACCAGAAAACCCGATCAAATATAAAAATCACAATGCTTTAACATTTGAGCACCTTGCACCGGAACGCCTATTGAAATGAGCACACTTGACCATTTTGAAGGTGGGTCATTTCATTTACCTGGGTTGTCAACTCCGGTTTGAATGACGTCATCCAGGGTAAATCCGCTGGGGGTTTGTTTGTCCCGAAGGTTTGCGTACATCTCGGGCGTCAGCACCTTCGCCATGTGGTTGTTGTGCTTGCTGAGGTCGGGATACTCCTGCTCGGCGGAGTAGTTCATCTTCAGCTGATTGTGAGTGTTACCGAAAGGCATGGTTGCGTCTACCTGGTGCAAATATTTGGAAACAAGGACGTTAAAGGCGAATTAAAATCGAATTCAAACGCGGCGACAGAGCCAGTAACCCCTGCATTAATAATGACGTAACGGCATTAAAGCGCCTTTAAGACAGAAAACAATTCGTTTATATTCGCTTAAGCCGTTACAGCAACCAACGGTCGTGGTATGACGACAACTGTGCTGCTCGGCGATGGGTCACGTCACGCGGCCAGTAAATATGATGGAATGTCGAGCGCGCGCGCGTCCTATAATTGACGCCTCATTATAAAAACGCATACCGTTTTTTGAATGTTATGCAATGCCTTCTGTGCATTACGAAAGTCATGTATGGGAAACATTTATTATTCTTTGGAGCAAGCGAATGCGTAATGCGCAACGTCTCCAAAGACCTTGCAGAAAAAAAAGGATGACTGCAAGGTCGTTGCTGATGTTTGGGACAAAAGCACCAGATCGTGCACAAATCCGTGTCATCTTGGCCAACATAGCGTTTAAAGCGTTTACACGTCTTTGCATTGACATTGCTGGGCTTTCTACACGTTTCAATCATTTAGGTACATATAAACGGCGCATTGCAAATTGCCAACAGAGCTTAAATGCAGGTTTTATGTCTGGAAATTGATGCATTCCTGATCACAATTAAATTATTAATACAGCCCACAGATGCATGTTTTTGTAAATTGATTTGGCAGCGTTATCACATCACAACTTCTTGAATATTAGACTAACAAATGCTTGTTTTAATGATTTTAAACAAAAACCATACCTTATACTGATTTTCTTTGGGAAAGCGGAATTAATCCTTCCTAAAGTCCACCAGAACCCACACAAAGACTGATAATGGTGTCCAGAAATAATCGGCTTTGTGGGGGTTTTTATATCAAGCCCAAGCTCTCCTCTGATTGGACGCTATTTGAGTCCATTCATTCTATTGGACAGGGCGTCGCATCACCTCCACAACATCCACTATTTGCTTACATTGATCACATGATGTTTTTCCTTGACGGTTCTCCTTGTCATGATTGACAACAAAATCTAACAATATGGAATTTGATCACATGCATTTATCAAGACTGTTTTGTTTTGTCTGGATAATAATATGCCTCACTGTTTTAAAGGAATAATCTGTCTGTTCATGTGTGCTTTGCTCTCTGAATGTCAGGCTAATGCACCATCAGTGAGGTCATGTAGTGAGGATGTGGTTTCACTTTCACAGGAAATTCACTTTGTTTAAGCATTTATTACTGGATTTATGTTGTCATCCTGCATATTGCCTTGTGAAGCATTGCTTATGCAAGTGCTTTTTTTCTGTCTCCTTTAAACCAGTCTCCAAAATTGAATAATAATAATAAAAAAAGTCTCAAATTTTGCTCTTAAATCAGGTGTTACAGGATACATTTATGGCATTATCTGTATAAAAATAAATGCTTTAGTCTCTAAACAAAGTCATCAATTTGCTGTGCTTCAGATTTCAGTGCAACTAAACCCTGACATCTTTCAGTAAGACAATAAAAAGTTCATTCCCCTGCGATTTTATTTTTAAATTCACTATGGCCTTTTGTTCCCAGGCAGTTAATAGTAATAAGACCTCAAATGCTGAGACTTAATAGATGTACATTCTGGTGTCCAAAAATATCGTATCTCTGCTACTTCACTTGTCAAAGGAATTAATTAATATTATGAAAGGCCATTTATGGTGCAAACAAGCCTGTTTGTATTTAACAAATATACAATTTTAATTTTAATTTTTAGAAAGGATTCATTATTTAAAGACATTTTAATGTTACTTTCTATAAACATCAAAGATTCCTGAACAAATGCATCACGTTTTCACAAAAATAATAAGTAGCACAACTGTTTTAATATGATGATAATAAGAAATGTTTCTTAAGCAATAAATCAGCATGATTTCTGAAGGATCATTTGACACCAAAGACTCAAGTAATGATGCTGAAAATTCAGCTTTGGAATAAATTATATTTCAGAATTTTTTTTTTTTTCTTTTAAATTGTAATAATATTTTACAATATTACTGTGTTTTCACAGGTACCGACTTCTGTACCAAGTCGGTACTGAAATTAAAAAAAATGTGACAATACCAGCATTTCCCACTTGCATTTTGAGCGCTGTTGAATGGATTCTTAAACACCTCAGATTGACCATCGTGTTCACAAGCTCAACATATTTCTGTGATTGGCTACAATGATCAACGCTTCAAAAACATGTTGTAAATAGACATCTTTGACACCCTCATCACTGAGCATTACACAGATACACAGGGGAGCGTTTGAACTGATATGTATCTGCTGATAGATGAATCCGCTGATAGACACCTGCTGCTCCCGTCCCATGTGTATCTGTGTAAGCGCTAGGTGAAGATGTATATTTACAACATATTTTTAAAGCATTGATCATCGTAGCCAATCACAGACATATATGTTGAGTGTGTGAACACAATGGCCAATCAGAGGGGTTTAAAAATCTGTTCAAAAGCGCTCAAAAAAACACAGCCTTTATATATAGGAAGACAGTGCACTCTGATTACTTATGAATGGGAGAAAGTGCAACGCCCAATATGGTGAATAAGCCCCGCCTTCTAAATGAAAGAACCAATCGTTGAGAAGTAATCACATCACTGCAGCTGCCATTAGAAGCTCCGGTTGCTATAGAAACAAGCGCATTTAGGATTGTGTTTTTTTTTTTTTTTTTATCATGATTCAAGCGTTTAGAAACAAAATTTATGAGACAGTTTCATGAAATTTAATCGTAAGTGTGGCGAATAGTTTTAGAAAATTTTATGTTTCCCCATTCAAAGAGATAGGAGCTGCACTTGCATGCCCGAGAGGTGTTTCAAAGATGGCCACCGAGTAAAATGACTTGTCTTTAAGGGACTTTGGCTCTAAATGCTAAAACATTTTAAAAACTCTTATCGACTCCAAACTATTGAACGGTATGCTATCTACCCTTTAACTGTCATATTATGGAAGGACTTTATATTAATATGTTACCAAAATTTGGACATTTACTGCTTGTTTTAGACAGACCTTACCTTACCTCAGTCTTCTCTGTATATTACTAATGAGAACCTTCAGGATTTCCTGGGCCACCTGGTATGAAGGAAATGATATACTGGTCCTGTGAGTTTGTTGCCTTTGGGAGTTTAAGTTATGTTTAGCTAGAGACAGAGTTAACTATAGTCTCCCCGTGTACAGTAAACTCACAGGAGCTTAACTGTTGGCTCATGGAGAGACATCCATGCTGAGAAGATAATGCCATCTTCACAGTGCTTAACTTCTACTGTAATTCAGTGCTGTTTGTGTTGCCTCTACCTCTTGCTTTGTCAGAAATCACATATTGCAGAATACTGACATTTGTGTCATGCTTAACCATGCTTTCTGTTTCTCTCTAGTACCCCAGATGCTCAGCCTGACCACACCCCTTTAGTGTGACTGACTGCCTCACTGAAGGTAGTCCTACACATTTACATGTTTCATGAACTAGCTTTAGCATTAGCATAACAATTGGTATGCCGACAAGAGAAGGCAGTTTTCACTTTGAACAAAATAAAAATATTCGATCTGAGAAAGAGAACTGGTGTCAGAATGAAGCCCAAGGCTGCAACTGATGATTATTCATGATGGCAGTGTTTTCCCTCTCAACCCTGTGGACTGTTGTTTTTTTCTCCCCGGTTCAGGGACTGCAAAGTAGTGGTCAGCAATCACACTTTGACAGGGTGAGACAAACGCTGAGAGTGCTGATGTCTACAGCAAAATATCTAGCCTTAGCTTTCTTGTTTTTATAGGTACAATGCACTGAGCAGAATACTGTTGAATGAAAACAACACTGCATGTATACTAAAGCAGGACAAAGCAGCAGCTGTAACAGCACGTCATACATATTGTTACTGAAAGAAGTAGAATAAAGAAGTTCTTTCTCATATAATTTTATCCTACACAGAAGGCTAACAGCCTACAAAGTCTCCCCCCACATCCATGTTGTCTGTCAAGCCCTCCTGACAGGGAGCTGTCAAAATCACCCCTTCCCTCTCTTCATGTCTCATTTGCATTGCATCTTGAGAGCATTTAATCCTTTCTTTCTCCCCTCCTCCTCCTCAGTCACCTCTCTGAAGCACTGCAGAGAGGCCAAATCAGCACTATTTAGTGATCGCAGACAGGAAGCCAAAAATTATTCAAATGTATTCAAATTTTATAATCAAAACTCTTTTGTGAGGTGATTTTTAATATAACCACACATTTCTGGTTAGCTTATATGCACTAACATTTGAAAGTGTGGGGTTGGAACGATTTTTTTAATCAACAAGGACAAATTAAAGACATTTAAAATATTACAAAAGATATTACTGTTTTTACTACATTTTTCATCAAACAAATGCCGCCTTATGTTGGTGAAATATAAGAGACTTCTTTCATGAATTCCCCGATAATTCAGCGCAACACATCATCCATTACATATCACCTTCAAATGATCATGTTTTTTTCTGTTTTTCCTGCATCTCCAGAAAGCTCTTGAGTGCAGTGACATTGAGCTGAAGGTCAACAGGATTCCTCAGCTTGGCTTTCGCCTGACACATCCCAGCCAGGTAGATTAAAGATATCTATTGCAGCTCACCTGCCTTTTAAAAAACCCTGATGGCATTGCCTTCTATTGACTGACACTTACATTGACCAATCAGCAGCCATCTGTTCTCTACTGCCCAATCCAACAGCACCACTCAGTGAGCGTTGTGTCTTTAAAGGTCCCTGGTAAAGTGGTTGACTTAAAGCCATACATTTAGAAGAACTGCACTAAAATGAGCTCATTCATATCACAGTTTTTAGTTGCATTAATTAAAGCACTTTTGAACAATATTGTATTGTATTTTGAACAATTAAAGACACTTTAAATGGATACACCAAACTAGTGCATGACGTAATATAATACTGGAAAACAACTGTACAACTGTGGCAGAACGCCCAAATCTTTCGAGCAAAATGGCAGGCGCTATTGTACGCAAACAGCTTGACGCAACCAATTTTCCAGCTCCTCCATTCAGTGGCCAATAAAGATTGGCTGCTTTGCCTTTGCTCTCAGCCTATTGTGGTCACAGGGGCTGGCAATGGCAGAGGCCATTTAAATTTTAACCAGTCAAATGAATTTAGGTCAGCATCGGCTTTCATAAGAGCTCAATTATCTTGAATAATAAATCTAGACTGCTGTCCCTCCTGCAGTGACAGAGCCCATCCATGAGTGGAAAGAGCCTGCCCTTCAGTCTCTATGCCAAACAACAGTGTATTCAGCTGAGAGACTGAAGCTGTAGAGTTCAGCACTTAACTGTTTATGGGATTACTGTGAACTGCCTCATGGGCTTTGTTTCAAAACTGGAGGTATAATATTTCTTCAAGATCACACCAATAAGTGTGTTAACCATCGTACAAAGCCTTTAAATAGTCATACATGAGTCGTACATGACTATTTAAAGGCTTTACACAATGGTCAACACACTTATTGGTGTGATCTTGAAGGAATATTTATATTAAATACACAATTATATTAAATACAAGATAAGCTATACTGACAGTATTTAAGTTAATTAAGAATAGGAGTTTATTATAAAAAATATTATAAATTGAAGTTTATTTCTCTCAACGTTGTTTCGGTATATGTTGTTCTATGTTTTTATGGAAGTGCATTTCTTCCACATAAGAAAGAAAAATAATGCTTTGGTAAATCATGACATTCCAACTTTCCCATGCCATTGTAGAAAGGCACTATTCACAGTCACCCATAATTAAGTTACTCGGTCACCAAAAAAAAGTAGTATTTTCTGGTTATGTGATCTCAACCAGAAATTTTTATTAGCCTACTTATATGATTGTAATCTTCTTCTCATGTTAGGGATGCACAATGTAGACTTCCATATCGTTTATCACTCAATATTATCTTTTCATTTATTGGTATTTTCGATATTGGATATTTAAGTGTGCAGTTATTTCCTATATTTTTACATGTAGATTGCCTTTGCCACCATCTAACACTCCCTTAAAGTTAATCTTTAAAAACACTAATAATGTAATAATAGTGTTAAATATAATCTTTAGAAAATCTCAAAAAGAATATAACATTTTCATTCTGTACACTACATTGTTGTGATAGAATTTTAGTACTGGCCATTTGTTGGTTATCGGCCCTAGCATTAAAGTAATTATTGGCTTATCATATCGCCAGCATTTTAATGTTGGTGCATCCCTGGTGCATATTTTAAAAAATACTATTAATTTATTTAGAGATAAAACTTTTTAATGATGAAAGCAGATGGGACTGATTAAAGCACCGTGCAACAACATGCTTTACTGGGTGTTGGTCTCTTTAGTACCAGACTCGCATATTAAACCATTAAGCACCCGAAAGAGCCTCTTATAATGGATCTCAAGCGATTTCAAAGACTTTCAGACTTTTTGTATCATGCTTCAGAGGAATTAAGCTTAGTGCTTGGGAAGAGCTCTACAGTAATGGATCCCATTCCTGCGTCCATACCATGTACACTCTTTAGTGCTATAGAAAGTCATGTCTTATTTGATGTAGCGAGCAGCACTTAGCTGACTCACCGAAAAACAGCTCTCAGCTGCAGATGGGATGAAGCATGCAACAAACGCTCTGCATTACATAACACACTCACATATTGTCTAATTCACTGACATAACACACACACTCATTCTCACTGAGTCACACAGCATGCAACAACGTCACAGTGATGTGCTTGGGCTATGCATTGGGAGTGTGTATCCGAGTATATTGTATATCATATCATGTAGCAGATTTATACACTGATGAAAGGGAACAACCCTCCAAATACATATCAATCACACTGATCGTGTTTTGCTGCGAGATGTGAAATAGTATCTTAAATATTAGACGGAGTGGAGTGGGTGGGGTCTGCTGTCTCATTCTCCCTCCCTGTCTCTTCTGCTGGTCACGTGTGGAGGCATTCATATGATGCTGCATGACAGCTCAGCTGGCTTGCTGCTCGATTGTGTAGCATTTTTTTCTGGCATTACACACAGTAGGACTCATCACAAGCCATATTAAGTGAACGTTTTGGAACAGTCTACATAGGTAGTAACTGTGTTTATCACAAAAAAAAATGTACAGGAGACTCAACATTATTGAAATCACTAGAGTTTTGGCTGTGCTAATGTAACCGGTCCTACTCGACCCTCCACTAGACCACAGTCGCTAGTGAGGTTTACATGCATAGCTCTTACTAGCTTGCCTCCATTACAATCACCTCCCTAAACGCGTCTCTGGCGTGGGAGGCGGGCACGTCAACATGGACGCTAAAGACCACAGTCGCTAGTGAGGTTTACATGCATAGCTCTTACTAGCTTGCCTCCATTACACTCACCTCCCTAAACCTCACTCCCATCCAGGTCACGGCACCAAATGTAACCGGTCTTACTCAACCCACTCCAAGTGGAATTCGAACCGGAATGGGAGGCGGGTGCACTAACAAGGACACTAAAGACCACAGCCTCTAGCATCAGTCGCTAGTGTGCCTCATGAGGCCAGGGTTGTGAGGTTTTTACATGCACAGCTCTTACTAGCTTGCCTCCATTACACTAACAACACTATACTCTAAAGGCCCGTTTACATCAAGGGCAATAACTATAATGATAACGATAAAGATATAGTTCTAAATATAAAAGAATAGCAGAGTCCACACCACAACTGTAACGATCACGGCACAGAGAAACTATGTTGTTGGAATCACTTTGAGAGCGATTTTTTTTTTTTTTTTCAGCTGAAAAGCATGAGAGCCAATCAGAATCCATCCTGCTTTAACAAGCATGAGCATTTAAAGTGACAGACGATAAAACTGTAGCACGCGTTTAGAATAAACAGAGCGATATCGCACGTTGGTGTGGACACTTATATAGTTATCTTTATCGTTCTTGGTGTGAACTGCCCTTAACAAGCATAAAAATACACAATTTAAAAAAAATACATTTTAGATTTTGAAATCTACATTTTACATTTTACTTTTGCTGTCATCTACCACTCACTAAAAAATAAATCGGTAACACTTTACAATAAGGTCCTATGATTAGTTCATGTTAGTTAATGCATTTACTAATGTTAACTAACAATGAGCAATGCATTTGTTACAGTATTTATTTAATAATCTTTGTAAATAAAACTGTTCATTGTTAGTTTATGTTAGCGCAGGTCCATTAAATAATATTATACAACATTTGATTGTAATAATATATTAGTAAATGTTGAAATTGTCATTAACTGAGATTAATAAATCCTTTAGAAGTGTTTTCCGTTGTTATTCATGTTTACAAATGGAACCTTATTGTAAAGTGTTGGTATTTTAATATCTGCCATTTGTCAGTTATTAGCCATACCATGAAAATAATTATAAGTTTATCTGTATTGTTAGCTAATTCTGTTTCGTTATATTCTTGAATGATTGTAATGTTTGCATTCTGGCATTTTTTAGTTCCCAGCGTAAGGTTTGTGGAGAAGGAAACAAACATGTCTGCCATTGACCCCTCCTCCATATTTCTCTATCCTTCTCCCTCTCTCGTCTCTCTCTTTCCCCCTCCTCCAGCTCCTGCGGCTTTGTCTGATCCGGAGTGGGTGAAAGGGAAAGGCTCATTTCTCCTTTAATGCATCTTTAAACACTCTTTCTACAGTAGTGTTTATGCATTCAACTCCTGTTCCCCAAAACCACCTATTAGAGAGAACAATGAAGACGGAAAAAACCCAGTCACCTTCATCTGTCTGCTTCTCGTTCGGTTTGTCCTGCGGCTGTGTGGCCTTGTCAAGACTGCAGAGTTATTTTTCCTCCGTGCTCTGTGCTGTAATTGATTTCTGTGCTAAGAGACAAAATTGGACCTTGTGCCTGTGGCCTAGATGTCATTGTGGTTCTCACTGTCTCCTTCAGACGAGCTATCATTAGACGAGTGCAGAATAGCTCTCCCTCCCTTTTCCACCTGCTGGACGTTCATTCACAGACGCCCATTTGCATATGAACGCCATGGCTACTGTATTAATGAAACATTGCCTCCATTGTTGCCATGAGAACAAAAGTGGCGATGATGTCATGCCGCTCCTTTCACCTCTCAGATTAGCTGAGAGGACGCAGCAGGCTGTGTGGAGTGGGTAATTATGAGTGAAGGCATGGTTCCCAGCCTCTGCACTGACTGGATGCCCACGCAGTCTCCCAGCCAACCGTACAGCATAATGGTGGAAAATGCCACATTAAACTGATTCATTTCATTGTTCAAAAGGTCTTGAAAAGGCATGTCATATGGAATCTTTTTGACCTGGTTGTTGATTTGCCCTGCTCAGATTGATTCACTTCTGTTTTGGATGAGTTTCCTTACAGTTGTAAAAGACTAAAATATTGTTGGAGGTGGCAACTTATTGCAAATGAGAGGCAAGGAGTGATGCACATAATATATCATATCGGTTATTGGCTGACATTAGAGATTTGTTATTATATATTGGATATTGGATCATATATTCAGTAAGAATTGCATTTCGGGGGCACTGCAGTGCGATCGAAAAGGGCACTTTCACGATTAAAGGGGCAGGGGCTCAACAAACATGGCAGACTGTGTACATCTCACTTAGGGGAGGATCTAAGCTAATAGGGCAGAGTCCGTCAGCAGTCGAGGGTGGGGCTGTTCCATTGTGACGTAACATTGGGTGGAAAATGAAAACGACTCATTATGAGACACTGTTTATTATTTACGGGGAATATAATAAAAGGAGTGGGTGGATCTTTACCATTATAGGGTGGTTGTGTACATATACTGGCAAAACACATTTATGTTCAAAAGTGAATTTTGCATATTAGGTGCCCTTTAAAACCATTGATTTTAAGTATTCAGTAAGTATGTTTACATGCACGAATTTGATCAGATTCTGAAATTTCCTTTCATATGAACTTTGCAATCTGATTAGAAATGTAGCTTTAAATGTAGCTTTATTTTTTATGTATTTAGACAATAGTATATGGAATTTTAATATCTGCCGCTTATCGATTACTGACCATAAAATTAATATAATTATTAGCTAGAATTTTGATATTGGTGCATTTATAAAGGCAGAATAATGTAAGACGCACTGGTGGCACATCTCTTTTGATTTTTGGGGGGGCAGTATCGATCAGGTTTCTTCCACATCAGTGGACATGCAGTGTAAAACTTGCCTTTATTCCTTACTTTGTCTTTGTCCTCATTCCCCTCTCTCATCCCATCATGCAATGAATTTCACATCCATAAGCGTGTTATATAATCATGTTTAATGCCAGTGTCCTTCATCTCTGTACTGAAAGAGCTCAGAGCTCTTTGCCAAACAACCATCCCAGGGAATGCTAAAACGCTAACAGCAAATAATCTGTTTGAGCATAACATGCAAACAGTCCCAAAATGTTTCTTTTCATCTGTATTTTATGATACACTGTTGAAATTGTTCCTGCAGAATGTGTTAAAAAGATAAAAAATTCATTTATTATTGCCCTAAGATGTTTATGTGTATCTTTTGGAAGGCAGGACCCACCATCACATCCACCACCCTCCAATTTCATTCCATTCATGTCTTCAATCTTTGTCTCCTTATCTAACAGATTCTAGGGCATTTATTACCCAGAATCCATCACTGTCATCATAAGCACCTTCCTCCTAAACATCCTCCTATTAAAATACAAGACTTGATTGGCTGTCCTGCGCACCTTCATTTATTTTCACAGCCTGTGTGAATGATGTATCCTGTCTCTGTGAAAATCAAATTAAAACCTACACTTGACTTACACTACGGTTCAAAAGATTTTTTAAATGTTCATAAATGTATGCTCAACAAGGCTGCATTTATTTAAAAAAATATATTTTAAATACAGTAAAAACTGTAATATTGTGCAATATTATTACTATTTAGAATAACATGTCATGTGAGTGACAGGTTGCCCCGCCCTCATGCCAGTGAACACATCATCAGAGAGGAGATGTCGCTGCGAGAGGGAGGGCAAGTTACTTTGATTAAAGATTACGAGGGCACATGAATTTATATAAATAATGATGCACGGATAAATAATTTATAATAATTGCAATATTCCATTTGCAGATTTCCTGGTGACTTTAAAATGTAATTTATCCCTGTAAAGCCCAAATTATGCTTTGCGTTGAGTATACGCTGTAGCTACGTCGTAGGCTGTGTGTACGACGTACCCTAATGTGCACCTCTCCAACAACGCATCAATTCTACGCGGACCGCAAGCGCTTTGATTGGTTTACAGCGTCTTACACCAGTCTTCAGTGTCACATGATCCTTAGAGCTCATTCTAATATGATGATTTGGTGCAAGAAACATTTCTGATTATTAATGTTGAAAACAGAACAGCATTTATTTGAAATAGAAATCTTTTGTAACAATGTAAAAGTTACTTTTGATCAATTTAATTCATCCATGCTGAATAAAACCACAAACTTTCATAGTTTTATATTGATCTCAGCATCTCATATTAGCTTTCTGCCTGCTGACATACCCTTAAAAATGGTTTCTTATTTAAAAAATAATAATAATCTGTTTTTTAAATGGATTAAGTTGGCCCTTTTCCAGGACCTTCAATTATTGTTTAACATCCACACTTAACTTTACATCCCAGCCATGGCTTAATTCATTGTAATGCAGCATCTCGTGATTATGATCATGATTTATGGTAAAGTAAATTAATAAAGTCATGTCCATCTGTTCAAACAATGTTGACCAAGTGTATTGTTTTGGCTTGCCACCTGCCTTTTTTATTTTTACCTCTGTACCTACCTCAGTACCTCCCGCTGCCCCTGTTGGCATCACTTTAACACATGGGAACAGGGTACCGTGGCTTTCATGCCCATATCAACAGGCTGTGTAACAATGCCGTCCTGTGTTTTTCTCAAAGCAAGATGCTCATCAAAGCTCTCTCATCTGACACCTGTGTCTGCCACATAGCCATGGGAAATGCAGAGGATTTCAAAGCGCCATTGACAAGATGCATTCAGAAAGGCTTGCTAAAGTGTTTCTGTGCACTCAGGGACATGGGGCGCAATTGTCTGCTGACTGTAATTATGTTCTTGTATGAGAGTTTTCTAGATTAAAGGCCATGAGGAGGCAGGGGAAGAAAAGGGGAGGTGACTTGAATGTATGAAAGATTGAATGTCTTTGCTTGTTTCCCACCTACAAGCACTCTCACATCTTAAACTGTGAGCTTTGCTGCATTACATACTATGTGTACGGCATTACAGCTTAGTGAGCTGACTTGTTGTCTATTGCTTCCATGGGCAGCTGTCTTCAGCTGCCTTCCTAACAGACTCCAACAGGGTGAACACAAGGATCCAAGGAACTAATAAACAAACAAAAATTTGTTTATTGCCAATATGGAGAAAATATATATTTTCAGTTGTATTTTAAAATATATTTAAAAATATACATTAAATGATTTTTATAGATTTTTAAAAATATTAACTTTTAAAATTTGTTTATATACTATAATAGTATTTATTAATATTTTTAAATAGCTTTTATTTTTTGATTTTCGGTTTTCATTTTCATTTTAGCTTTATTTCAATTAAGTTGAATTTCTGTTCAGCTTTATTTGATTTATTGCAGCTTTATTTCAATTACTTTTTGTTAACAATAACAACACTGATTTACATAAATGTATTTGCGATATGTAAAATTTCCTTTTGCTGATTTAAAAAAAAAAAAAAAAAAAAAAAAATATATATATATATATATATATATATAGAATAAACATGGAATCATGGGAGTTGTAGTCTTGACTCTCCACCTCCACATCCGATGGTAAGTACTGATGGACTCGGGCAGAAATCATGTTCATGCATGGGCGTCAGAACCACCACTTTTTACGACCAATGATATTGGTCCCACTCACTTTTATCGTCACTTTTAATTCACTTTTAATTCAGCACGTCTGGTTACCTATCACCCGATTCCAAAAAAGTTGGGACACTGTACAAATTGTGAATAAAAACAGAACGCAATGATTTGGAAGTTTCAAATTTCAATATTTTATTCAGAATACAACATAGATGACATATCAAATGTTTAAACTGAGAAAATGTATCATTTTAAGGGGAAAATAAGTTGATTTTAAATTTCATGGCATCAACACATCTCAAAAAAGTTGGGACAAGGCCATGTTTCCCACTGTGTGGCATCCCCTCTTCTTTTTATAACAGTCTGCAAACGTCTGGGGACTGAGGAGACAAGTTGCTCAAGTTTAGGAATAGGAATGTTGTCCCATTCTTGTCTAATACAGGCTTCTAGTTGCTCAACTGTCTTAGGTCTTCTTTGTCGCATCTTCCTCTTTATGATGCGCCAAATGTTTTCTATAGTGAAAGATCTGGACTGCAGGCTGGCCATTTCAGTACCCGGATCCTTCTTCTACGCAGCCATGATGTTGTAATTGATGCAGTATGTGGTCTGACATTGTCATGTTGGAAAATGCAAGTCTTCCCTGAAAGAGACGACGTCTGGATGGGAGCATATGTTGTTCTAGAACTTGGATATACCATTCAGCATTGATGGTGCCTTTCCAGATGTGTAAGCTGCCCATGCCACACGTACTCATGAACCCCATCCCATCAGAGATGCAGGCTTCTGAACTGAGAGCTGAGAACAACTTGGGTTGTCCTTGTCCTCTTTAGTCCGGATGACACGGCGTCCCAGCTTTACAAAAAGAACTTCAAATTTTGATTTGTCTGACCACAGAACAGTTTTCAAACTCTTTGCAATTTTTTCTCTGAGAAACTCCTTTCTGATATTGCTCCACTATTTTTCGCTGCAGCATTGGGGGAATTGGTGATCCTCTGCAGTGTCAGAAAAAAAGGTACATTGCTGTCACTGGGGCGGTGTCCTAAGGTACAAAACCGAAACGGTACTAATATGTACCTTTAAGGTTCTAATATGAATGAGTAAGGTACAAAGATGTACCTTTTCACTTTTGTACCTTAGGGTACCGCCCCATTGACAGCACTGTACCTTTTTTTCTGAGAGTGTGCCCATCTTGACTTCTGAGAGACACTGCCACTCTGAGAGGCTCTTTTTATACCCAATCATGTTGCCAATTGACCTAATAAGTTGCAGATTGGTCCTCCAGCTGTTCCTTATATGTACATTTAACTTTTCCGGCCTCTTATTGCTACCTGTCCTAACTTTTTTGGAATGTGTAGCTCTCATGAAATCCAAAATGAGCCAATATTTGGCATGACCTTTCAAAATGTCTCACTTTCAACATTTGATATGTTATCTATATTCTATTGTGAATAAAATATAAGTTTATGAGATTTGTAAATTATTGCATTCCTTTTTTATTCACAATTTGTACAGTGTCCCAACTTTTTTAGGGTTTGTAGCCCTAACTGATAAACACTTATTATTAAACATATGTTAGATGCTTTATTTCCACTTTTCTAACATTTTCTTCATTTTTACTGAAAATAAATGCCTTTCCGATCTGATATGTGATGGGAAAAGGGAGTAGAGCGAGTTTGGCAAAAGGTGGATTTGAACCTCGGGTCAATTTGAAACAAAAATTGATGCCATGTGTCTTACCATTGCCATTGCCACTCTAAATGCTTCAGTGATTTCCATAATTTTGTCTGGCCCAACCAGACGTTTAGTAAACAATGACAACATTTATATATTTGTACTTAATGTAAATGGCATCTACTCCAGTAAAAATGTTCTGAGGACCCATCCACAACACTTTTTTTTTTTTTTTTTTTTTTTTTTGCTTCCGACGCCCACGTGTTCATGAATGAGTGAATGTATTAAAGTTTTATTAATGTTACGGTGGTATGAAGCAGGACGCACGAGAGCCCTTGGGAATGAATGCTAATAAGAGAGACCTGTGTGTAACACCATCTCTGAGCTTTTATTCTGCTTATAGTGTTGGTGAATCAAGAAAACTAGCAAGTGTTGAGCTTGTAAGGCTGTGAAAACTAGCAATAAAGGAAATTAGCATCTAAACTCACTCCTGCATTTAGCATCCCCATCTGAGACGACGTCACGCTGAGTGAATCATCTAAGAATGACTTTAATTTACATGCCTTTCTTTTCACTGCCTCTTCCCCCATCCCTCCTCCAGAATTCAGCGTCAAAATCTATATGGTTTAATGTGAATTCTCATAATACAGTATTATATGTGTTTGATATCGTTTGAAATGTCTCAGTGTGATTGGTACAAAGATCTCATCCCCACAGAAGTAAACAAGAATATATAAGGTTTTAAGAAGTTTAGAGACATTTTGCTAATTACGGTGGGTGTGGCTTCGACCATTTGGTCTTCTAACAATACAGGCATATGGGAGAGTGCCTCAATTTAAATTCCCATTGTTAACACATGTTTACATTTGAAAGAGTTTTACAGCTTGGTCTGATATTTAAGGAGATGTTTCAGAAAGGGTCAGGGCCCGGTTACTTTAAAGCCAGTTAGTACACGTCGCGTCTAGGACACAGAATGTGTCATTCAGTGAATAATCACCAAACCAAAGTTGTGAACAAAGTGGCGTTTATGCATGAGTACAATACAATAACAACGAGTTGGACATATAATGTAATTTAATGGAAACCGATGCAAGTGGTGCGGCAGGATTTTGAACATCTTCCAATCAGGTGTCGTAGCTGAACTCAAACAATGTGCTCGAGGACACTCTGTGTCGTCCGTCAGACCGCATTTAATATTCTCCATAACTCAAATATTGTAGCACAGCTGTATAGTTTAGTAAAGGTCAAACTTGTTTAAAAGGCAGTGATCTGTTATGTTCCGTTTATTGTGTGAGATTTCGTAACTATAGCAACCGCTTCTCCATTGCCGTGTTTTGCCTGAAACTATCGCGAAGTGCTTAGTAAACACTTAGGGAAGGGTGGCGGTTAAGACGTTTGTTGCAACGCTCTTAAAGAAATCCCTTACCGCAGGGATTTTTCCCCCTTAGGGATACAACCACTTAAGAGGTTTCATGCAACCGGGCCCAGGGCTTGAACCTTTGTATGGACTATCTTTGAATTGATTATGTAATCACCGTTATACATTTACCTGACTGTTAATAAATTGTTACATTTTGATCTATTCTGATTTACTCTGGAATTATTAACTATCTCTAGTAGATTATGAACGGGTATAATTTCAACAAAGGATTAAACAGAATAATTAAATGTTAACTATTAAATGTAAATGACCAAATAACCAATTGACATTCTAACCTAAATTCGAAATGATGATAAAATGGAGTCAGATAAAGATAAATTGGAATGAAATCCTTTTGCTCAGCTTAAAGTACCGAACGCACAAGAGACCTTCACCCGCAGATCATTAGCTTCCATTGGAACGATTGTAGCAGGCCTTACACGCTGTATAATAATGATTAGGTTTCTGTTGTTAAATGTATATCCAAACAGTTGCTCGCCTGTTTAATAAAATACATACTATATTAAAGTGTCTTTGGTGTTTCTACGGAAAAAATCAAATGTAGCGCGGATATGATGTCATTGACAGGCGATGCAAGGACATGGTCCATAACACTGGTTAAAATAGCTGATTTCTCTGGATTTAAACATTGTTGGAAACATTTGACATAGTGTAAGTACACAGATCAACAAAATATATAACATTGTTCTAGTGGGTTTTGGATATTGTAATCTAAAAATCTTACATATCGTGCCTTTAACTGAATAAAGGAAGTGTGGAATACTGGACACTTCATGCACTCAACTGTTGTAGCTTTAATCATGTAGCAGAGGGGCTATCAGACTCTGATGCTGATTTACAAAATAACAGTATAAAATGTATTTACTACAGTTGAGTACATACTGCTTAGTGTACAAGTCTATAGTGTAAAGTGTGTCATTTGGGAGTTTGACATTGGCATGTTTCTGTAACAAGCATAACAAAGTCCTAACACACAAATACTGCATAAAACTGTGTATTTTAATTAGATTGAACTGTTTTTATTAATACTTTTCAGTACTGAATGAAGTACATTTCTAATGACACCACCATTTTGAATGCTCACTAGGTTTTGTAACGGAGCTAAAGGCTCTCTTTTTCCATTCAGTCTTATGTCTGATAGGTCTATTTGCTGAATGGCTTAATACACTGCAGGACACGGAAGGCTTTTTTCTTCAGAGCAGAAGATAGAAACAGCAATTAAGCGCAGCCCGCCTTGAGTTATGAATGATTTAACATCTCATCTACTAGTCTGCATGTGGGATTTGTACATTATGAGTGTGTCGCTGTCCTGATCCACGTGCCTTTAAGACTCCTCCTTCTGTGATGTTTTCCTGTCCTTGTGAATGTGCAAGGCTGATAAGATGAATGCATTTGTGTGAATCTGTGTGTCTGTGTGTGCGTAAGACAATATAGGAGGAGGAGCTACTGCAGTTACCACTGCAGTGCTGCAGTCTCCCATGATGCACCTTGGCATCTCACACTCCTATGACTTTATTCACCTGTCCTCTATCCTCTTCTCCTTTCTTTGAACAGTTGTTCTGTCACTCCACACTCTGTTCCAATGCAGATGAAGGAAGATGTTGGTTGCTGTAAGGTGTCCTTATACAACCTTGCCACAGACATGCTTTGGAAAAATATTAGAAAATAAATGTTCTGAAATGTTAACAGTCAAATTAACATTGACATTTGCTCTGCTGTCTGTACATATTTTCCCTATTCCATTTAGTGACATCAGCTGTGCATAAAATGACACTTCACTTTTAAAATAAAAGAGAAGTGAACCACAATTCTCAATACAGAGAGGAATGAGGAATAGGCAGTGGAAAGCTTTTTCTAGTCTAAAGGTCAAAACAACCTTGTAACATTCAAAGGAGGCACTGGACGCAAGTCAGCATTAAAGAGGAACAGAGAGAGTGAAAGAGGAGACTTGGTGTCATTTTTCATCTGCTCTTGCTTTTCCTGTATTACAGCATTTTATCTACCCCATCTCTGATGCATGGCTTGCTCTAAAGGCCATTCACTGCCAGCCATGCCACTCTGATTACATTAAAGTTTAACAGCAATGTGACAAGCAAGAGAAGTACTGCAGCCAATATCCCGTTACACTCTAGATACGTATAGCCCCTCCCCCTGATGCAATGCTCTCCATCATCACACATCGGCTCTACATCTTTTGCCCTATTCTCTCCCTATTTGCATTTTGGGTGATCTATCCCTTTAAAGACATAGTGCACCCCAAAATGAAAATTCTCTCATCATTTACTCACCCTCATGTCAGTCCAAACCTGAATGACTTTCTTTTGTCTGTGGGACATAAGCAAAGATATTTTGAAAAAATATTATTATTAATATTAAGACATTTTATTTTTTGGCCATAGTCAATGAGAACATAAACTGCTTACATACCAATATTCTTCAAAATATTTTCCTTTGTGTTCCACAGAAGAAAGAAAGTCATTCATTGGAACAACACGAGGGTGAGTAAATGATGACTGAATCTTTATTTTTTAGGTGAACTTTCACTTTAAGTGCAGTCGTAGAATAACCCAAAACAGCAGATGTGGCATTACAATGAACTACTGTATTTAACGATAAAGGTTAGCTAGTTCTTGAGGTGATGTTGGTTGGGAGTCCAGTTTGTTAATTGGAATGTAGGACTGAATTTATAGTACAAACCTGATTCCAAAAAAGTTGGGACACTGTACAAATTGTGAATAAAAAAGGAATGCAATAATTTACAAATCTCATTAACTTATATTTTATTCACAATAGAATATAGATAAGCATATCAAATGTTGAAAGTGAGACATTTTGAAATGTCATGCCAAATATTGGCTCATTTTGGATTTCATGAGAGCTACACATTCCAAAAAAGTTGGGACAGGTAGCAATAAGAGGCCGGAAAAGTTAAATGTACATATAAGGAACAGCTGGAGGACCAATCTGCAACTTATTAGGTCAATTGGCAACATGATTGGGTATAAAAAGAGCCTCTCAGAGTGGCAGTGTCTCTCAGAAGTCAAGATGGGCAGAGGATCACCAATTCCCCCAATGCTGCGGCCAAAAATAGTGGAGCAATATCAGAAAGGAGTTTCTCAGAGAAAAATTGCAAAGAGTTTGAAGTTATCATCATCTACAGATTCAGAGAATCTGGAACAATCTCTGTGCGTAAGGGTCAAGGCCGGAAAACCATACTGGATGCCCGTGATCTTCGGGCCCTTAGACGGCACTGCATCACATACAGGAATGCTACTGTAATGGAAATCACAACATGGGCTCAGGAATACTTCCAGAAAACATTGTCGGTGAACACAATCCACCATGCCATTCGCCGTTGCCGGCTAAAACTCTATAGGTCAAAAAAGAAGCCATATCTAAACATGATCCAGAAGCTCAGGCATTTTCTCTGGGCCAAGGCTCATTTAAAATGGACTGTGGCAAAGTGGAAAACTGTTCTGTGGTCAGACCAATCAAAATTTGAAGTTCTTTTTGGAAAACTGGGACGCCATGTCATCCGGACTAAAGAGGACAAGGACAACCCAAGTTGTTCTCAGCGCTCAGTTCAGAAGCCTGCATCTCTGATGGGATGGGGTTGCATGAGTGCGTGTGGCATGGGCAGCTTACACATCTGGAAAGGCACCATCAATGCTGAATGGTATATCCAAGTTCTAGAACAACATATGCTCCCATCCAGACGTCGTCTCTTTCAGGGAAGACCTTGCATTTTCCAACATGACAATGCCAGACCACATACTGCATCAATTACAACATCATGGCTGCGTAGAAGAAGGATCCGGGTACTGAAATGGCCAGCCTGCAGTCCAGATCTTTCACTATAGAAAACATTTGGCGCATCATAAAGAGGAAGATGCGACAAAGAAGACCTAAGACAGTTGAGCAACTAGAAGCCTGTATTAGACAAGAATGGGACAACATTCCTATTCCTAAACTTGAGCAACTTGTCTCCTCAGTCCCCAGACGTTTGCAGACTGTTATAAAAAGAAGAGAGGATGCCACACAGTGGGAAACATGGCCTTGTCCCAACTTTTTTGAGATGTGTTGATGCCATGAAATTTAAAATCAACTTATTTTTCCCTTAAAATGATAAATTTTCTCAGTTTAAACATTTGATATGTCATCTATGTTGTATTCAGAATAAAATACTGAAATTTGAAACTTCCACATCATTGCATTCTGTTTTTATTCACAATTTGTACAGTGTCCCAACTTTTTTGGAATCGGGTTTGTATAACTGAATTGCTGTTAGGCTGCGGCAGGACTCTTGAGAGTCATTGCAGCACATTGTGGCCTCACTGCCGCACTGCAAGGCTCATTAATTCATGAGGATCAGGCTCAGCAGCGAAATGGAGGCATGTGGATGGATGGGGAGGGGTGGAGAGAGCTTTCTGCCTCACCTCAGTTGAGGGGTCACCCGCAGCTCTGAATTATTACCTTACATATTAAAAAAAAACACAACCACAGGAGATGATTGTACCTGGCCTTGTAAAAACAATGAGGATATTTTGATATGCTGATAATATTGTTATTACAGAATTAGAATGCATATATACTGTGTGTGTGTGTGTCCTCATTTAAAGGGTTAGTTCACCCCAAAATGAATATTCTGTCCTTAATTACTCGCATTCATGTCGTTACAAAACTGTAAGACCTTCGTTCATCTTTGGAACACAAATCAAGATATTTTTGATGAAATCTGAGAGCTTTCTGAATCATCCATAGGCAGCAACGTCATTGCAACTTTCAAGGTCCAGAAAGGTAGTAAAGACATCAGCAGAACGCTACCTCATTATTGGGCAGCTCCTGCGTCAGCATCACACGCATGCGTCGTGGTGATCATGTGGACAGCGTCAGCTAATGGTGAGCCGGCATTCTGACATAGAACCTGAAAGCGCTGCACTGTGTTTACTACGTGAACAGCATAGGAGAATGACGTTGAAGAGAAGAGATTGTTGAATAAAGTCGTTATTTTTGTTTTGTTTTTGTGCACAAAAAATATTCTTGTCGCTTCATAACATTATGTTATGAAAACTGTTCTGTGGTCAGACAAATCAAAATTTGAAGTTCTTTTTGGAAAACTGGGACGCCATGTCATCCGGACTAAAGAGGACAAGGACAACCCAAGTTGTTCTCAGCGCTCAGTTCAGAAGCCTGCATCTCTGATGGGATGGGGTTGCATAAGGGCGTGTGGCATGGGCAGCTTACACATCTGGAAAGGCACCATCAATGCTGAACGATATATCCAAGTTCTAGAACAACATATGCTCCCATCCAGACGTCGTCTCTTTCAGGGAAGACCTTGCATTTTCCAACATGACAATGCCAGACCACATACTGCATCAATTACAACATCATGGCTGCGTAGAAGAAGGATCCGGGTACTGAAATGGCCAGCCTGCAGTCCAGATCTTTCACCATAGAAAACATTTGGCGCATCATAAAGAGGAAGATGCGACAAAGAAGACCTAAGACAGTTGAGCAACTAGAAGCCTGTATTAGACAAGAATGGGACAACATTCCTATTCCTAAACTTGAGCAACTTGTCTCCTCAGTCCCCAGATGTTTGCAGACTGTTATAAAAAGAAGAGGGGATGCCACACAGTGGGAAACATGGCCATGTCCCAACTTTTTTGAGATGTGTTGATGCCATGAAATGTAAAATCAACTTATTTTTCCCATAAAATTATAAATGTTCTCAGTTTAAACATTTGATATGTCATCTATGTTGTATTCTGAATAAAATATGGAAATTTGAAACTTCCACATCATTGTATTCTGTTTTTATTCACAATAAAAGACAGTGTCCAGTGTCCCAACTTTTTTGGAATCAGCTTTGTAGTTTTAGTTGTACGTTAAATGCTTTTGCATTGTTCTCTCCTGGCCGATATGTGAAGAGAACGCAGGGTCTTGCCAGGTCTCTCCCTACTTCAGGGCCCGTTGGAAAGCGATGTGCAGCCCGTGGCTATGCCAGCATTGAGTAAGCTGTCAGTCCCCTTTTCAAAATCTGCCCTGTTACCGCGGCAATAGACTCAGTGTCTCCGTCACTGCCATTCATGATTTCACAGTTTCTGAAAATGGCGGAAGCAGGTCCCACAGCAGCGTCATCTCTCATCTTCCAGCCTTCAACAGCAGGCAGGTTGTGTTGTGCTGAGAGGACTCACGGGCTAATGTTTGTGTGGGTCGAACTGCAGTTAAAGCTTTGTTTCCTCTGCTGCAAGTCTGTTTAGTCCATTTTGTCTTTTCTGCAGGTATGCTTCGTGTTTTTAAAGCAAATATATCTGCATATACTTTGCAGTGGCTTAGGTATGAAATATGCAATATTTCTCAAGCTAAACTGTAATACATTTTTATTTTACATAATCATCCAGTCATCATCACACAAGTATGACACTGGACTGAGATACCTTGTTTCCATCTTTTTCTTTGATATAAAAGAAGCCGAGTATAACGAGTATAAAGTGCACAAATAGCAAAAAAGGTGATTGTTTTCAAACAAGTTTCCCAAACATTCCCCCAGCCTGCCAATGGTCAGATAAATAGATAGTCCCACCTCAAACTCATGCCATTGGTTGACCTACTGTTGCTATGTTGGAGTGGTTACTGGAATAATTGACGACCGACCATTGAACCTGTGTGCATTAATGTTTTATATTTAAATGGACCAGAGTCAGTTATTCCGCTTATACTACGTTACCACACCTCAACAAATTGTTCAGATGTTGTATTTCAAGATTAGGTTTGTCAGGTTTACTGATGAAATCAGTCAGAGCAGCGATGATAACATGTTTCTGTGTGAGTTTGTGTCCGTACTGTATGTGTGTGTGTTTGAGTGGGAGAGAGAGCAGGAAAAAGAGAGTCTGTGTTTTCCGTACATAATAAAATGTAGTTTTGTGGCAAAAAAACATGCAAATAATTTGTCGTTTTTATCCTATTGTTTACTATATTTATTTGCTTGATCAGCGTCGCTGTGGGTTTTGGTTCTTTTGCTGTTGTAGGCCGTAAGAACCTTTGAAATAACTGAAATCATTTGGCGAACTGTAATGTGAGTCAAGAACTGCCTGGAACTACTTTTGCCATGCGTTTCCCTGAAAATAATTGCACACCTTAGAACGTTCGTCCACTAAAAAGATTCAAGCATTCAAGAGCTCCCATAGTATAATTACAATTAAACTTGAATATTAATCTGTATAGGAGAAGGTGTTTTAATGAAAAAAGTGCAAAACAATTTAGAAAACACAATATGACAGAAAGCCAAGGGACAGATTAAATGACACAACCTGTCTGTGCAGTACAGCTTGACACTGTCACAGTCCTCTGACTGTCCTCCACCTGCTTGTCTATAAACCCATCTCACCAAAACAATTTCATCCCGCAGCAATTTTACTGTTAAACATAATTAAAAGGCACAAGACAATATTCTGAAATATTCCATATTAATGATCTATGAAAGCAAATCTGCTTGTAACAGGTGAGGCATATGATCTGCAGTAAAAATAGCCTAACAGAAAGGGAATAAGTAATTATGCTCTTATGTCATTACTGTAAACACTGGTATGTTCATATCCTCTCATTATGGCTCCTGCAGTTTTATTTCCAACCTACTCATTTCCTTTCTAGTCTTTCAAAGTGCTTTGTTAAAGACTATGATTTATTGACTGCAGTGTGTGTGTGTGTGTGTGTGTGTGTGTGTGTGTGTGTGTGTGTGTGTGTGTGTGTGTGTGTGTGTGTGTGTGTGTGTGTGTGTGTGTGTGTGTGTTTGTGTGTGTTTCCACTTAAAATACATACAATCCATTAGAGGACAAGATAATCAGTGGCATTGTGTCTAAGTTCTAACAGTCATCATGCAACAACATTTCTCATAGAAAATGACATACAGTTGATATGCTTATATATAGTTGAATTGTATAATATTGATCATACGTGTTAACATTATTTATTAAGGTTTGCAGGCATCATGAGTGCTTATGAGCAGAGTCATCCTCCCTACCAGTAGAACAGAAAACTGATCTCATGTTGCAGTAATGGGATTAAGGGTCTGAGAATGAATGTGTTACATCTGTTGAGTTCTTAAGTAATTACTTGTAGCCTCACTCACCACCTATCTTTTCACTTCTCTGTCTACTTTAGAGGCACTTCCTGTCTAAATGGCCATGACATCAATTGATTAGCATCTTAAAGCTGTACAGGTTTTCTTTCTTTTTTTGTGTTGTGATAAGGTATGGATACAGCATCACGCTAAAGCAAAAGTCATATTACAAATGTTCCAATGTCACTGTGAAAATGTGCTATTTGATACATTTATTCATTTATTGAGATGATTTGAATAGTATTTGACTGATTTTATGATCGCATTGTTATTTAGTATTATTTATATACTATTATAGATGTATTAATATAATGTATTAATTATATTTTTAGTTTAGGATTAGTAATTTTGTTGTTTTTATTATTGTTTATTACCTTTTTTACTTTTTATTTTAGTTAACAATAACGATTTAAAATTAAACCTTTTTATTATTAATCTAATGGCTGGATTCTTTGTCTCATGAGTACATTATTTTTAACCATTAGGGAAAAATTGTGCTGTGATTTGAATTCTGTTTAAAGGGGTCCTATAATGCTAATTATAAAATGTAAAATATGTCTCTGATGTCCCTAGAGAGTGTGTGTGAAGTTTTAGCTCAAAAACCTACAGGCAACTTTTATAGCATGGAAACATTTTCACTTTTTGAGGGTGAGCAAAAACACAGTTTTTGTGTGTGTCCCTTTAAATGCAAATGAGCTGCTGCTCCCGGCCCCCTTTCAAGAAGAGGTCGGAGCTTCAATAGCTCGTGTTAGCAGCTCTGATTACCTCATGCAGACATGCACTGAAAACGTCTGATGTCTGAAACTGTTTAGCCTTTTATGTTCAAACCGAGTCGAACAATGATGGAGAGACTCAAGAAGAAGTGACAACATGTATAATGCAACAGGGCGTTTCTGAATGGTTAGTTGAAGATAGTTAACTTCACATCAGCTACATAAATTCATCAAGTCATTGATTAGCATATTCTGTCATAATAATCTATAGATCGCTCATGTTGGAACTGTTATAAAATAAAATAAAATGCACAGAGCCAGAGAATATATGCCGCATGAAGATATAGTATAGTTTAGTTTAATTACGGTTATAACTTATGTTGTCATCTTGCTTTTATGATATGCTATTGCATTTGTGTTACGTACTGTATTACAATAAATGTGAAAAGACGGATGTGACAGCTTGAGCAGACTCCTAAATGGGCTCTACTACAACAACTCTTCCTCTTTAAAGCAGCCCAACATGGCCTTACCCCCTTTGTTGCGTGTTCTACAGGGGAGGGTTTATGTCAATTTTAGGGTTTGTGACGTCACTATGACGTCACAAACTTACTGGGGCGAAATTTACATTTTTACCCAAATATCCAGTTATAACATTTTGATTAAACATTGTGTGGTCAATAAAAAAATAAAAAAAAAACACAGATGAATTGTTCTCAATAAGTTCTATAATATGCATTTTAAAAATAGAAGGGGTGAATGTTAATTTCATGCTGACTATAAAGCATAAAGCACAATAAATGCTAGTTGCTAACTGACGCTGAAAAGCCAAACCAGGTCTTTATTTATATAGTGCTTTATACAATGCAGATTGTTTCAAAAGCAGCTTCATAGTAATAAACAGGAAAATAACAGAATCAGAATAACAGAGTGATGTAAACTTTATGAAATAAGAGACGATTTCTGCTGTAAAGCAGCTCTAAAAAGAAATATTCAAATATTCATATGTCATTATTCAGCTCAAGTCAGGTCAGTGTTGATTCAATTCAGTTTAGTTGCAAAGTTCATCAGTTATGAAGATCAATTCAGCTATAAGCAGATACAGAAGGCAATAGTGTCATTATTTAGTGTCAATGTTGCAAAATTCATCAATTATGAAACAAATTCAAAGCAACTCTACAGAAACAAGTTTAACCTGTCAGAATTCTGGCTAAATAAAAGCATTTTTAAACATAATGTGATTAGTATTTAATTGATGATTAGCTTGCGTCAAGATGTTGGATCATGGGATTAGAAGGAATGCAATTACACCACTTCTCTTCCTTATACACACTCACAACGACATAAAGAACCTCTCAGTCCCACAGCTCCTCCACGGATGGCGTGTGACAAGTTCTTAGTCACTTTGATATGTGACACGTTAGTGTTCAGGTGAGAGTAAAGTAGATTGGGATGTCTGCAGTCCAGCCAGGAGACAAAACACTGGTCTGTCAGCCTGCTCTGCACCCGCTTACCTTCCCTTATCTTCTTACATAAAGCCTTGGTCCGTCAGTGGACACACATACACGATAAAACAGCACAATGTACTGTACATGAAAATTGCATATATTTGAGATGCATGTTGAGTGATTAAATGATCACAGTCATTATATTATTGGCCTACAATGTGTTTTTGTTTAAGACACAGTGTTTCGTCACACTGGGTTTGCAAGTGCTTTTGCAAGTAATCCATAAGCTGCTTTTGAGGGGGGAGGGGAAGGTACAGGACTAGACTGTTGGCACAAATGTGGCTTGCCGTCGGGCACACGATGAAAGGTGACTCTGCACTCTGTTTGTGTTAATGTATGAGCTGAATTATGTCATGACTGGAAATATCATCTTTAATTGTATTGGTTTTATTCATGTTGGTCCTTCTGCTTAAATACCCCTTGACATGTTTGGTGCAACAGACTTTATTTGCTTCACATTACATTTGCTATACACTAAAGTTCAAAAGATTGGGGTCAGTAAGATTTTTTCATTATTACTTTCATAGCGATCATAGCTCGTTAAAATTACAAATGATTTCTAGCTTCTGACCAAGGCTGTATCTCAATACTAGTTTTACTTGATCTTAGTGCTGCGTTCGACACTATAGATCATAAAATACTCTTAGATCGACTACAAAATAATGACACTAGTATTCAGGGACATGCATTAAGGTGTTTATCGTACCAGACTGTTACCATTTTGTCTATTTAAATGGGGAAAAATCTAATATAACATCAGTAAATTATGGAGTACCAACATAGAGGGATCTGTGTTAGGCCCTCTGCTATTTTCATTATATATGCTATCACTTGGTAATATTATAAGAAAACATGATATGACCAGATGAAATCTCTAAATTATCCAAGTTGATGTGTTAAAGATATAAAATATTGGATGACCTGTCATTTTCTTCTATTAAATTCAGATAAAACTGTGGTATTGCTTATTGGACCAAAAACCAAAAGTTCAAAGTATAGTGAATGAAGGAGGCGGGAACCGGCGAATGTTTAAAGAATTTAATAAATAAACAAACTGAAAGTGAAAAATCCAGGCCTGGTCCTCTCTCATCCTTCACGGGTGTCGCTCGTCCTTATGTGCCTCCGAGCTCCCTCATTGGAGGACTCGAGAGTGTGCCTCGCAGGTGACGCTCATTTTCATTCAACGCACCGGTCTCGCTTGCTCCTCCCACGTCTCTCGCTCGTCAACCTCGCCACACTATATTAAAGGGTAAGTTCACCCAAAAAATTATTTTTAATTCATTTAAGTCATTAATTACTCCCTCTCATGTCATTTCAAAACCGTAAGACCTTCGTTCATCTTTGAAACACAAATTAAGATATTTTTGATGAAATCCCATAGACAGCAATTTAATGAACACTTTCAAGGCCCAGAAAGGTAGTAAAAACACAGTTAAAATAGTCCATGTGACTCCAGTGGTTCAACCTTAATGTTATGAAAGATGAGAATACTTTTTGTGCGTAAAAAAGCAAACACAAATAACGACTTTATTCAACAGTTTCTTCTCTTCTGTGTCAGACTCCTATGCTATTGACATAATAAATACAGTTCAGCGCCTCCGAGTTACTTCAGAGCTGCGCCAGAACGCCGGCTTACCATTGGCCGATGCTGTTCACGTGAGTACCACAACGCATGTGTGTGATGCTGCCGCAGGAGCTAACCAATGTAAACTTCGTAGGCACTGACACAGACGTAAAAAAAATTGTTGAATAAAGTTATTTTTGTTTGTTTTTTTGTGCACAAAAAGTATTCTCGTCTTTCATAACATTAAGGTTGAACCACTGGAGTCACATGGACTACTTTAACGATGTCTTTACTACCTTTCTGGGCCATCGAATGGTAATAACGTTGCTGTCTATGGAGGGGTCAGAGAGCTCTAATTCCATTAAAAATATCTTAATTTGTGTTCTGAAGATGAACGAAGGCCTTATGGGTTTGGAATGACATGAGGAAGAACCCAAAAGCTAACCCAAAGCTATTAGTATCAACCTATAAAGGTATTTAATTTATTATGTACTATCATTTAGGTTATAGAATAGAATAGAATAGAATAGAATAGAATAGAATAGAATAGAATAGAATAGAATAGAATAGAAATGACAACTGTCCTTTCTCCCTTTAATGACTAAGATTCAGAAAGCTTCCTGGAAAGGGCTTAGTGACAGGACATATTAAAGAGTCATCAGCAATTCGCGTTAGCAAGGCACGCCAGAAATAACTCCCTGGATGCAGCACTGTGAAGCTCGCCTTAGTTTCCAGCCAGCTGAAACAGCACATTCATCCTCAGAGAGAGACTCTTCTTTAATGGTTCAGATGGATACTACACAAGCATCTCAAGACTTCAAGGGCTTATGTAACACAATAGCTCTCTTCCACACATGAAATGGATGCGTTTAGTTCATCACATGTCTTAGAGTTGGGGAAACAGAATGAAAATGCATGGGCCGTATATGAAGGACAGATGGTCAGTGTATGTCTAAAGATGGCATTAATACTGCTTTAATATATGAATGTGTGTCTATGATAGTGTGTACAGATGGACTGGCAGTGGGGGGTGATGTCTATTTGGCATGACATTTTTAATAAATCTTCACACCAGGATGCACTAATGCCGGCATTACTGTGTTCCTTGAACAGCCATTATTATTTTAGCTTAAGCTAGTTTTAGTATCAATAACATTTAATACATTTATATGAGCAGAATTGTATTTACCATCATTTTTATGTTTTGTTGTAATATTTTATTTTGTGAAATTTTATCCAAACTCCAATGAATTTCTATAGCAGTGATAAGAAAACAAATGTAAATTAAATATTTAACTGTGCACTTGGCTTTGAATGCTCTGATGGCCGTACACAATTAGCACTCATCACATACTTATCACACAGAGAGCATTTTATCACCCTCCTAAAGAGCTCTTATCACTTCTTGCCTATCGTTGTGTATAGTCTTTATCATGACAATGCGGATAGTCGCTGCTTTCATTCTTTATGCTCCTCTAAGATCTTCAGTAGTGAGGTGAAAATGACACACACACGCATGCATGCATGCACGCACACACACACACACACACACACACACACACACACACACACACACACACACACACATATATATATATATATATATATGTCGTTTTTTTTCTCGCATGCATATGGACTGTGGAGGATGAAAGAGGAGAGGGGTTATAGAGGACACTGGAGAGGTATCTGACTGAGGGTGTGCGGGCCCTGCTGGGCTCCCTCTGCCGGCCCCTCTGTCCCCATCTGGACTGTGTTTATCAGTCTCAGGGGTCAGTACACAGAGTCACAGTTCTCCTCCAAACACCTTTCCACACTCATAGGCGGAGGTGAGACTCAACCACCATCTGAGGCAGACCCATGATCCATTTAGTTATCAGAAATACACTGTGTTCTGTACTGAACTTTTATCTAATGTATTTATATACTCTTCTCAATATTATTAACTCGTCTTTATCTCTAGGTCAAGTCCCAAGACCGTTCAAGCTGGCAGTTATTAAACCTTTCATTAAGAAACCACAATTAGATCCAAATGAATTAGCAAATTACAGACCCATTTCAAATCTTCCATGTATGTCTAAAATACTAGAAAAAGGAGCAATTGTGCTGATATCTATGGAAAAAATTTCAGTCCCCATCATAGCACAGAAACTGCGCTCGTTAAAATTGCAAATGACTTATTTCTAGCTTCTGAATAGTGCTGTATCTCAATACTAGTTTTACTTGATTTTCGTGCTGCATTTGACACTATACATTATACATTATAGATCATAATACTCTTAGAAATACTCTTAGATCGACTACAAAATTACACTGGTATTCAGGGACATACATCAAGGTGGTTTAGAATGTACAGAATCTCTTAGAATACAATCTGCATTTAGAAGGATGTACTGTTACTTTAAGACCTAGGTGATATATTAGACAGCAACTTTGTCTTTTGAAAATTATATTTCAAATGTTACAAAAACAGCCTTCTTCCACCTCAGACACATCGCTAAGCAATGGAACATGCTATCTGATGCAGAAAAGTTAGTTCATGCATTCATGACCTCTAGACTAGATTACTGTAATGCATTACTAGGTGGCTGTCCTGCATCCTCAATAAACAAGATACAAATAGTCTAAAATGCATCTGCTAGAGTTCTTACTAGGTCATGAAAATTATGATCATATAACACCAATTTGTTAATCTGGTTACCTATTAAGTTCTGTATCAATTACAAAGTATTGCTACTGACCTATAGGGCCCTAAATGGTTTATCTCCTGTGTATTTATCTGATCTTCTATCATCCTACAATCCATCATGCTCCTCAAGGTAAAAAAAACTCTGGGCTTCTGGTAGTACCTAGAATATCTAATTCCACTAAAGGAGGGAGAGCGTTTTTACACCCTGGAATAGCCTTCCTGTTAATGTTCGGGGCTCAGACTCACTCTCCCAGTTTAAATCTAGATCAAACACGCATCTCTTCAGCCAATCATTCACATAATGCATCTCATAACCTTGAACTCCAGTTTGTATCCAGTCTCTTATGAAGATTTCAGACACCCCAACACCTGTGAAAAGATGACTCAAGGACTCCAACTCCTGACAGGACTTCAGATGATGCAAACTTTGTGTCAACATGCACGAATGCAAATTTTCTATATATCCTAATCATTTGTTAATATGCATTCATTTGCCTTAAATTAATACATTGTTTAAATTAATACATTGTTAGCTAACTGTGTGATTTGTATGATGTACATTTCTGAAATATATAACTTGACACAGTCACCTCTGATAACAGATCACTCTAAATTATGTGTAGATACATGCATTTTCTGTAAAGCTGCTTTGGAACGATATGTATTGTGAAAAGCGCTATACAAATAAGTGTGAATTGAACTCTATGACCTCTTTTCAAATGTGTTATCCATTTGCCTAAAATAGGCTGACTGTAAAGTGTATGTTCAGGCTTGGTTTCATTTTCACTGTTTTGTTCCTGTTTGCCAGTGTTCCCTTTGGTAGTTTCTTCTTTTTATTGAGCCAGAGCCCAGACAGCCATCACCCCACTGCACAGACATGATGTGGGAGCCACCATAGACGGAGAGCTAGAGCTTGCTGCAATGCACAATCCAGTACCAGTAAGGAGGACTGAGCCTACCATCACCCTGGAGCCCAAGCCTCATGAAGTGTCTGCCCAGGTGCATAAGCCGACAACATCATGTGTCACCATGGGAGTATTAGTGGAGTACAAGGGTATAGAGGAAGACCCCTCCCACACTCCCACCACTGAGGGTGAGCTGCTGCTGACCTCTGGACATTATTTTGAAATGGAAGAGGATGTGTTCCTAGTTCTCCCGTCCCCGCTGGTCCTGTCCAGCACAAAGTCTCCTGTGTCTCCAGAGTTAGCACCCAGCCTTCCTCTCCCAACTCCTCTTCCAATAACAGCCAGTTCCTCAGCCCCGTCTGCACTTGTTCCCTTTAGCCTCTCGGCTTCTCCTCCTACAGTGTGGAATTGCCTCTGGTCTTCCAGTCTTCATCTCCGCCTAGTAAAAAGGAGTCCCTCATTTCACCTCCAGCCACTGGTCACATCACTCCACCTCGGCCCATCAACCTGTCGGCTTCGCCTTGGCATATCCTTCCCTGGGCTCCACCTGGGATCATCGTTTTTATGGCTCCACTAGGCTCCCTCGTCCCTCCAGCTACATCACTCTCTCTGCGCCACGGACTTAGGGGCCTTCAGCTACACTTCGTCCCACCACCCCTTTGGCTTCCTTTCTGCCTTCCCTCCGGCTTTGACTTGGTCATCAGTCCCACCAGATTCATCTCAGTCCTCTGGCACCCTGACTCCACCTGGACGCTTGCGCTGCAGCTCCACCATGGTCTCCTAAGCCATCGGTGTTGTTTGGTCCTATCTGATCTTCATCTGTGCCATGGGCTCCACTTCCATTGGCCTCGTCTCCATCGGTCGCCCCCCTGGTGTTGTCAGCCAAGTCTCCACTATGGCTCCTCCCTTCCTCAACTTCGCCGTGGGCCAGTGTCCTGGCTGCGCTCTGGGTTCCCACCTGGTTACTCCTGCTCCTGGCTCCTCCCACCGCCATCACCACCCTGGTTTCTCCCGCCACCATCTCCTCTTACTTCCTGCCCTTCACCAACACCTCGTCCTCCTGCAGAGGCCCCACCCTCCCTCCTTTATTTTAAAAAGAAGGAATTTATGAATTTTATACATTTATGGATTATTAATATTACTGTGTAGAAACAAATAAAAAATAAGTGCAAACCCCAATTTTCTATGTATTTATTCAATGTTTTACATATTACCAATTTAATAATTATTTATAATTATTTTTTCAATGGTTATATATTATATTGTATCTGATAATATATGTTTGTATAATGCTAAATATCTTATTGCATTGCTTTCTTGAGGTGTCAAAAATGCAAACACTTAAGGAAAGACAGTGAGTCAGACACAATGGCATAATATCCAAGGTCAGAGGTTCAGTCAGACTCACATACATATTATCAATGCTTCACTCAAACATGTTCACACAAACTCACTCATGTTAAAAATACACGTACCTCAGTATCCGCTTTCTTCCTTCAGTTCTCTTCCCTTTTTACTCTCCTCATCTATCTCTCGCCTAAATGTCTCTGACATTTCTTAATCCCAGTGCAGAGTGTAGTAAAAATAAACTACTGAGTCGATTAACGCTTTAATGCAATTCAGGGGCACTGTAGTGTATGACTTTACCTTAAAACCATCTTACTCAATCAAGTGTGTGTCCTTGTAGGTCAGTCTAATGATTGTAGATCAGTGAAGTGAAATAAATGCCTTTATTTTTTTAAGCTGTTGTAGATGACTAGAGTGTATTGCTGCAAAACCAGTACATGTAAAAAACAGTACAGAAACCATGAGAGTATGTTCCTGATTTGATGTCCAGACTGTCTGCTTCACTCCCCCCTGTGGCTCTCACTCCAGACACAAAGGATTTCTCTCACTTTTTCTAACAGCTTTTTGATACCTCTCCACACGCATGAATAAACTGATAGATGTGAGCTGAAGAACACATTCTGAGCCTGCAAGTGTGTGAACAATAGGGGTGGGAGAAAAAATGTTGTTGCTTAAAATGCTCCTAGTTAATATTTATTAATGAATAAATGCTTTTTAAATTCAGCAATACAATTTCTCTTAATTTCTTCATAACCTGCATTTTGTACTGCAACTACTGTTAAAACCTAAACACTCTTCAAACACCCTCATTTGACCCCTGCTAAATGGGCCGTGACAATGTATGACTGGTACACTATCATCACTATCCGGATTGGTATTGATTAGACCCAGGATGACTGACTAGTGACTGGTTACTTTGTCTGGTTCATCTGTCTGGCCTGATTAACAAAATAAAAGAATACATATTTTGGGGGGCTCTGAATTTAGCACTGAATCTATATTACAATTTAAAGGTTTTGTGTCTGTAAGATTTTTTTTATGTTTTTGTAAGAAATATCTCATGCTCACCAAGGCTATATTTATTTAATCTAAAATACAGTAATAACAGCAATATTGCTTTGTGTTAATAACTGTTATCTATTTTAATATATTTTAAAATATCATTTATTCCTGCGATGGCAATGCTGAATTTTCAGCATCATTCAGTGTCACATGATCCTTCAGAAATCATTAAAATATGCTGATTTGTAGTGGCCCGACCGATATTGTTTTTTTAGTTTTTTTTGATGGCCGATGCCAATATTTTAGAGAGCACACTGTAAAAAATTATATGATCAAGAAGTTATGACAACATATGTTTTTGCAATGCTTTAACTCATCAAAATATGTTAAGCAATTTTCAACCTTTTTTATAAGTTATACAAGATTCAACTCAAGTCAGTTTAATGTAATCTATCCAAGTTGATTGTACTTAAAAATTTACCAATTTTTTACAGTGCAGGGTGGCCAATATAAAGCTGATATGTATTTATATTTATCCATCAAAATAAAAGTCCCACTTCTAAAACTTTGGCCAAACAGAAAAATGCCAAATATCAGTCGATATATCAGCCTTGGTGATATAACAGTCGACCACTACTGATTTGTTTCTTAAGAAACATGTATTATTATTATTATTATTATTATTATTATTATTATTATTATTATTATTATTATTATTATTATTATCAATGTTGAAAACAGCTGTGCTGCTTAATATTGTTGCAGAAACCATGATTTTTAATTTATTTTTTCAGTTTGATGAATAGAAAGTTCAAATGAACATTTATTTGAAACAAAAATCTTCTTTAACAATGTGAAAGACAATCAATTTAATGCATCCTTGATGAATAAAAGTATAATTTCTTTTTAAAAGGTAGTGTACATATACCATGACTGTATCCAAGGTCAAAAATGGACCACACACCTGCCAATAGAACTGAGAAAATTCACCAAATTTGTAAATATTTGTTAATGGCCATGTAACTACTATTTTTTTTTTTTTACAATAACAAATATTTTTGCATTAGAAGGGGATTATTTCCTTGCATATTTTGCCTTTTCTTATTATTATAATTCAGCTAAAACCATAAATTATGCTGCAGTTCCTAAATGGCAAGTATCTTATGCACTAAAAACTATATTTCACTCCCATTTGGTTCTTGGAAAGTGTTAAGTTTGAAGCCTGAGCCTGACATTAGTTTAGCCCTTACTACAAACAGAAAATGCTGCTAGGAAGGAATTGTTGTCTGGTGGTTTATTCCTGACTAAAGGTCATCATTGTGTCATTCTCTCACACATACTGTAACAGGCTGCAGGGATGTGCCTGTTTGTAATTGTGTGTAATTAGGATTATGAGAGACTTACTGTGAGAGAAACACTCACTCTCAATGGGAGCGTAATTATGGGGGATGGTTTTTGTACAGCCACGGTCAATGCTTGTAAACATCCGGTTGATGGAGATCTACTTAGAGTCGTTGCAGTTAGTTTGGTGGCACGTCATTCTATTTGGGGAGTTAAGACGAGCTCTTACGCAGATGGGATGAGCCAATCAATGTCTGATTGTGGAGACTAGGTTAGGATGTCTGTTTTATTGCATTAGTAATTCTTCCTCGCTTGAGAGGTGGCACTACGATTATGTAATCAAACTGTTTTTTTTCATTGAATGCAAAAGGAAGGTTAAGCAGAATGTCTTTCCATTGAATGGAAAAGAGCAGCGTGGACATTCTGCTAAATAGCTCCTTTTGTGTTCCACATAAGAAAGAAAAGATTTGACATGAGAGCGAGTAAATTACAGAATTTTTATTTTTGTGATAACTATTTTACTTTAACAGCAGCTTATCCTCTAAGTATAACCTTCACCACCCATACTAATATACATACAGACATCACAGATGGTCTCTGATGTGTTTGCAGATTTTGTGCTCTGTCCCCGAGTAATTTAGAACAGAAGGTATTATATCCAAAGAAGAAAGAACAGAAGAAGGACAAAATGGGTAAGAATAGAACATAGAGGAGAAATTATATAACACTGGAGTGGATACTCCAAGGTTATCTCGGGTCAAATTAATATAAAGCATGATGTCAGGCTCCACAGGGAACAATCAATCAGTCTCCATGAACAGGGACAGTCCAATATAGTAAAAACATAAAGGATGCTGGCCGTATCATTTGGAGCCCTGGAGCCTTTTTAGCTTATGCAGTACATCAGTCATCATGTTTTAGTTCATGGCACCCCAGTGATTGTCTTTCATTAATGATATGACCTTTGTGACCCTGTAATAACCTCTGTGCACCAGAGTCACTGTAGTTATATATGATAATTAAATACCACAACGATCCTGATGAAGCTCAGAGTAGGTGCTCAAGTATTTACATGTAATAAGATGTTTCTCCAGACGGCAACCCTGTGGGTTCCTCCAAATATTTTAATGTCAGGGTTTCTGACATCCTTCCCTCCTAATGCCATTTTGATATGTGACTCTAATAAAATTGCAAAATTGGTCCATTTCAGAGGATTGCATAACACTACTGGGAACAGGCAGGAGGGAGTCAGTCAGTCTAGGACAATGCTGGCATCGCTAAAAACAGGTACTTATCTGAAATATTCTTTCACCTTATGCTTTAATTATCTTCTATAACAGTCCTACTTTCACAAATGAGTAGTGTGTCACTCTGAGGCGGTTTTCATCACTATGATACCAGTACAGAATTAAAAAGACTTTAATACAGAATATTTTAAAACATTTATATTCTGTTAGGTTATGTTCTGTTTTGAGTTCCTAGTCAGTTTCCTTACTTGTTAAATAGTTCCACACAGCTTTTTCTGTTTACTTATACTACTCCTTTTCAGTATTGTAAAAATCTAGTTTTTAATGTTGTTTATGTCTATGTGGTGTTTTCAATATTCTTTAAGACAAACCATGTGCAAATTCATAAGTCAACACCATTGCTGAGTATTTTCTCCTTAAAAGTTCAGTGAACCAAAGATGGTCTCAAAAACACGGTTTGAAATTGCTGGTGTTTCTGACGTCACAAACTATCTTGTAACCAATCACGTCAACGTGTGGGCGAGCTTTAGCATATCATTACTATGATGTGAAGCTGGGGAGTCTCAAGAGAAGCCAGGTTAGGCCTGACTCGCAGTCTCCACTCTAATTCAACCCAAAGGTGTTCTGTCGGGTTGAGGTCAGGACTCTGTGCAGACCAGTCAAGTTCCTCCACACCAAACTCGCTCATCCATGTCTTTATGGACCTTGCTTTGTGCACTGCATGGTGTGCAGTCATGTTGGAACAGGAAGGGGCCATCCCCAAACTGTTCACACAAAGTTGGGAGCATGAAATTTTCCAAAATGTCTTGGCAAAACTTCATGGCTGAGTGGCTGTTGTTCCCAATTGCTTCCACTTTGTTATAATACCACTAACAGTTGACCGTGGAATATTTAGTAGTGAGGAAATTTCACAAAAGGACTTACTGCACAGGTGCCAACCTATCACGGTACCACGCTTTAATTCACTGAGCTCCTGAGAGCGACCCATTCTTTCACAAATGTTTGTAGAAGCGTCTGCATGCCTAGGTGCTTGATTTTATACACCTGTGGCCATGAAAGTGATTGGAACACCTGAATTCAGTGATTTGGAGGAGTGTCCCAATACTTTTGGCATTGTATATGATGTATATTATGATGTTATGATGAACTATATGCCTTTCTACACTTACATTCTATGATGTTCAAAGCGTTTCTAAAGATATTGATTTTCAGAAGGCAGCTGTCTAACACTGGGATGGAAAACAGGAACATGGTTTGTGTAACATTAGCAACACATTATTAGCTGTTTGATCATGTTGTTAAGCAAAAGGCTAATCATGTTAATCACCGTTATGTGCCTGACGTTGTAGAGAGCAATACCATTTTACAGCATTTACTACAGTAACTTGAGTAAAAGTTGACCGAGTGAGTCTCTGAGCTGGTGTGAGTGAGTGGAGGCGGGGCTAATTTACATATTCATGTATCACGTATACTAAATGAAGCAAGGGTGTAGGGTTACATTCAAGTTATTTTAAGGCTTGAAGACACTTTTTTTTCACAGGAAAAAAACATAATATGTCATTTTGGTGATTAAAGATGAGTTTTACTACATATTTTACCTTGTCCGGTATCGTCTATGTTAAAAGTGGTTGTGTTTACATTTTGAGTTTTCCGTTGTGGATTTAATAAAGACAATTTTTTTCTACTCCGCTTCACTTCAACTAACCGTGATGCAAATGGGTATCATTCATTCTGTTGAATTCAGAAATTAAAACATCCTCATCATTAAAGCGGTATACTCAAGTAAAAGTCTTTGCCTACCTAATGTATTTATGAATAAATTAATAGATCTGGACCAAAAAAACAAACAAAAAGACATTGACACAGAAGCATGACTCTTGATAATCTGGAATTCATTTACAGTCATTATATTTTCATAATGTAAGAAATTCTGAAGCTCACCATCAGTTTTACTTAATGTTCACACACCAACAAACCCCTTTCTCATTTACCTCCCTCTGCTGCTGACTGTTGTGCGTTTTTTCCAGCTTGGCTTCCTGTCACCATGGAGATGCCTCCTTGCCACAATGCCTCTGTCTCATTATGGATTCTTCCCAAAACGTCCTGGAAGTGATGTCTGCTCTTGCCTGACAATGTGAGTGTGTAACAGAGAACAAGACAGAGAGCAGGGAATAGCTAAAGAGAGAGTGTTCAATCTATTCTGGACTATTGAGCTCAGTATTAGCAAATTCAGTTATTTCTCCAACATGCACAAGTTGCTGACAGTATATTAAACATGATTGTTTGTTAATTTCTCTTTTCTTTTTAATGAAATTCTTTTCTTCCATGACAAAGTGTGACCTAGTTCAGTGAAGGGGGTCTCAGAGTGCAAACCTCCCGTTCTACAAAAAAATCTGCATAACGGGTCAACCCGGCCTGCTTTTCTGAATAAAACTACTGTGTATCTCAAACTGTTTCATCTGCCGTGGCACAATACCCTCAGTCAGTACTTCACATGTCTGCTCCCTGTGGAATTGCCATGTGTGCTGATGTGCAGGGTTCAGTTTAGTTGTTTTCTTTACAATGCAATATGAATAAAGGAAGCAACAGAACAGGTCAATTTAATGCAGACTTCTTTTAGTCAACTTGAATCTTGTCTGGATTGACATAGCTTGTTTGTCAAGTCATGCTAGCTGTGTTGTTTCAGTCACAGATACTATATAGACAGTAGCAAATGGCTCAGTTTACTTGTGTTTGCTCTTTACAGATCGTTAAAGCCTCTACATTAATGAGTAACAAGAAAAAAGCTTGTAAAACAGTTTGTATTCATAGTTTGTCTCATTTGAAACTCACTGCTCCCCCTGTGGTGGGATTGTGCTACTGCACCTCCTGCATCACTACAGATGATGTCATACTCTCATGTCCTTCCCTCTCTGTGTTTGTTTACATTTGCTTTTTCCTTTTACAATGTATAAAACAACTGACTTTTTTCCCTCTCATGCCAAACATTGAGATATTATAAGTTCTCGGTTTCTGTATTATGTCAGTATTGTTGACAAGTTGACTTTAGGTATAGTACGCATAATCATTACACGAAATATAACATTTGTATATTTTATAATATTTTATAAGGATGATTTGCAATCCAGGTGGGATGGTGTTAAGACTCTTGGAGTCTGCGGTGCAGCTGAGGGCCAATGGCGCAGGACTAATCCTGGTTGTCTTAGCAACCGACCAGCTGCTGCCTGTTTCCTGCCACAAAAGCACCCTCATTTTTCTTTCTGACTTTTGTACCAATGTCTTTTCATATTCATAACGTATACTTTATAGCCCCATTGTTGCACATATGTGGTTTTGGAGCACTAATCTGAGTGCAGTGACTCATTTGATGGGAGTGATTAGATTCTGCAAAAGGAACAGGCCTTAAGCCAGGTACATACTGCGCGATTTTGGCCACGATTTGGCCGTCTGAGGCCGTCTGATTTTGCAAATCCTAAAAGATTCCTCTGATCCTAGGCTAAAATCTGAAGTCTTTGATCGTTAGTTTGACATGTTCACCGGCAGCCAATTAATGACCGCTGCGATCCAATTTTACCTCAGACGAAATTCCGGCAATGTCAGAAGATTTGGTGCACAGTCCTGCAGTGTGACCTCTCCTACGACAACCGTCAAATTATCTTTGTTTTTCAAGACAAACTATGACCAAAATGAGCGCTAGAGATTTCTTTGTCACCACCATTTCAATCCCGCGTGTAATGCAGCTCACTGTCACCAAACGCGTCATTCATTGATGATATAAAACTCCAGAAAAGCTGTTTCTGTGTCTGAGTAAAGTGAGTATGCATATGATTCAACATAATATCACACATGTGCCGTCCTTATTTTTAGCTGTTGGCAGGGTCAGAAATTAAAACTAGGGCAAAAATAAATTGTAATGAATGTAATGGATTCCTCGAACTTGTTATTCTATTCTAGGCCTATCTAGTTTTGGGGCGAGTTCCTCTGCAGACATTGTAATGACTTGTATATATTTACTGTCTCTGAGGTGAGTGTTATTGAATGAATGTTTTTCATGAAAAAATCAGTGTTGAAAACACTTGAATGACCAAATCGCTTTCAACAATTCTTAAAATAGTGAAATTTATTACATTAAAATATACTGTGATAGTATTGATCTGAGATTTTTTAGGTAACAGTGAGAATTGGTAAGATTTCAATAAGTAATTTAGTTGAAGTGTTGGGTGACACACTTTATGTCTTTATAGCTAGCCTATGGTTAGGGAGAAAAAAGTTGGGGAAAAAAAGAAAGAAGGTTAATGTCTGCACACTTAAATTATAGCTCCAAAAAGTCTCTCTCTCTCTCTCTCTCTCTCTCTCTCTCTCTCTCTCTCTCTCTCTCTCTCTCTCTCTCTCTCTCTCTCTCTCTCTCTCTCTCTCTCTCTCTCTCTCTCTCTCTCTCTCGCTCTCTCGCTCGCTCTCTCTCTCTCTATCTCTCTCTATCTCTCTCTATCTCTCTCTCTATATATATATATCGATCAGGAATAACATTATGATATACATATGACAGGTGAAGTAAATAACACTTATTATCTCTTCATCACGGCACCTGTTAGTGGGTGGGATATATTAGGCAGCAAGTGAACATTTTGTCCTCAAAGTTGATGTGTTAGAAGCAGGAAAAAAGGGCAAGTGTAAGGATTTGAGCGAGTTTGACAAAGGCCAAATTGTGATAGCTAGACGACTGGGTCAGAGCATCTCCAAAACTGCAGCTCTTGTGGGGTGTTCCCGGTCTGCAGTGGTCAGGATCTATCAAAAGTGCTCCAAGGAAGGAACAGTGGTGATCCGGTGACAGGGTCATGGGCGGCCAAGGCTCACTGATGCACGTGGGGAGCGAAGGCTGGCCCGTGTGGTCCGATCAAACAGATGAGCTACTGTAGCTCAAATTCCTCAAGAAGTTAATGCTGGTTCTGATAGAAAGGTGTCAGAATACACAGTGCATCACAGTTTGTTGTGTATGGGGCTGCATAGCCGTAGACCAGTCAGGGTGCCCATGCTGACCCCTGTCCACCGCTGAAAGTGCCAACAGTGGGCACGTGAGCATCAGAACTGGACCACGGAGAAATGGAAGAAGGTGGCCTGGTCTGATAAATCACATTTTCTTTTACATCACGTGGATGGCCAGGTGTGTGTCACTTACCTGGGGAACACATGGCACCAGGATGCACTAAGCCGGCAGTGTGATGCTTTGGGGAATGTTCTGCTGGGAAACCTTGGGTCCTGCCATCCATCCATCCATGTGGATGTTACTTTGACATGTACCACCTACCTAAGCATTGTTGCAGACCATGTACACCCTTTCATGGAAATGGTATTCCCTGGTGGCTATGGCTCTTTCAGCAGGATAATGCTCCCTGCCACAAAGCAAAAATGATTCAGGAATGGTTTGAGGAGCACAACAATGAGTTTGAGGTGTTGATTTGACCTCCAAATTCCTCAGATCTCAAATCAATGGAGCATCTGTGGGATGTGCTAAACAAAAAAGTCTGATCCATGGAGGCCCCACCTCACAATTTACAGGACTTAAAGGATCTGCTGCTAACATCTTGGTGCCAGATACCACAGCACAGCATTCCTCGACAGGTCAGGGCTGTTTTGGCAGCAAAAGGTAGATCAACACAATATTAGTCATAATGTTATGCCTGATCGGTGTATATAAAATAATGTATGTGTGTGTGTGTGTGTGTATAGGCATGTGCATTTTACTGGTTAAAAGGCTTATAAATCTGCCAAAATAATATTTAGCATATATTTCTACATTATACATTACACATTTCTCCTGGGGTCTCAACAGGAATCTATTTTTCCCCTTCCTCTACTTCTCCTTCCCAAGATGGCCGTATGCATGTTTATATGAGACAGAGCCTTGCAGCCTACAGTCATTGCATCCGTCTCTCTGATGACGAGATGAGTAGACGTGGGATGCATACTAACAGGCGCCTGCCTGACAAACCAGTCCGGTTTAAGAGTGCTTGATGTGCGCAAGCTAAAGTGTGAGCAGCTCTGTCCTTTTGAAGACGGCGGCAGATGTGGGCTGTTGTGCATGTATTCTGAAAGCCCGTCTGTGTGTAGCCCGTTAGGACCGGCAGAGTTACATAACAAGGTTTTCATCAGCGCGGCAGTAACAGCTGAGTGGAAGGAGGAAAATGTGTATGCTTTGTAGCAGGGGATGGAGGGGGTGGGGTTGAGTTGAGGTTGCAGTGCGATGGATGGAGAGAATTCTTGTCTTCCCGAGGGTGGGGGTGGTCAAACAATCTGGGACAGACAGCCCATGTGATTGTCGCCATGGTGATAGGATGAGCTCAAAGGCAAGTGGAGTTGCTCACAGCATTTGGTTGCATATGAGTGCGTTTGTTTGTGTCCACTAACATTCGGGTTTCCGATGTTGATAAAGGGACTCGCTCAGTGTGTGTGTGTGTGTGTGTGTGTGTGTGTGTGTGTGTGTGTGTGTGTATGTGTTAAGCAGCTTGGCAGGATTATAGGCCTATCCAAAAACTCCTTTCTGTGTAGCTGGACTTTAATCACTGCCAGGCATTTTTGCACTTTTTTATGCAGAGAATCTTGCATTTTGCAATGTGCAACTCAAGAAAATGTATGCTCCAAAATTAGATTTACCGTGAAAAAATTGTATGAAATGGAGTTGCATGACTCAGGGGTTTTCACAGATCTGCAGTATGGGTTGGGTCAGTCCTTCCAGAAGACCCAGCATGCATCAAAAATCAATTGATGATGTGATGTGAAAGGCAGCAGAGGGGAAATTAAGACCTCTATAAAACAAACTGGGCACTGCGAAAACATCCGTTCAAAAGATGCCCCCCAATCTTTTTTGGGGGGCAGCACAGTTTCAACATTGATAATAATAAGAAATGTTTTATAGATCAGCACATCAGCATATTAGAATGATTTCTGAAGGATCATGTGACACTGAAGTCTGGAGTAATGGTGCTGAAAATTCAGCTTTGCCATCATAGGAATACATTTCATTTTTAAATATATTAAAATATAATAGTTATTTTAAATTCTAATAATATTTTACAATATTACTGTTTTACTGTGTTTTTAGTCATATAAAAGCAGCCTTGGTGAGCACTTATTTTAAAAATTGTACTGACTTTCAAACTGTATATATACACCGATCAGGCATAACATTATGACATGATGAAGTGAATAACACCAATTATCTCCATCACGGCACCTGTTAGTGGGTGGGATATATTAGGCACCAAGTGAACATTTTGTCCTCAAAGTTGATGTGTTAGAAGCAGGAAAAATGGGCAAGCTTAAGGATTTGACAGTGGCCAAATTGTGATGGCTAGACGATTGGGTCAGAGCATCTCCAAAACTGCAGCTCTTGTGGGGTGTTCCCGGTCTGCAGTGGTCAGTATCTATCAAAAGTGCTCCAAGGAAGGAAGGTGGTTCTGGAAGGTGAACCGGCGACAGGGTCATGGGTGGCCAAGGCTCATTGATGCACGTGGGGAGCGAAGGCTGGCCCATGTGGTCCGATCAAACAGACGAGCTACTGTAGCTCAAATTGCTCAAGAATCTAATGCTGTTTCTGATAGAAAGGTGTCAGAATACACAGTGCATCACAGTTTGTTGCGTATAGGGGGTGCATAGCCGCAGACCAGTCAGGGTGCCCATGCTGACCCCTGTCCACCGCCGAAAGCACCAACAGTGGGCACGTGAGCATCAGAACTGGACGACGGAGCAATGGAAGAAGGTGGCCTGGTCTGATGAATCACGTTTTCTTTTACATCACGTGGATGGCCGTGGATGCATCGCTTACCTGGGGAACACATGGCACCAGGATGCACTATGGGAAGAAGGCAAGCCGGCGGAGGCAGCGTGATGCTTTGGGCAATGTTCTGCTGGGAAACCTTGGGTCCTGCCATCCATGTGGATGTTACTTTGACACGTACCACCTACCTAAGCATTGTTGCAGACCATGTACACTCTTTCATGGAAACAGTATTTCCTGGTGGCTGTGGCTCTTTCAGCAGGATAATGCTCCTGCTGCCACAAAGCAAAAATGGTTTAGGAATGGTTTGAGGAGCAAATTCCCCAGATCTCAATCCAATTGAGCATCTGTGGGATGTGCTGAACAAACAAGTCCGATCGATGGAGGCCCCGCGTTGCAACATACAGGTCTTAAAGGATCTGCTGCTAACATCTTGGTGCCAGATACCACAGCACACCTTCAGGGGTCTAGTGGAGTCCATGCCTTGACAGGTTGTCAGGGCTGTTTTGGCAGCAAAGGTGGGACCAACACAATGTTAGGAAAGTGGCTGATCGGTGTATATTGCTTATGAAAATATTTATTTAGTCAGAATATACTGCAACTTTTTAATTGTCATCAGTGTTAAATGGTTTAGCTGGTTATGCCAACTAGCTAAACATTAAAATAAGTATTGTACAACAATAATTTCATGTCCTCTGTCCTTGTCTCACAGCTGCCACATAGATCACTGCCCTCAACCTCAGGATTAGACGATCTATTAATTAGATAATCTATTAGGACAATCTCATATGCAAGATGTGGCATGTACAGAGTTTTGTTGGACCTTAGCCCCCTCTGCTGGTCAGAGCTCATAAAGAGTCACTGCAAATGCATTTTCAGGACCCTAGCGATGATTTAGTTGTTTAATTGATATATTGTCCTAACCAACCCCTAGTCCTAAATCTACCTATTGGTAACCCTGTTGAAATATTTAAACTAATTTAAGTAATTCATTTTAAAATGGCCGTGCCTGCTGTTTTGTTAAGGTGGAAAAAGTTTGAATCAGTTCTCCTCTGTTGGGAGTACAGTTGGCTAGAAGGCGCGGTCACAAAAAAAAAAAAAAAAACGTATTGCTGCTTATAAAATGGATAGTTCCGGCCCTCGATTATGATTGGTTGAGTCTGTGTGTTGCTTGGCAACCATTCTGCTTCTGAAGAACTACATTATTTAGTAGAAGAATCATATTTTCATCAATAGCATTACATGTGTCTGTGTGTTTATTTTATGAAAACTTGCCAGGCATGTGGAATAACGGTTATAAAAGCAATAAGCTGGTGAAGCCGTGATTTAGTCAATTTAGCTGTTCTAAATTCACTGTAAATCACAGCTTCACAGACTTATTACTTTATTGGAACTGTTTTTGTATGAAAATTAACAACAACATACAGGTATACATAAGGAAAACATTTATTCAGTGTCTCAAGGGCATCATCATCATCATCATCATAATAATAATAGTAACAATAAGTAAAATTATTATAAAAATAGGGTTAGATTTTACTAAATGATTTGCACATAATACCTGTGAGACTTTTATATTAATAATAAGAATAATGTGCATTAATTTCAAATGGTAAAACTTGAACCATCCTAACAAAATCCCAAAAACATTCTTTAAAAACATGAATATCAATTAGCAGCTGGTGAATGTATTCTCCTCCATCTGCAGATCATTCATCATGAAGAGCGTCATCGGGGATCCCTCGGACTCCTTCCTCCCAAACCCCACACAGGCAGCTCGCTCGAGGGAGGTGTGGGGCGAAGACCACTTCTAATTTACGCGGAGCACAACTTCGACTGTCCGATTTTACTTGTCCTGCTAACCTTGTGAGCATGAGTCTCACCATCACTTGATTGGCCCAAGCGATGCCCAATGCAGGAAGCACCTTACTGCCCACCAACCTGTGTATGTTAAGTTATAGAAGACTTATTAGACAGCTTCAAAAGCTCAAAGTATGATCGGCCCATTTTTGTAATTACTTGGGATGTGCGGGAGTAGTTGGAATAAATGATACTGCTGCTAGTCGACATTGGAAATGCTAGTTGTTACCACTGCAAGCTTTTCTTGTGATATTTCCACCTGTCATGTGTACAGGTACTTTTCATACATGAGAAGCACGTTCAAACCCAGACACACAAGTGGTAATGAACAAAAATACCTTCATGTAGGCTGAATTATGTTGGCTTTTTATTTATTTTTTTTATTTTAATAGGAATTCTATTTGTAATAGGCCATTGAGTTTTTACTTATTAAATCATGCACTGCCTAATGATTCAGGTGATTTTAATAAATATGTCTATATTGGTTAAAGGGATAGTTCACCCAAAAATTTGTTCCAAACCTGTATGAGTTTCTTTCTTCTGCCGAACACAAAAGATGATATTTTGAAGAATATGGGTAACCAAACAGTTGATGGACCCCTTTGACATCCATAGTTTGAAAAAAAAAATTCTATTTCTATTTTCTAAAACTATTTGTCAACTGTTGGTTACAGACATTCTTCAAAATATATTCTTTTGTGTTCGGCAGAAGAAATAAACTCATACAGGTTTGGAAAACAAATTGAGGGCAAGTAAATGACGACAATTTTCATTTTGGATGAACTAACCCTTTAAGATCAATTAAGTGAAGGCTTATGTTTAATGAACATAATGCAAGGCAAGCATATATATTTTAGCGGCATTCAGTGTGGGATTTTACTTTTTGAATACTAGATAAGTAAGCCATTTCAAAAGGAATCGCATATACAGATTTTTAATTGTACAAACCCGATTCCAAAAAAGTTGGGACACTGTACAAATTGTGACTAAAAAAAGGAATGCAATAATTTACAAATCTCATTAATTTATATTTTATTCACAATAGAATATAGATAACATATCAAATGTTGAAAGTGAGACATTTTGAAATGTCATGCCAAATATTGGCTCATTTTGGATTTCATGAGAGCTACACATCCCAAAAAAGTTGGGACAAATTAGTGGAGCAATATCAGAAAGGAGTTTCTCAGAGAAAAATTGCAAAGAGTTTGAAGTTATCATCATCTACAGATTCAGAGAATCTGGAACAATCTCTCTGCGTAAGGGTCAAGGCCGGAAAACCATACTGGATGCCCGTGATCTTCGGCCCTTAGACGGCACTGCATCACATACAGGAATGCTACTGTAATGGAAATCACAACATGGGCTCAGGAATACTTCCAGAAAACATTGTCGGTGAACACAATCCACTGTACCATTCGCCGTTGCTGGCTAAAACTCTATAGGTCAAAAAAGAAGCCATATCTAAACATGATCCAGAAGCGCAGGCGTTTTCTCTGGGCCAAGGCTCATTTAAAATGGACTGTGGCAAAGTGGAAAACTGTTCTGTGGTCAGACCACAGAACAGTTCTTTCTGTGAAAACTGGAAAACCTTTTCAGTTCTTTTTGGAAAACTGGGACGCCATGTCATCCGGACTAAAGAGAACAAGGACAACCCAAGTTGTTGTCAGCGCTCAGTTCAGAAGCCTGCATCTCTGATGGTATGGGGTTGCATGAGTGCGTGTGGCATGGGCAGCTTACACATCTGGAAAGGCACCATCAATGCTGAAAGGTATATCCAAGTTCTAGAACAACATATGCTCCCATCCAGACGTCGTCTCTTTCAGGGAAGACCTTGCATTTTCCAACATGACAATGCCAGACCACATACTGCATCAATTACAACATCATGGCTGCATAGAAGAAGGATCCGGGTACTGAAATGGCCAGCCTGCAGTCCAGATCTTTCACCCATAGAAAACATTTGGCGCATCATAAAGAGGAAGATGCGACAAAGAAGACCTAAGACAGTTGAGCAACTAGAAGCCTGTATTAGACAAGAATGGAACAACATTCCTATTCCTAAACTTGAGCAACTTGTCTCCTCAGTCCCCAGATGTTTGCAGACTGTTATAAAAAGAAGAGGGGATGCCACACAGTGGGAAACATGGCCTTGTCCCAACTTTTTTGAGATGTGTTGATGCCATGAAATTTAAAATCAACTTATTTTTCCCTTAAAATTATAAATTTTCTCAGTTTAAACATTTGATATGTCATCTATGTTGTATTCTGAATAAAATATTGAAATGTGAAACTTCCACATCATTGCGTTCTGTTTTTATTCACAATTTGTACAGTGTCCCAACTTTTTTGGAATCGGGCTTGTACTCTCATAGTTTGTTAGACAAATACAAAATTTCAGTTTAAACGTTAATTAAATTAGTTGTGGCGCACATCCCTAGTAATTACATTAAGTGCATCACAGTGCTGGGTAGTAACTGATTATATGTAATCTGGATTATGTAATCAGATTCCAAAAATGAAATACTTGTTTTATAATACTCCTAATCAGACTACAGTTACATTTTTATTGATTGCATTATTGCTTGAGATTCACAAAATGCCAGTCAATTATTCATAATTCATTGATTTTCACCAATTAATCTTTTTTATTATTATTATTATCTTTTAATGCTTCGTTTCTAAAACAGCAAAACAAACACACTCACCCATAGTCGCACCTTCCTGGATTTGGGCCATCCACAACATCTGTAACCTGGGACAGATAAATAGCATACAATGTGAACTATTTCTGTGTATAGCATTTACAGTGCATATTGTATAATATCTCTGATTAGGTGTTAGAACGCCGGTGTCTGACCTGGTTGACGCAGACTACAGGTGCACCATATGCATGACTCAGGCGGTGGAGTGTACTGGAAAAAGCCAGCAGGTGCCGTGACCTCCGTATAGCCTCATCAGCCTGGAACTCACTGCGAAACAGAGCAGCCACAGAGTCCACCACCACCAGTCTGACCAGACCTTGCTTCAGCAGCACAGGCACACGCTGAGACACGCACGCCTGCAGAGCCTCCTGCTCACATATGCACCAGCATTAAAACCTTTCTAATGGTTATTAACTTGTTGAGATGAATTTTTGCCAGTCTCACCAGGTCAGATGCATGCTCTATGTAGATGCTGTCAGTAAAACGCCGGCTGTGGATCAGAGCTGGAGGCAGATCTGGTCTGAGCCGGGACTGCTGGGTAATGAGTTGTCGTAGTCGTTTGATAGGGAAAGAGTCCTCAGTGCAAATATAAACGGCTCCTGTTAAATTACCATATAAAATGATTTAAAACAGCATCAGAAATTTGTCAAAACGATTACTTCCTGCTCAACTCTCCTTACACCCCAGTACCACTACAGATATCTCAAACTGTGCTCATATTTGACAAGATACTGAAATAAGGGTCTATTTGATGCATTTATGATAGCTGTAATGAAAATGGTCTTTGGCAGTGGTTCTCTATCAGGGGGCCGGGGTTCACTAGGAGACTAATCAAGATATTTCTTATTTTATTGACCCTCCTTAAAAGGGATAGTTCACGCAAAAATTTAAATTACCCCATGATTTACTCACCCTAAAACCCTCAACTCACCTAGGTGTACATGACATTCTTCTTGATTAATACAATCAGAGTTATATTAAAATGTTCTTCCAAGCTTTACAATGGCAGTGAATGGAGGATGAGATTTTGAAGCCCAAAAAAGCGCATCCATCCATCATAAAAGTAATACCCATGGCTCCAAGGGGTTAATACAATCTGAAACGCGAGCAATGCGTTTGTGTAAGAAAAACATTCATATTTAAAACTTTATAAATGAAAATAATTAACATCCGACAGAAGGCCGCACGCATCTATTTACGGTGAAAGAGTAACCCCTGACCCGATGCATGATGTACTGACAAACGTGGAAGTGCAGAGGATAGAGCAAAACAAAACACTGATGACGAATTAGAACGTCTCAAATGAGATTTTTTTTAAAGAGAAATATCAGAAGAGCTTGAGTTTGTTTCCCGGTCCTATTAGTTTGAACCACAAAGCTTACGCTACTCCTACATCCGACGTCATACACCGCGTCAGGGGAAACTCCTGCCGTAAACTGACTTGCGTAGGCCGTCTGCTGGAAGCTAGTTATTTTAGTTTATGTTTTAAATTTAGATATTTTTCTTACAAAAATCCATCGCTTTGCTTCAGAAGGCCTTTATTAACCCCTCTGAGCTAGAGGGGCACTTTTTTGGACTTAAATCTATTAATTAGATAATTAATTAGGCAATCCCAATATGAAAGATGTGGCATTTACAAGAGTTTTGTCGGATCTTAGCTTCCTCTGCAGGTCAGAACTCATAAAGAGTCACAGGTGACTTGTACCCAACTACAGAAGAAATGCTTGCTTCAAAGCAAAGACCGCCATTCACTACCATTATAAAGATTGGAAGAGCAATTATATATTTTTTAATATATTTCCGATTGTGCTCGTCTGAAAGAACATATAGGCTACACCTAGGATGTAATTTTCATTTTTGGGTGAACTATCCCTTTAACAAATTTTTTTTTTTTTTTTTCTCTTCTTTCATGGAAGAATTGGAACTTCCAGTCTTGGAAAACCTGGATATATGAGAGAACTTTAAAAGCGTGGTACCTGTGAATACTAGACATGGGAATGCAAATAAATATTAATTTTACTGGGTAGAGTTAAAAATAAAAGAGACTGGCTTTATGCCCACTTACCTGAGTTCAGCCCTCCGTTTTCCTGTGGATACTGGACAGACAAGCAAAGCTGCAAACAAAACTGAGTTTTCCCAGCGGCGCTCTCGCCTGCCAGCTCCGTTATTCCTCGTAACGGGAGACCGCCACGCAACAGACCATCCAGAACGGGGCAGGCAAAAGACAGCCTGTGCCCGGGCTCCAAAACAGGACATTCTCCCTGGATCAGCTGTAGAGCTGAGGATATATTAAAATAATAGTTTTGCTTCAAAGATAGCCGATTCTCAAATAGTACTAGATGGTTGTTGCACTAAGCGAATGCCACCTGTGACCGGGCTGGACTTGTGGACAGCAGCTGCTACGGCACAATGCAGGCGCTGGACATCCGCCTTCGACAAGCGCGTCAGTCTCTGCAGATCTGGACCAGAGACACAGAGGATCTCCTTCGCTGATCTAAAATTGGCTAAACAATAAAATATCATTAAACATGAAGCGAATTCAACTTTAGACTGAATGTACTCGAGAGGGAACTCGTGTCAACCTTTTTTAACAGCAACAATAATCCTTGGATTCAGCTCAAATTGTTCCCACTCCATCACCTCTGGCGAATCTCCATTTAAGCGGCGTAACGTTAATAAAATAACGTTTAATTATTATTATTATTATTTCAACCTACTAATACTACCAGCTCACATTTTGAACGGCACAACATTTACTTCCTGGTCTACACGTCACATCATAAATCCTGTCAAAATCGAAGTCTTAAATCCAATCGATTAACGATTTTATTATTTTAACCTGGCGTTGTTTATATTCCAAGGACAGACAGGCGACTACAAATATAACGAATAATAATTTATTTTAGCAAGTAAATAAAAGAAAGAGTGAAATAACGTATCGACGAAACAACTCAGAGCACCCTTCATATTATCGCGCTCTAATACCGGGGTCCGCCACTGGCCCAGTGCATATCAAAATGGGGGTGTTTAGAGTGTAAACGTTTAACTAAGTAGATTAACTGGGACTGTAATGAAGACACATTTATTGTTAATATTTTCTAAAAGAACTAATCTGTCATAAAGGGCACATATTAGTAAAATAAACTCATCAAAATAACTAAGCAAAGAACGGCTGCATAATGGCCACCCCTTTTTATCAGTTTTTCGAACGGCCCCTAATGCCGTATCCAGAAAGCCTTGGCTGAAGTCACAGCTGTATTGTTATTAGATAAAATTAAATATTTTACCATAACTTATAGACATGTTGTTCAATAAAATTTATTATTTGAAAATTAAATAGTTTGTGGAAGCTAACAATAAATAGGACTGGAGGATACGGGTTTAAACTGTGATCTTAAGTCTTTACTTCCTTTGACTGGTGAGTGGTTTGCTATTGAAAGCTAGCGTCTTTATATTTAAGCGCGTCTGTATAATATGAAATAAAAAATAAAACGATACATTGGGCTGTCTGTATAATGTTCATGGTCGTATCATACAGCTAGCTTTTCATTTTGTAGCATATGTCCACCTATACAAATCATATCAAAACATTAGCTTAGCAAGGTTTATATATATATATATATATATATATATATATATATATATATATATATACTAGAAATATACACTAGAGATAATACTAATATGAAGTTTATCCTACTATGAATATACATGAAATAATATATGAATGAAAATGGTTTAAGTATGCATTGTGTCTTTCGTGCGGCGTCCGTTGTGTAGCAGAGCGGAATATCAGCGGCGTTAGCAAGCCGGCGACCCGAGTTCAAATCCCGGACGAGACGTAGTTTGGTTACTACTATATCATTCACAATATATTAGATGTTATTATACAATTTTACGACGTATCTTATTATTATGCTATCCGAATAATAATAATAAACCGACGATGCAGATGATGTGTGTGTTTGTTGTTCAGTAATGGTGTACATGTTGTCTTCTTCAGGTCTGAATTTTCCTGCCAGTATGAGTCGCCAGTGTAAGAACTGTGGTGGAGTGGACATCGACACAGACCCAGCGCGGGGGAGTGCGGTCTGCACAGCCTGTGGTTCGGTTCTGGAGGATAATATCATCGTCTCTGAGGTTCAGTTTGTGGAAAACAGCGGAGGGGTGTCTTCAGCGGTCGGCCAGTTTGTATCTGCCGACGGTAAGAGATGTTCAACTTTATCTGAACCTGAACACAGGTTTTGTGGGGCACCACTGGCAATCCTGTTTTAATTTATTTGATTAATTCTTTAAGCAATGTACAGTCTGTAACAATTAAACAAAAGGAGAAAAATGGGGATTTGCAAGTAATATAAACTGGAAATAATGACAAGTTTCACTAAAAATAGGAAAATAATTGCAAACAGGTAATGTTCTTAAAGATTCAAGTTTAATGATTTTTAGGCAATTTAAATGATGTTAGATATTGCTCAATTTATTTCATACAAACATGAAATAAAGGTCTTGAAGTTCAGTATTTGGACCTGTGAATGTGGAAATTGGTAATCAACAGAATCAGATTTATTACATAAAATTATAATTTTATATTATAAAAACCACATCCTTTCAATTCAATGCACATTCATTATAAACTCAGTTCATCACTCAGTTCATTGCTGTTTAGACTGTAGTTTGTTGGATTACCGATGGTAATGAGAGACTGTAAAAGGAAGGCAAGGTTTCACGGTCATCACCAATCATCACAGAATTGTCCTCATTTAGACCACTCCTTTTCATATTTTTCTGTGCGACATCAACAAGGAAAGACTTGTAGGCTTCAAACAAGCCATCAAAAAAAAGTTTTCCTGACCTCCACATGTTGTGTTATGTTTGATAATCGTTTGAGGGGTAAATTGTGCACCAGATTCCTCGAAGAGTTGGGTACGCCTGTATGGATATAGAATATTGGCAGCATCATAACTGTGTTTTGAAGTATAAGCAGGGTGTGGAAGTCTTTTTTGCAGAAATTGTGTATCCTTCTTATCTGTTGAACAGCAGCCTATACCAGGCTTGATCTGGCTGTAAGAAAGGTTGTTCTGCCACGGTTTTGACTTGGAGTCAAAAGTAGAGGCTGAGTGAGAGCTGATAATGTTTCCTTGTGGCCCTTGTTATGAAGAGATACAAAAAAAAAAGAGAACACATAGAAGCAATTCTTTTGATTAATTTTCCTGTAATATAAAGTGTCGGTATTAACTGTTTTACACCTGTAGTGTCTGTAACTTTGACTTACCAAAGGCAGGTCCTTCAGACAGTCTGGATGTAAAATCCTTTTTAATGGAGTGTATAGAAGCATCTCACAGTGAGCCTGAAGTATTCATAAGACGAAAAAAAAGAGGTGATCGTAATCGTTTTCAAAGATTCAATCGGAACCTCCGTCAGAAATGACCTCGTTTTCATATACAATGTAGCCGTCACCCACCTACACAAGGATGCAATATACACTACAGTTCAAAAGTTTTAGGTCAGTAAGATTTTATTTTTAAAGAAATTAATACTTTTATTCAGCAAGGACACATTAAACCGATCTAAAGTGACAGTAACGACATTTATAATGTTACATGGTTACATGTTGCATGGTTTCTACAAAAATATTAAAGTAGTGCAACTGCTTTCAACATTAATAGTAATAATAATGTTTTTTGAGCAGAAAATCAGCATATTAGAATGAATTCTGAAGGATCATGTGACTGAAGACTGGAGGAATGATGCTGAAAATTCAGCTATCATCACCAGGAATAAATTACACTTGAAAATATATATATATATAATTATTTTATATTGTAATACTATTTAACAGTATTACTGTTTATACTGTATTCCTGATTAAATGAATGCAATAAGTAATCTTACCGACCCCAAACTTGCACTACAGATACAGTAGTGTACTTATTCATAAGGTCAGTGCATTTACCAATAATCTAGTCCCACATGTGGACACTCCAAAGGAAAACATGACCCTCGTCTCATCAGTTGCCTTGGGTCTGCATCTTCTGTCTAGAAGGGTTGTGCTGTTGGGTGGTACCGTTGGCCAGGTGTTTGTAGAGGTCGCCACCACAGTCATCACTCCATCTGTGGTACACACTAGAGCAATAGAAGTTATTTGATTATTAGTTGAATTGTGCTAAAAGTGAAAAAAAAAAAACATACATTTACACACAAACTTTCAGCTGCCATCTACTTTTTTTAGCTCAAGTATCACAGAATAGAACGCAGAGGATTGTGGGATATCAAAGGCCGTGAAGGATACATCTATACTGCCTTCAGAAATAGATCAGATGAAGGAGATAGGAAGTGAAGCAAACAGGGGAGTCGGACGTGCCTTGATGCCTTCCTACTCTACCATGGAATGCATCCTCCGAAGGCAGCTTTTTTAAGCTTTCGCACACAGCCATTGATCCTGTTGATGCACAAGTACCCTATACTTTAATTTTAAGTGCATTTAAGAGATTTTTTCCTTTACAAGCCAGTAAACAAGCCACAAATTATTTCCAGATGTTGTCAATAGATTCAAGATTCAAGAGTTTTATTTGTCACATACACAGTTATATACAGAATATACAACCGGCAGTGAAATGTAAACAGGTCCGCTCCATGGACAGTGCAAATTCACAGTTAAAAACACAAGGAAGAAATTATAATAGAAATAGGATAAAAAAAAAAGTATATATATATATATATATATATATATATATATATATATATATATATATATATATATATATATATATATATATATATATATGTCTATATCTGTAGAATTATAAATAATCAAGTCAAGAGAAAAAAAAGGTAAAAATAAGGATAAATTGGAATAAAATAATTGAAGTAGACTTTGCAGTGAGTAAACTGTAGACTTATAAATATGTGGTTAACAAATGTATAAGAGTATAATGTGCAAACAGGTTTATAACAGGCTGTTACACAGTAACAACGAGAACAGAAAGTGCAGTGCAATGACAGTGTATCGATGTTTATCCTGAAGTGAAGTCACGTGACGTTAAGTTCAGGAGTCTGATGGCCTGGGGAAGAAGCTCCTCCTGAGTCTCTCAGTTTTGGCCATCAGGCTTCGGAAGCGCTACCAGATGGCAGCAGCGTGAAATGAGGGTTTGCAGGGTGATTAGAGTCCTTGATGATCTTGGTAGCTCTACCTTTGCAGCGTTTGGTGTAGACGTCCTGCAGAGACGGAGAGCTGACCCTGAGATACGCTCGGATAAGCGCATCGACTCTTTGCAGGGCTTTGCGGTCATGACTGGTGCTGTTCCCATACCACGCTGTGATGCACTGAGTTAAAACACTTTCTATCGCCCCTAAATAGAAAGTTTTCAGGATAGCTGGTGAAACCCTGAATTTCCTCAGCTGGCGCAGGTGGTACAGTCTTTGCCTGGCTTTTTTCACCTGTGTCTGAATGTGAGCAGTCCAGGTCAGGTCCTCGGAGATGTTTACTCCCAGGTACTTGAAGCTGCTCACTCAAAATTATTTTATCCCTTAAAAATAATTTAGTATTATTTTTAAGGATTGCGATTTAAAAACAGGTGATTTTAAACCGTTGAAGCACAATTTCAGCATATGTGCACGCTGTCAGAGAAACTGTTTCTCAGTGCAGCCTGAGAGACACATGACATGAAGCCGTGAGAACTGATAAGTGAACGTTAACAGTTGAGAGAGAAAACGCACAAGTATAATGAATCCGTGCAGTCGGTGTTTAAGTGACCTGCTGTCAATGAGTTTAGTAAGAATAAATGTGTACATTAATGTGTAAATTAAATTTTAATTTGGTGAAGTATATTGGATTAAATATATTTAAGTATTAGTATTATTTTTTTAATGATATTGAAAATGGTGATAAGAATGATGAATTTTTAATGGTATCAAAAATTGTGATATCATAACCTTATTTAAAGCAAAACTAACTATGTTGCCTATATTGTTATCATAAAATAAAATGACTCATATCGTGATATAAGATTTTGGTCATATTGCCCACCCCTAATAAGTATCATTTATTTATGTCAAAAGTAGAAAAGTAATTACAAATCGGTTTTGAATATTGGTTATCAGAAGAATAACCGGCACCAGTCATAAAATAATTTCAGTCTCATATAACAGACACATACATTTACAAATGGCCGCACTCACTCTTACGTGAAAAATAAGGTGGATAGATCGAAGAACGCTATGGTGAATGCAAACTGAACCACTTTGATATTCATTTCATTCTACTATTCAAAACATTGGGGTCAGATAGATTTTTTTTTTTAAAGAAATTAATTTAATTCAATAGGGATGCATTAATTAATTTAATAATTTCTATGTCAAATAATTGTTGTTCTTTTGAACTTTCTATTCATCAAAGAACCCTTCAAAAAATGTATCAAGGTTTCCAGTAAAATGTTAAGCAGCACAACCGTGACACTGAAGACTGGAGTAAAGATGCTGAAAATCCTTTCCATCTCAGGAGTAAATAATAACATATTCAAATAGAAAACTAGTAATAATATTTCACAATATTACTGCTTTTGGTGTATTTTTGGTCAAATAAATGTAGCCTTGGTGAACAAGAGACTTCTTTCAAAAACACACACACACACACACACACACAAAAAAAAATCTTTCAGGCCAACTTTTTTAGTTTTAGTGGTAGTGTATGTACAAAATGCAAAGAGACATTTTTTGGAAGAGGTTGGAGAGGTTTGGAACGACAAGAGGCTGTATAAATAATGACAGAATTTCATATTGGGGTGAACTATCCCTTTAAAATCCTTTTTGGAGTGGAATCAACCATGTATTCCATTCGCCTGGCATCAGAGATAGACATCGCATCCAAGCGTTCCTGATTCAGGAACATTATCTGCCGCTCAGAGATGGCAGATCGCTGGGCCTACAAGTGGAGATACAGAGCCAACAATGAGAAATAAAAACCGTAAAAGTTCACATGTGCCAGTAGAGCATCAGGATTACCAGCCAGGCTTCTTTAGTAGTGCTGTTATCGGATGTGCAGGGTATATCTCTCACCACCACCACCTAGATCTTCATATTTCAGTATTATTTATATACTATTTATTAATTTGATTTAGCGTATATATATTTTAAATAATTTTTATTGTTGTAATTTAGTTGTGCTTTTCAGTTTATATTTTAGATTTCAGTTTTAGGACTTATTTTATTTCATTGAGTTGCCAAGTTTTTTTCCCGCAGGTCTCTGAGAGAGAGAATTTATTCTCTTTCCCCGTATTGTCAGTCAAAACAATAATCGGTTTAAAAAGGTTTATTGTCATTCTACAAGGCATCATACAACAGAAAACAGTATTATCAGAAATATAGTCATATACAATACTTCTAAATATGATGGTTCTAGAACTAACCAATCAATATTTCCTTTTTTTAATTGAAGTCTTGCCTGGTTTTCGTGTGGCAGGAGAAATAGGAAGCTCAAGTTGTTTAACGTTTATCCACACATGAATGCATGATCCTCACTAATGATATGCACTCCATTTTCAACTTAAAATATGCACTGATATGAAGATTAAAACATATTAGCCTGGTTTCACTGACAGGGCTTTGCTTAAGCAAGGCATTTTTGGATATTTAAGCAGCTTTTATAAAAATGCCTTGCATAAAAACATTACTGGTATGGATCTACAGATAAAACAATGGCACTGCTATTTTTTTAGATATGTCATTGCAAGTTATTTTCAGTTAAGACAGCTCAAACATGCATTTTAGTCTGGAACTAGCCTTGTCCGGGGGATTTTGTGATCATTTGTGGTACAGATCAAGTTAAGCCATGTCAGCATGCCTACAGCCTCAAATCTCACGGCCTGCAAAACCCAGTCTCAATGACACCTGGAGCAATTAAAATTCATTACAGCTTTGGATTTAACAAAATGCATGATTATATGTGACCCTGGACCACAAAACCATTCATACGGGTCAATTTTTTTGAAATTGAGATTTATACATCATCTGAAAGCTGAATAAATAAGCTTTCCATTGATTTGTTAGGATAGGACAATCTGACATTTGAAAATCTGGAAAAAAATCTAAATACTGAGAAAATCACCTTTAAAATTGTCCAAATGAAGTCCTTATCAATGCATATTACTACTACTAATACATTTATATATATATATATATATATATATATATATATATATATATATATATATATATATATATATATATATATATATATATATATGAGGTAGGAAATTTACTAAATATCTTCATGGAACATGATCTTTACTTAGTATCCTAATGATTTTTGGCATAAAAGAAAAATCAATAATTTTGACCCATACAATGTATTGTTGGCTAATGCCACAAATATACCCATGCGACTTATGACTGGTTTTGTGGTCCAGGGTCACATATATGCTGAACTATGTGTATATGTGTTCATCACTATAAACAGACCTTGTGGATCTGTGGTAACATAACTTTCATGCATCTTGCACAGTTGAAAGCAAAGGAAGAGAAGAGAGTTTCCCTGACTTGGTTATCAGTCTCAGGTGTGTCAATCAGTCTTTTGGTTGCTAATAGGAATACTTGTGTGGAGTGACACTTTGCAACTGGTAGGTGTCACTGTAGTAACCATACAACATAAAACTGTTATTTACACAAACAGCCACTGGAGTGTGCTATAGAGCTTTATTTAAAGGCTTCTATCAGTGGTTCCCAACCACGGTCCTGGAGGCCCACCAACAGTGCACATTTTGCATGTCTCCTCAATCAAACACACCTGATTCAAGTCATCAGCTCATTAGTAGTGACTCCAAAATCTGATGTGGGTGTGTCAGACAAAGGAGACATGCAAAATGTGCACTGTTGGTGGGCCTCCAGGACCGTGGTTGGGAACCACTGGCTTATATTGTCACTTGTAGTAATAATAGGCTTTGTATTTGTAGACCTGTTTATATACTGTAAGTCATAACTATTCCTATATACTGTAATTCATCTTGGCCTTTAAAACTTCAAGCATAATACATTGTTTTTTGTGTATTGTTTTCAGGTACTTCCAAAGCTCCGGTCCTGGGCAGTGGATTCCACACAAGCCTGGGAAAAGAATCGCGAGCTCAGACGCTCCAGAACGGTAGGCGCACCTTTATATTAGTCAGCAGCAGTGTGTAGGTGCAGTCAGTGAATTATCATGCTTATTAAAACATGTGCAGGCTTAAAGGGATAGTTAGTTATAGTTCACCCTAAATTAAAAAATCTGTCATTATTTACTTGCACACATGCTGTTCTAAACCCATATGACCTTCTTTCTTCTGTACGGCACAAAAGGTGAATGTTCTGGAGACTTTTTTTCCACATAGTGAATGGGCAAGCTCCAAAAATGACAAAAAGGAGTGAAATAAAAGTAGCACATTGGTCTCTTGCATTATATTCCACATAGACTGTAATTTAAATAAAAAAATCAAATACATACAGCATTCTTGCTTGTGGTTAAATATTCCTTCAATATTATGTTTCATAACTCATCTACATTCATTTCTGACCCAGTTACATCCCAAGCGCTAATTAAATTTCTATCATTTGAATCTGCGCTTTTCTGAAAATCACACAAGACATAATTAACTGTTGATCCATTTCATAGAGCTCCCTGATAAATGTCTTTGGGTTCCAGGTGTGTGTTGATTTAACAAATATAAGGCATGGCGTTGTGTAATTATGTTCTTCTGTGTGAATCAGAGGAACTGTGAGAACAATGTGTTTTGTGGCATTAAATTCACACATTGCTCAATTACAGCTGCCTGTCCTGGTGCGTTTTCAGAGCTTTAAAGAGTTAGTTCACCCAAAAATGAAAATTCTGTAATTAATCACTCACCCTCGTGTCGTTCCAAAACCGTAAGACCGTCGAGAATACTTTTTGTGCACAAAAAACAAACAAAAATAACGACTTTATTCAACAATTTTCTAATTTTATTGAACAAAATGGGTCAGAGAGCTCTGGCAATTCATCAAAAATATCTTAAATCATGTTCTGAAGATGAACGAAGGTCTTACGGGTTTGGAACGACATGATGGTGAGTAATTAATGACAGAATTTTCATTTCTGGGTGAACTAACCCTTTAGGCACTTAAAGCGACAACACAAAATACTTTGAGAATCAAGGTCACCAACTGTATAAACATGATTCACAGAAACTTCTGATAATAGTTTAAATTTTTTTTAAATGATTGACACATAAATGTGCATATGAATGTGTCTGGTAGTTAGTTGTAGTTTATATGAAAGATTCTTGTAAACTAATTTCCGACTTGTGAAAGGGTCCCTGTCGTCACAAACACTAGATTTAATTTATTAAATAAAGGTGTCTCGTGTCCCTGCAGTGTTGCGGCAGTTATGTAATTCTGCTGTCATTTAGGGAGGTCACTGCAAACCTGGCTGCTAATCCAATGGCATGTGCAGTGTGAAAAATACTCTGGGATTAGACAGGTCTGGAGTGTGTGACGGAGGGTTGGCACACAGTGGTTCCAGAATAGAGGGATTATGCTCTTAAAAGCTTTCAGAGTTATTTTTGGCCTTGGCCTGCCAACACGACACTTGACACTGCAGCTTTTGGGCTCCAATGTTGAGGGACAAAAAGTCCAGCATCCACTTTAACATCTGTGGCTCTGTGATTATGTTAACTTTATATACCGTAAATTAAAGCAAGGATTTTCATACTTTTTGATCCCAAGGACAACCAAATATGATGCGAGGGACCGCTTTCCTAAAGTATAAAAGCAGCTATTTATTTTAATGTATAAAGAAGACCCATTTGTTATGTGGGATAATATATATGTACAGTTGTGGTCAGAATTATTGGGGAAAAAATCGAACCTTTAAAAATTTTTACAAATTAAAAATCTAACCTTTCATTGAAGTAAAACAATTAAAAGTGTGGGGAAAATCTCTTCATGAAATAAATGTTTTTCTCCAAAACACGTTGGACATAATTATTAGGACCCTTTTATTCTTTTTTCTTTTTGCAACGTCCTTTTCCTAAGATAACAGCTCTGCGTCTTCTTCTGTAATGCCTGATGAGTTTGGAGATCAGAGCCCATTCCTTCATCCAGAATCTCTCCAGATCCTTCAGATTCCCAGCTCTTCTCTTCAGGTCATCACTCATTCTCTATAGGGCTCAGGTCAGGGGACTGGGATGGCCATGGCAGAAGCTTCATTTTGTGCTCAGTGACACATTTTTGTGTTGATTTTGATGTTTGTTTTGATCATTGTCCTGATGGAAGATCCAACCACGGCCCATTATAAGATTTCTAGCCGAATCCATCAGGGTTTTTTTTGTTTTGTTTTTTTTATCCGTTGGTATTTGCTAGAGTCCATGATTCCATGTATCTGAACAAGATGTCCAGGACCTCCAGCAAAAAAATAGGCCACAGCATTAAAGATCCAGCAATATATTTAACCGTGGGCATGGGGTACTTTTATCCCTGTTTTCACCAAATTCATCAGGTGGGTCTGCTGCCAAAAAAATTTTTTTTTTTTGTTTTTGTTTGTTTGTTTGTTTCATCTGACCCAGTCCTGTTTGAAGTTCTAGTCATGCCTGACAACTGAATATGCTGGAGTTTGTTTCTAGATGAGAGAGGAGGATTTTACTCGAAACCTTCCCGAACAACTTGTGGTGGTGTAGGTGCTGTTTGATACATTTTTTGTAAGGTTTTCTATGATTGTTTGTCCACTCAAACTCTCCTCCTCTCGTGTATTAAGACGATATAGACACACATCCTCTTCGTCCTCTTGTAACATCTTTAGTTGATTGAACTTGTTAATTATTGCCCTGGTGATGGAAATGGGGATTTTCAATGCTTTAGCTATTTTCTTACAGCAACTTTCTATTTTGTGAAGCTCAACAATCTGTGCTGCTCATCAGAGCTATATTCTTTAGTTTTACTCGTTGTGATGAATGATTAAGGGAATCTGGCCTTTGTGTTTCTTCATTTTTATACAGTTTCATGCTTCTATTCACCCTGGTGTGCTAAATAAAATGAATGAAATGAATATACTTATATTATAGATATTTTACTCATAAAAAAATGCTAGGGGTGCCAATAATTGTGTCCAACGTGTTTTGGAGATAAACATGTATTTCATAATGTAATTTTCTCCCCACTCTTAACTATTTTACTTCGCTGACAGATTAGAATTTTTTTGAATGAATGAATGATCAAAAGGATATGCAGATTTATTTTTAGAGCCATCTTTGATCATATTTACCAAATGGGCCAATAATTCTGACCACAACTGTGTGTGTGTGTGTGTGTGTGTGTGTGTGTGTGTGTGTGTGTGTGTGTGTGTGTGTGTGATTTGTTTATTATTTTTATACTGCCTTTGTAGGCTAAATCAAATAGAAAAGTACAGCCTATAAACCAAACAAGGTACACTATATAAAACTATATGCACATTCCAAAAACTGTCAATAGAATACAGTAATCATGATTAAGCTTATTATTTACCACCAGTATTTATAAGATAGAATAAGGCAGAAATCATTTAAAATCCCAGAATGTTTCCTTTGACCCACTTGCTGCCACCTGGGGCTCCACAGACCCTGGTTTAAAAATCCCTGGGCTAAAGAAAAAGTTTGATGCGCCTATGAATCTGTTGAATTCATTAACACATACAATATCTGCACATTTAGAAAACAGATCGATGAAGGCATTTGTTTCTTATAAACATGTGTATGTGTGCAATTTCAAGCATAATTAATGACCTGAATCTCATCAGCTCCATCTGAAGCAACCTAAATCATTCTCATTGTTTACAATGTGGGAGATTTTCACTGTCTGGGTGAACAAGGTCTTTTGTTAAATGATGTATTAAGTAAACAGAACTCTGCCAGATAGACTATTGGACTGTTTTTTTAATGTGGATTTTAATATGCTAAACACATCGAGGCCTGTCATGGGATTTCAGGGCAGACTGATTTATGTGTCCAATGAATTACACCATGGCCTGTTTTGAGCTCATCTGTGAAGGAGTAAATGTACGACTGTGAAAGAAGGGGAAAAAGGGACGTGGCCTCACACGGGACGTAAAACAGCTGTCTTTCTGCCCGTTTTCACTTCCAGGCTCCACTAAAAGCCTGTCTGGATGTGCACCATTCTCATGACATCAGTGCTACTGGAAAACCAAACACCTGCATGTGAAGTCATGCCTCGGTGCGCAAGCGTGCGCGTATGCATGTGTGTATGTTTGCTCAATCTGATGCATATGTGTGTCCTATCTCTAGGGAAACGGCAGATACACAACCTCGGCAGCCAGCTGCAGCTGAACCAGCACTGCCTGGATACGGCCTTTAATTTCTTCAAGATGGTTGTGAGCAAACACTTGACACGAGGGCGAAAGATGACACATGTCATAGCCGCATGCCTCTACCTGGTCTGCAGGACAGAGGGAACGCCACGTATCCTTCCCACATTGATCCTTAGGGTGTGAAACCCAAGTGAAACTCTTTGTGAATGGTAATCCTTCGAGAAAAGTGTTCACTGTGCACATTCAACCCAAATTAAGTACAGGATTTAGATTTAAAGGATACATAACAGTACAGTTTCTGCCAATCTCATGTTAATCTTGAGTACCTATAGAGTAGTATTGCATCCTTCATATCTCCGTAGAGTCTTTAGTTTTATCATATTTATAAAAGAGAGATACACTGTACCGATTCTTTCAGAAAACAGCTGCACCCGTGGAGGCGTACAGTGGGTGGAGCTAAAGAGTCATGAGCACACACACACACACACACACAAAATACATCATGGCATTATCCCTGGATAACTTTCGATTCACTATATGTTCGTGTGTTTACATTATATGCACTTACGTGCCGATTGCCAACAATACATGGACATTTGATGCAGTTTCACTCACCGTCTGTGGTTTCGACTCATGACTGGGAACAAACAAACACACTTGCAGAACTCTGTTGCTGCCCTGGAAAACAAACTGCATCCACTGTTTCCTTAACGTTGGGTTATTTGGGAAGCTGAACAAGGTTATCTTTCCCTCTCAACCAGAAACACACTTCTCTAGTGACATTGTTGATTTTGTGGTCTAAAAACTAAATGACAGTGCTGACGACAGCTTCCATAACCCAAACAAAGCTCGTTGATGGGTGCTCCTGCTCTCGTTCTGGTTAATGTGCGCACACGCTCACCCGGGAGAAGTGCCCATAAAAGGAATTCCTCCCTTTGTGATGTCATACAGGGCCATACTCAAAAAAACTTTCCGAAACTTTGAATCCTGAAGGAGTGTATTTGGCACAGAAATACTTGTTTTTTTAAATGTGATGAGAATCCAAATTTTTAACAGTGTAAATAAGAATGCATGAAATAGCATTTCCCCCTAAATAATAGATTATGGCACTTGCAGTCCCAAGGTCAACGGTTTGATTGCATGAACAGGTAAAATGTATACATAAGAGCAATTTAAGTTTCTTAGGATAAAAGTGCCTGCCAAATGCATACATTTAAATGCAAAGAAAATGAGTGAGGTTTGAGAATATTAGTTAGTGGCTGTTTTTTTCATTCTTTAATTGATAGCAATCAGGTAGTCAGACTTCAAATTAATAATATTAAGGAGAACTGGTAGCTTACATATTGTTCCATTATGTTTTTACAAGAATTTGACATTTTTCACTTTAAAATGCGCCTAGATATACGACAGATATATAGATATATATTTGTCCACAATAGACATTCTACTAACTTTGCAACTACATGTCATATCATTAGAATATTAGTACTAGACTGTTAAATTAGGGTTAGATGTTAGGATTCTGGTAAGTAGAATGTAGTTGCAGAGTTGCTTATAGTCAGTAGAATGTCTGTTGGTTGGGGAGCATCCAAATAAAGTGTTAACAGATATTAAGCACAAAGTCTACTAATACTCTAATGAGAGTTAGATGACATCTAGTTGCAAAGTTACTTAGTGGTAGTAGAATGTCTAAAGTGTAACAAAATAAATTGTTTCCTTTCTATGCATAGACAGCTTCATCAGAAGTTGAAACAGAACCAAATCAGCATAAACCCACCTGGACTAGCATAGAAATTCATGTCTCTTTTACCAGTTCATGCTTTCCCTAGGGAAAACCCGGTTTAGGGTCTGAAGGGATGTGTCAGGATGTGAAAACAATAGTGCTCAAATATACTGTCAGAGGTGAAAGAGAGGAAGAGGAAGAGAGTTTACTGCACCTTTAGGAATCTCAGAGGATGTTCCCTGGAGTAAATTATGGAAAGCAGCCCAGCAAGTCGCTCTTCGAGTCACTACTCCCTCATTTAAAAAAAAAAAAAAAAAAAGTGTCCGTCCTGGTCATTTAACCTAAATGTCCCTTACTGTAGTGAAAATGTGGAATTCAGTTATAGTGACTAGTGATTGTTAAGGAAAATATAATTTCCCTTTTCCACATTTTAAGGTTGTTTTTTCCCCCAAGCTGTCAAAATTGCGTTCTTAAATTATGTGGGTTTGAGACTCGCCACACCTGTGATACAACAGCATGCCTGGATAGTGTTACACCACTGCTTTCTCTCTCTGTCTCACAAACAAACAGACTCTCATGCCAGCAAGCACCATCCTATCTGTCTTCTTGGGTCACACCCAGATCTCCGCTCTGCTTTTGTGTAGCGTCAGGCCTGTCTGGGTACCTGGTGTACCGTTTAGAGTTGCCAAAGGAGAATTGTTAGCTGTCCCTGGGTGGGACTCTTTCAGTTGCATGCAAAGATTCGGTACTTCACGGTAAACAGCAGAAACACAAAGAAGTCGTCCAGTTCTTTACAGACTGCCAAACCCATTCCAAACAGTGGACTATATTTAAATGTGTTCTGCTTTGCCTCATCACACATCCTTACATTTATTTCATGCATCTTTGTGATATGATATACAGAACTATTTGGTCTACACTGTAAACCCGGATAAGTTGGCAAAACTCAAAACATTTATTTAAAGTTTAAGTAAGCAGAACTTGCAGATTTTTATTTTGTACTCATGCATTTTAACTGCAATAAAACCCAACATAACAGAAACTCTCCTAACAGAAAATCTTCTAAACTAGCATAACAAATACTCATAAAAATGTATTTGATTTAACTAATTTGTTTAATTTGAGTTGGCTCTACTCAAACCAATTAATTATTTTGAGTGTTAGGGTTTGCAGTGTATTTTACAGAATTATTTAGTCAAATTTCTCTTAAAATAAGTATTTTACGAAGAATTTAAAGTAGTTGGTATTGAAGTGTTTTAAAATAAGACAATTCTCACATAAAGTACTATCTAATTACTTTCTGTGAGAATTATCTTGACTTTCATTTTTAAGTGTGAGATTATTAAACTTCAGCTTCTTTCAGCATTTTCTTGTTCATTTTAGCCATTTAGCTACGTTTTAACATTTTGGAGTGTATTTTAGAACAGCACATCTGTTTAGACCAGGTTCTCTAAAGGTGTAGATTGGCTGTTGTTCTGGAAACCATGATTCAATGAGCTTCACTGACCCGATCTGTTGATTGTTGTGCTGGCTGGTCATGATTTCAGAGGCTCATCATGCTGAGATTCTTGGTTTGTTGCTTATTGGTAAATTTTTACATAAATGCCCAGTTCTAAAGACAAGGGGTCCTTCAAATCCAAATCTTACAAATACAGTGGACACTACAAGACAAGTCATGCATGGCCTTAAGAACTTATTTCAATAAATGCATGTATTTCTCTAAAATAATTTCATAGGTTTTTATCATTTTGGGAGGTGCCACAGCGTTAAACAAGAACAACGAAGTCGAATCACAATCAAATAGAACCAGATCAGTATCTGAAATCAGAAATCACATCAGCTAGTGTGATACCTGCTGTAAGAACACCTGCTCTCCCTGATCAGTGATTCTAAACTAGGAGGCCATAGAGACATGAGCATGTGAGCATTTTGCATGTGTTGCTGTTATCCCTATATCCTTTGCTGTGTTGCTGCAGTTTTTGTCAATGGTTCATATCTGGTCTTGTAGTGTTTAAGAGTTAAAGACAGTTATCAATATCACTGATTTCAGTCATACAAGTATAAATACTCTCTTTCACACCAGGCCGTAATTAAGGCCGTCAGACTCCTGATAAAGTGGGATTAGCTTGTCTTGTAGTGATGCTAATCTCTGTGCTAAAGGGGGCATTAGTCACCATGGAGACACATGCCTCAGGTGTGTGTGCCGATCAGGTGAGCAGTAACAGATGGTCAGGGTGAATCTCTTGCAGCGATAAGGAGATCCTGTCTGAAGCCCATTGATGTAGAGATGATCAGTGAAAGTCGAAACACCCCCAGTGACAATTACAGAGCTGTCTGATGACTATTAATCACTGTGACCAGGATTAATTTAGGAGCAGAATTGACTTTTTATTTTTAACTATGTAGCTGGACAAAGATGTTTATTTCTTTATCACACGTTTAAAAAAAATTCTGATATAATCCATTTGTTTTGTATTCTCCTTCCCTTCCTTAACTGATGTGCAGACATGCTCCTGGACCTGAGTGATCTTTTACAGGTTAGCTGCCTTTCATTTCAATTTCTTTCATATATTTCATAATGCAATCTAATGCTAAGTTGCATGATGTTCAGCATTCAAATAATCTATTATACCCTCCATATGACCATTTGAACTTTATGAGGTATTGCACATAACAGGCAAGCAGACCATGTCAGATGTTATGATATCCAGCTTCAGTCCACCTCACAGACTAGCATAGTTTCTCTTCATTTAAAAGGCCAGATTTTTCACTTTTTCAACAAGTTTGAGATTTTCAGTGGATATAAATGCAGATGTTGTAAATGTTGTAATTCTGAAATCTGATTGGATAATTCAGTTAAGAAGCTGTTATACTCTCACTTGTGACTGCACATATTTAAGAATGTTTGGTACCCACATACCCAACAGTTACTTGGCAGATTAATTGCTTACTGATATTTATTAATAAATTATTTAATTAAATGTATAATTAACTATTTATTGAACATTAGCATGTTATGCATTAGCATACTTGATTAAGGCCATGGTCCAGTGATTGTACAACAAGAGCATAATACTGCTTTTTTTTATTAATACTGTCTTATTGCTTTATTAGACAACAAGTTGAGGTTACTATGAGGTTAAATTTTGTTTTGGAAACAATAGACAGTGCTGTCTTTATGACAATATATACCGTATAGGTTTTATTAGTAGTTATTTTAGGGCTAGACATTTTGGTGCTTAAGCACTGGTGTAATGTTATTTTTACTCCCTCAGCTGTCCACTGAACTGTATCTGCTATTGAACAGACACTAGATGGTTGGGGCGGAGGCTCAAAAATGTCATGAATCTTTAGCAAATGCAGCCACACCCAAATCTGACAAGACCCCAATATATCCTGCCTGAATGCCAGGCTAACTAGGGACCTGGTGCTGAGGTCATAACCCCCTCTGGTCTCTGATATGCTGTTAAAAGTGCACATATTACAGTGTTTTATTATACTCTACCACAGAGGTCTTCAACTCTGCTTCTGGGGACCCACTCTCCTGGAGAGTTTCGCTCCAAACCTAATCAAACACACATTAACCAGATAATTTGGCTCTTCAGGATCACTTGAAACAGAGGCTGAATTCAAAATCGCCCCCTATACCCTCAAATAGGGCATTATCTGAGATGATTTGAGGGAACAGCCATTTTTAGTGATGTCGAAACCATAGTGGACGTTATTCAGTCTCACATTGCATCACTATAACGAGTGTACTCTCAACGGCTGTCTGAATTCACTCACTCGTTTTCATGAACTCCTTCAAGTGAACTGTATTAGTGGACTAACATAGGGAATAGTGAATGAGGGTTTAGGCTGCGATTTCGGATTCAGCCAGAGAGTCTTATTATTGGGAGATAAGAAGGTCCATGGCTCTATCACTGGAAAAAGCATAACGGCTAACTTGAATCACGTGTGCCTTGATAACCAATCACATTACAGCCTTGATGTCATTGAATTTTGTTCATAGTTGTGCAACAATCACTATTTGCGGATTTACCATAGAAATGAATGAGAAGTGACATAAACTGAATCATACCTGTCATGCAACTGTCCGTGACTTCGCTTCTAAAACAGCAGTTGTAAAAATGGATAAATCCAAAAAACTTAATTTTAAGAGCAAACATGTTGAAGATTAGCCGATGGGCTATCGATTCATTAAATTATAAGATATTTCCTCACAAATGTGGTTTATTCAGTGTAGTGAAACCTCTCCTCCATTGAGTTCCATTCAAAATAAGGCCTTGTCTCCTTCCCTGCATACTGCAGCATTAGCAGGCATTGCTCTTTTATCGGCTAAGGTTGCAGGCTTGTCTTCAAGTGGCTTTGCCTGAAAATTGTTGTGAAATTCAGTTAGGCTGAATCAGGTTGGATTTTTCAGGATAGTGGTTCTCCAGGAGCAGGGTTAAAGACCTTGGCTCTACCGATTTTTTTAAAGATATACTTTTATTCAGTAAGGATACTGAAATTGATCTAAAGTGACAGTAAATTCATTTTATAATATTGCTAAATATTCCTATTTCAAATAAGTAAATAAACTTTATATTCATCGAAGAATCCTGAAAAAAGAATTCACCATTTCCACTAAAATGGTTTTATGATCATGTAATGGATTTGACAAAATAAAGAATGTTTCTCTCTGATTAATTTTAAAGTGGAAATGTTGCTATATATAAGAACTAATGAGAAGTAATTATGGAACATATTTAATTACCCGTGTCAAGAATCAGTGATTGGTAACGTGTAAAGTTGAACCCATTGAATACTTCACAGTTTTCAGTTATATTTCTTATTGTTGTAGGTTAATGTTTACATTCTGGGAAAGACCTTCCTCCTGTTGGCTAGAGAGCTCTGTATCAACGCTCCGGCTGTCGGTAAGTCTCCCTGTAATGACCTCTCTGTGACATATCTAATATAATTCAGCTGACCGGAACAGTGCTTTTGAATGAACCTCATTAATAAAGCAGGCAGAATCTCTCAAAACAATTCATTTGCTAAATTGGTTATCAATAATACACCATGGCTGGATCAATACAAGTACTCTCAATCTGTTCCTCTGATCTGGCCTATGGATTCCTAGATGCATCAAAAGGGAGAAGATTTGCTGTTGTTGTACTCTCCTCCAGACATGTTGAGCTACATTTTCTGCAATTCAAACCATTTCAGACACAGGTTGAAAATGTTCAACCCATCTGGAAATTATATTCATGGCGAGTTGCAGTCTAGCCAGATGTAACTAGGGGGCACTGCGTCATGTCAAAAAAAAAAACATTATGGTCCATCATACTCATTGCAAACCTTTTTCCACCTTCTGTGCACACTGAGAACAGAACATGTCTGCAGTTTTTAAAACAGACTCATCAGATTATAGGAAGCAGAGACAAAATGATTCAAGTATTCACCAGAGAGCATCCCAATGTTAAAGTACTGGGCATAATCCCAGAGTGCAGTCTGATTAACATCTCTCCATGTGTCATAATTCCATATTCATCTGTTTTTGTGGGGGGTTTTTGGTCAAAAATCTGCTGTTTTACCAAGCTGCATCTGCTCCATGTTTACTAAAGCCTTAATTAGAATGCAAACGGTGGAGCAGCAGATTCTATGGGCTCAATTCAAACAGACTCCCTATTCAGTTCCTTATGCAGCCCGCTGGGGATAATACGTTCTTTATGTGGCCTTTCAAGATGAATATTTCATCCACACTTAACAATCACTGTCTCATTAACACAAGCCCACTGCATTTATGTTGTATGGCTTCATTTTTTGGGTTTCAGTTAAAATATAAAATGCACATGATTACATATAAAAATCTTTTTATTTTAAAGTGTATTTACTTGTATACACTTTTATGGCATCTAAAATATAGGTGGAGTTCAACCTCCCTTGCTGTTGAAGTCAGGACTGAGCAGAATAGAATCATTACATCATTCATTGATGCATTTCATGAGTGCATGTATAAGAAGTAAAAACAACTTTGAACTTGAGTCACAAAAACGTTTATAATCTGCAGTTCAGGAAGCGGATCACTAATACAGGACATTTTATTTGTCAATCAGCATCAAGCTGAAAACAAATAAGTTATGTACAAAACATGACACACTAGTGGCTTCCGTCCACTATCAGAGCAGTACAACTATCTCATTTATATATATCTGCTTGCTGCAGCATCAATAATTAAATCAAATATATATATATATTTTTTTGCAATAAATAAAGCTGAAGAACATTCCTTCCATCTGAGCCCATTGTGGTACTGAAGAGCCATTACCATTGAGTTCACCACTGCTACATAATGAAGGCAAGAGCCTCACAAGACCCTGTATTCAATCCATTCTAATTCCAGTGAGCGGAATGCACTGCTATGGGACGTCCTGACAATTTCAGGCATAGAAAACCAGTTCTGGGATCTGACCCCCCTGCACACCAGTTCCATTAGTACTGTCCGAGGAGCACTGGAACTGGAAGGTCACCTTTCCACATTGCACTTCCGTCATACCCTCCTGTCCAAAGTAGCTAAGTTCATTCCCATCTAATACGGCACTGACTGTGTAGAAGGTGTCCTGCTCCACTTGGACCGGGTGTTCAAACCATACAGAGAAGGTGCCACTGGATCCATCTGAAACAAATTTCGTTAGGTTCTGGGCCAGGGTCACTCCTTGGCGCTTGAGTTCGATCTTGACGCTGTACTCTGCCTTTCCACCACTGGAACCAAACAAGCCAAGACCTGCGATAAAGATCCTCTTGTCCACCGCAAACTGGATGCTATCACAGCGTCCGCGGTAGCGCCACTGGTTACTACGGTAAGCCGAGGACTGGAAACGATGGCAGCGCTGTGGTGTCAGACCCTTTCTTTTCTGCAGTGGGAATTCCAGCTTGGGCTTATTAGCTGCCGTATACCACAGAAAGACATCATGAGTCTCTTCCAGCGTTAAAATGTCTGACTGCGCAGCTCCGTTGGCAAACTCCTCCAGGGTCATGGTTGGGATGCGAACCAAGTAGAGAGCCTTGCCCAGCACTGCCCTTTTATTACGAGCGGTTGGTCCCAGTCCCTGCCTTTTGCATTCAGCCACAGACCAATCGAGAGCCGCCTGGAAGACCACCGCCTCCCGGGTGTTGAGGGTCTCTCGCTTTAGTATGATCTCCAGCGTTTGAAGATCAATCTCACAGAAACCCTCAGAGTGAAGCGCCAGCTCGGCCTGAGCATCAATGACCTCCCAACATCGCTGGGTCAGCTCAGGCTCCTCAAAAAGTCGACTCTGGGACAACAACACACAGGCATTTTTGGCCTCTAGGCTCGTCTCCAGAAAGGTGACACAGGCCTTAGCCAGTGCAGGCACTATATACTTTTTGGCAGCGTACAGAGTGGCCAGCACTGTGTCCGCTTCAAGTTCAATCTCATCGCTGTACATGTACCTGAAAGTGAACACAAAAAGGACTAAGAAATCATATCTTTCCAATAGTTTTACAAGCATTAGGCTTTGCAGTGATTAAGTTAAGAGTTATATGCACGAGTCAATGATTTAAAAATCTAGGTTAAAATGCATCTTGAAAGTGTACTCTTTGTATTCATTTTAGATTCATATTGTTTTGAAAAACAACATTAAAGAAAATTCCCAATGTAATTACATGTTCCTTAAACCTTAAACACATGAACATACAATTTTGTTATTGACAAAATGTTTTTAAAAATATTTTTCAATGTACATCATGAATTCATAAATGACATTTTATGAGTTGCACCACATGATATTTATATCCTGAACTGTCATAAAGTGTCAAATTGTCTGATATTTTAAGAGACTTATTGACATCGATAGTCACAGGGGACTATTTTATGTTTTTATTTTCCATGTTGGTTGCACCAAATGACTTTGGTGGGAAAAGAAGGCTTTCAAATATTACTAAAGAGTTTTCTAAGAATTTTGAAGAAAAACATAAAATCATTTCAGATATTTAAAAAAATGGGTGTTTTTAAGTCATTGTATATATGATTTTAGTGCTGTCAAATCTATTAATCACGATTAATCGCATCCAAAATAAAAATTTGTTTACATAATGCATATAATTATTATGTATATATAAACACACACATGCATGTGTATATATATATATATATATATATATATATATATATATATTTTTTTTTTTTTTTTTAAAGCATTATTTATATATAAATATTTATATATAAAATAAATTATATAAATGTGTACAGTATATACATGCATGTGTGTGTTCAAATATACATAATTATACACAGTACACACACATATATTATTTAAAAACTTTTATTTTGGATGCGATTAAATCGCAACTAATCGATTTGACAGCACAAGAATAAATTAATCGATCAAGAAAAAGGACTGTCACATCATTCACCCATATGCATTAGAAGTAAGTGCAAGACATACTTCAAAAGGATTAAAAAAGCAGCAGGCTCCACGTCAGGAATATGAATCTCAGATTCTCCTTCCGCTAGATCTCCGTAAAACATGGCACCAAAAACAGAACTCCCCACTGCCAGCACATACTGAAAGCACAAATGCCACACAAATGCGGTTAAGCATACGGTTGGTGAAAGAGGAGAGCCACTGGAGATGCATGTTGACACGGGAGGATGCGCTCACCTTGTGTGCTGGAACTTTTTGGGATGCGCCAGGAGGACCCACAACAAAATGAACATCTGCCATGAGTTCGTTATTGAACATCAAAGCATTCCTGAAGAGAACAGAATGCAATAGAATATTATGTTTTTGGACCAATAACAGCTTAGATTATTTGAAAATCATGCGCCCATACCTCTCTCGCAATGTAGGATGGGTGGACTGCCAGCTGGCAGTCTCGACGTTATTATTGTTGATGTTCTGCTGAGTGGCAGTTGTAGTCGGCGTTGTCACCGTTTGAGTGACTTGGACGATGGTCTTTTTGCCGGCAGCTGTTACTGCTGTGCTGTTACTGTTAGGAAGGTTGGTGTTTATGCTGGCAGGATAGAGTTCTGCAGCCATCTTCTTCCTCAAGGACAAAGTCACGAGTTCATAGCATACTGGCAGCTTGCTGAGCTGTTTCCCACTCTTTCTTGTCCTTTTTAAGGTTTCTGGAAGCAAAAGGAAAAACGTCAAAAACTTCATGATCCTGCCATACAGGCAATCTGGCGTTGTTGGCATCAGCAAGTCTATCCACCGGTTTCTAAAAGACAGGTGTATCGGGGGCGGGGGGAAAAAACAGCTCCCTTAAACTAAAAGCCTCGGTCACTCAATACACGCGCTTCCATAGCTTATCTCCCTCTCTGGCACATTTACAAACCCGAAATATTCCAGCTCGAAGACTTTTTCCTCCTTCTCATCGCATCCTCACGATTCCTTGATCTCTCGCCGGTGCGGTCTAGACAGTGAAAGCAATACGATGTTCGGCTGAATATGTAAGAGGTCCGAGTCGACCACGGAAAGTGCTACGTTGTCCTGGTCTGCCTACATATCTGCGTGTATCCTCTCTCTACTCTGTATTGTAAAGCCCGTTTTGTGTAGCGGGAGGGGACGCCCAGCGTCTCTGCTGACAAATCAAACTACGAGTGACTCGGACGTCAGTAGCCCAGAGGCGCCTCCCACACCGCCGAACCGCCAGCCCCTCTCTCCGTCGCTCACACGAGCACGAATTAACCCATTGCGCATTGTTTACTACGGTTGCGACCCGAGAACCGTTCCGTTAAAAAAACCAAAAAACAAGCGAATCGAAAGATTTAGTGGAACACATGACTAAAATACTCTGACAGTGTCTCCTAAACTACTGTTGTCGATTCCCGAACGAATGATTCTTAACCGTTTTAGTGAATCAAAAACAGAACGCGACCAAATAATGATTCTTATGAGTCGACTCTTGTGCATCAAAAGCATTTATGAATCAATCGGAGAGTTACTGAATTAGCTTGACTCGCAAGTTATTACTTTCATGTACGAACTGATAGTGTTGTAAGCATATGTGACCCTGGACCACAAAACCAGTCATAAGTTGCACGGGTATAAATGTGGCAATAGCCAACATTGTATGGGTCAAAATTATTGATATTTCTTTTATGCCAAAATCACTTGGATATTAAGATCATGTTCCATGAAGATATTTTGTATATATATATAAAATTTGCATTGCTAAGGACTTAATTTGGACAACTTTTTGTTGCGATTTTCTTAATATTTAGATTGCTTTTTGTATCTCGGCCAAATAGGACTATTGAACCACACGTCAATGGAAAGCTTATTTATTCAGCTTTCAGATGATATATAAGTCTCAAAAAAAAAAAAAAGTAACCTTAATGACTGGTTTTGTGGTCCAGGGTCACATATTTTTATTTACCTAACTTGGTTGTTTACATGGCAACGTGTATTTACAGATACAAATGCTGCTGGACACGGTGTTTTTATATAAAAATGAATGAAATGTCGGTGTGCACACACCTTTTGGAATAAATGTATAGCATTTATTTCTGTTCTGTTGAATCTGACTGACATAAATGTCATATAACAATAAATGCAATTTATTAGGCTAGATACTAAAAGGACACTAACTTAATGGGCCGTCAAACAACCCGACTCGTTAACGGGAATCGGCATCGGAACCAGAATCGTTTAATTCACTATTCCCATCTCTATTGTTGACAATACGTTCACGTCACCACTTCCACCAACACGGGCATACAATAAATAAGTAAATCAAGATGCATCATATCTTAGACTAGTGTTATCCATGTCATCATCACCAGGGGCCAAGCAGATTTGATCTGTGTTATATGAAATCCTGCGCGAAGCTTTGAAGGCATTTTTTTATTTTTATTTCAGAAAGTAACTTTTTCCACCAACACGCAAAACAGAACTCAACAGTGTAACGCTTCACCAGAATCACCGAGCTTCAGTTGCGGTGTTTCAACTTCATCAGTCAATTTGCTGATGCAGCCTTAAATGTCTCATAAGGGGATAAACATCTGCAGCCAAGAGCTCAACCTACTAAGCAAATCTTTGATGTGGTCGGTGGAAATATCGCGCGTGCTCCCCATTAACATGCACGATCAATGATTATAGCGCGAGCGTTATTTACACACCGGGTTTAAAGAGATAAAGTAGCAGCTGAACAGAGCTACCGTCCGCATAGACTTGTCCACCAAAACGGACTCTTTAGTCGAAGTAATATGAATCATTATTCGCGATTCAATAAAGCAATAACCGCGGAGGAACTTAAATAGTACATCATTAGTCGTTATTTACCTTATTGTGCCGACCGAAGCGTAGCTGCTAGGAAAATACATTCAGGTTTGATGTTTGAAGGCTCGCTGGCAGCCAGGAGCCATGTTAAATCTACAGTGTGCTACGAGAGAGAGGGGGTTGGGCTTGCACAGCTTTCCCGGATCTCCAACAGAGGGCTCCGGCGCTGGAAACGGGATCCTTCGCCTACGATAAGCGGCTTATCTATCTCACACAATTTAGACAATGATGTTTTTTGCCAGCCAGAGTCTGTGCAACATGCACACAGTGGGTGAAATGCTCCAAGCACTTTTAGTAAGTCACTTTGGGTCATAGAATCTGGTTAACGTCTCAAAGGTGCACTGAGTAATGTTTTATTTATTAAAAAGTTGTATAGCTAGCTACATAAAGAATTTAGTTGCATATTCTGACGTAAACGTGTATGAGATGCAGACTCCAGTCATATCAGCCTTTTAGAAAAAGCTGTGTTTATTCTACATGAAGTAGTCGCCCACTCATAGATGGTGCCATGTTGGCATTATATGACCAGCCAATAATGCAGTTCTAACTAATGCTACTACTAATACTTTATATAGTGCTTTTAAGTGTTCAAGGTGCTTTTACAACATAACGCAGCACTATTTCCATGTCCAAACACTCGTTGCAATGCCAAGATAACAACAAAGGGTGCTAATATACACTTTTATTACACGGCTCTGTGGAATACTTGATTCTGATTGGTTAGTCACACATTCCAGCAGTATGTTATTCCCTGATAACAACCGCCAAAGTGAATAACACACCGCTCATGCGGGTACTACGAGTTATCTTGACTACTTATACGCTTAACGTGTCACTCCGTTGTTGACTGTCTGGTGCCATCTTGTGACTGAAAAACACTAAACCATCACGGGTTACAATGGAAGACTTCAAGGAGTTCACCCAAAAATGAAAATTAGCCCATGGTTTACTCACCCTCAAGTCATCCTAGGTGTATATGGCATTCTTCTTTCAGACGAATAAATTCGGAGTTATATTTAAAAAAAAGTCCTGGCTCTTCCAAGCTTTATAATGGCAGTAGTTGTAGCTCTGTTTAAGTCCATAAAAAGGCATCTGTCCGTCAAATAACGTGCTCCTCACGGCTCTGGGGTTAATAAAGGCCTTCTGAAGTGAAGCGATGAGTTTGTGTAAGAAAAATATCTATCTGCATATCTGCATATTTAAAAATTTATAAAGTGAAGTTTCGGCCGATCGCCTTCCATATTCAGTTTATGGGAAAAGTGTTGAAAGTGCCTCTGCAGTTCAAAATGCTTACGCTACCAGTTACGGTCGTCAGGTGTCGCGTAAGCATCTTGAACTGCGAGAAGGCACTTTCAACACTTTTTCCACGGAAGGCGATCGGCCAGAACTTTACTTTATAAAGTTTTAAATATGGATATTTTTCTTACACAAACGCATCGATTCACTTCAGAAGGCCTTTATTAACCCCCCAGAGCCGTGTGGAGCAGTTATTTGACGGACAGATGCATTTTTTGGACTTCAAAAACAGAGCAAATTCCAAGTGATCAAGAGTTAAGGCTTTCCATTTAAACCCATTACTTCAACTAGCAGTTGGAACTTGCACAATGCTAGCAATGAGGGTGAGGGAAGGGCATACAAATTTGAACTGGAACGCAGCCTGAGTGCACCTTTAACTATAAACTGAAACTAAAATATAGTATTAAATACTATACTATATTAAATTGTCTCCTCTCCACCAATAAGCTGAGTGTTCTGGCTCAATATGGCTGGTTTGAGGAGATTCCATGTAAAGCGCTTTGAGTGCCTAGAAAAGCGCTATATAAATGTGACAAATTATTACTTGTACACACCCTGAATTACTTCTTAAACTGAGCTCCTGAGACCTTATGAAGCAGGGAGATGTCTGAGGTCATCTGTTAACAAGCTGCTGGATGTTCCAAGAACTAGATATAAAACTAAAGGAGGTAGAGCATTTGCAGTGAGGGCTCCGAAATTATGGAATAGTTTGCCCATTGATATTAGAACATCTGAATGTCTGTCTGTTTTTAAATCTCATCTGAAAACTTACTTGTATAGACGTGCTTTTAGTATTTAGAGATGTCTTTGTGTAGTTTTTTTTTTATATATATTTTGTTTCTTCGTGTATTGTGTATAGCTCTTCATTATGTATTTGAATGATTGTTTTTATTGTGTAAAGCACTGTGCATTGTAGTGTTAAAAGTGGTATATAAATAAAATTTTACTTACTTAAAACTGTCACAATAGGTGTTACAACAATAAAAAAAGATAATTCAGGGTTGTTGATATCATTCAGCTGTTTTGTTCTCTCAGTTATGAATTTCTGTAGTTCTATGTGGATTTTTTCATACATTGCCACTTTGTTAGGTTGCAGAATGAACTACATTGAAAATACAGTTAACACTTCTGCCATGTACTACTGTGATTGCAGAAGGTTTTGATTAGCACTTTCAATTTTGATCTCTCACTGCATCAAAATCAAGCTTTCCCCTAAGCAAATTATGTTTAACAAATACAGACAAGGTCACAGACTGAGTTTGAGATGTCTGATGGTCCCTGGATGCATCTTTTATGGGATGTCTTTGTTCAGCCTAGATAAGAATACATTTTAGCAACAAAATGAAGAGCATCATCCATAATTTTGCTTCTGTAGGGTGTCTGTTGTAGGAAAGTGCAGCATCTGACTTTATTTTAAAGGATAAGTCAAATCCTACCTGTAGTGCTGTTCACAACCCTCACCAAGAATGATTTCAAAGACCTCTGTTTCCCGTCCCCACCAACAATTCTCAAAATCTATTTGATTATTTCTCTCTATTCATTTATCATTTTTCCCTTAATCAAACGCTGACAGCCACAGTCTCACAAATCAGATAATTTTACAGCCATGACTAAAATAGAAGTCTGAAAATCAATTTATTTTTCAGTGCAGTATGGATCATTCCACAGTATGTTACATGAGAAAATTATATTTTTCTTAAGCAAAGTAGACCATTTCCTATTTCACAAATGGCACTGGATATTTGCTCTGTCAACTGCTCTGCTCTGTATTAATATGATAATTTAATATAAAATTACCTAGATGTATAAAAAGGCCAGTGATAGACACAGTCTAGGGAGATTTCAGTGAACATACTATGTCTCATAAGTGCAGGTGCAGTCCCCATAGTGTAGCCTTAGATAGGATTGTAGATGGCCGCCTTTCTTAGCTGGGCTCATTTCCTTCTTAATAGGACAGCTGTGATGTTTGGGCTTTATTGGGCCAGCAGAATGAGTTTGCCCAAGGACTTAGAAGTAGGTGGAAGTGAGGGATATTTGCTCCCACAGAGTGACTCTAAGCCAAACCACTTTTAAAGGTTCCCATAGGGGGACTGTGTTCTAGATTCAACATGGAGTCAAGGAGAACCGCAAAAATGATGCTGTTTTTAATCCTTTGATAAGGCACCAGCTAAATGAGGTTCACACAGATTGATTTGTTATAACTAGTTTTCAATCCAAAGTTACATATTTAGGTTAAATTCTCAGGTTTGTATCCAGACGCTGATTACCAGATCTGTTGATTTTCTATCTATAGATCCATGTCTGTACATTCCACGATTCGCCCACATGTTGGAGTTCGGTGAAAAGACTCATGAGGTTTCGATGACTGCTCTCAGACTGTTGCAGAGGATGAAAAGAGACTGGATGCACACAGGGCGTCGACCATCAGGCTTGTGTGGCGCAGGTAAATTGTCCAAATGATGAATCCTTTGTTGTATTTGGAGGTCTCTTAAAGGCATAGTCCACTCAAAATTGAGAATTTTGTCATAATTTACTCACCCCGGTGGTTTTCTTTTTTTATCTGTGGAACTCAAAAGAAGATATTTGAAGAACTGTTTTTGTCCATACAATAAAAGTCAATAAGGTCCAAATAAAATCATTGTTCAGCTCATGTATTCAAAGTCAAATCAAATTGAGAACACTTAAAGTAAACCACTAAGAGAATTACTTTTATGCTTCTTTTTGTCTGTTTTGGAGTTTTTGGACTTTTGGACCCCATTGGCTATTATTGTATTGACAAAACAGCTGAAGCATTCTTCAAAATATCTTCTTTTGTGTTTCACAGAAGAAAGAAAATAATAAGTTTTGACCGACATGAGGGTGAGTAAATGATGACAGAATTTTTTTTTTTTTTTTTTTTTTTGCGAACTAACTATCCCTTTAAACCTCAGTCCTTTGTTTGTTTTGGATTAACTTTCAAGTTGTTAAAAGATTCACTAGATGCCTCCTTTGTCAGCTCGAAAGCGAAAATAGCCTACTTGTTTTTTCAGTCTTCAGTTCTGCGCATCTGTCAGATCATAAAGCAAATCCCTTAATGTGCTAAAAGTTTGACATGGGAACTGGAGCAGCGAGTTCCATAACAAGGATAAAAACAAGATCAGCAAGTGCTTTACCACCGCACAGATCTTGGTGCCCTCGATCTGAAGCAGAACTGTTGGTCCCTGCACTATGTCGTCAGCAAGATGCCCTGACTGCACAGGAATAGAAGGCAGACTCTTCCTGCCTGCATCTCTAGTTCATCCCTCTCTCACTGTCTCACTTTTCTCATCTAACATCCGTTGCTGCAATATCTGAATAATTAATAATTCATCATTAATCATTCACAGTGTTCAGGGGAATATGGTAAGTGTAAATGTCAGTTTTCTGTATTGAGGTTGATTGTTTTAGAGCGTGGGGAGTAAACACAACTACACTTAACCTTCCGACTAAAAAAACAAGGACCACTCACTGAACATATGTGTGTGTTTGTGCGAATGCTTTCACACAGAAATAATAATTAATCAATCATTTAGCAGAATTTAGGATATACAGGTATTTAGAATGTACATATATTAAAAATAATAATACTTTTATTTAGGATGCAGTACATTGATAAAATGTTTCCTGAGTATCAAATCGGCATATAAGAATGATTTCTGAAGGATCATGTGACACTGAAGACTGAACAGCCAAGAGTAATGCTGAAAATTCAGCTTTGCCATTACAGGAATAAATTACTTTAAATTTATTTTAAATTTAATTATTTTAAAATATTATTTAAAATTGTTAGAATATTTCACAATATTAGTGTTTTTAAGATAAAATGTTGTATTTATGTAAAAAAATGTTTTATTAGAAACTGAATAACTGCGTCAACAATAAAAGTATGCCCGAACAATAAAGATAAATATTAAATAGATATATTGAAGATAATATTGTATTTAAAAATCATTATAATATTTTACTAATATATAATTTTTTTGTAAAATAAATCATTTAACTTAGTTTTTGTGCTTTTTATGACAACAAAATAATCCTATTACAGTGTTAGTAAATACAAATATTGTACAATTATAGAAATATTGTCTCGATATATTGGATGCTTCTTGTTGACAGTGGATTGAAGAGGCTTGTTTTATAGTTGTTCTCTTAAAGCTCTATTTAAATAATGTCAACTAAATGGTTACTGTATCACACAACACACCTCACGATCTGCAGAGATTATTTTTACAAATGCTCCATTACTATAAAAAATGCACTCCCAACACTTTTGTATGGCACATACATTGTATATTTGCAAGGTGGTGAAATGTCATACAAATTGAGAACAATACTGTTTGGGGACAAAACATTTATCCTCATTTTCTGTCCCTTGTTCCCCCAGCTCTGCTCGTGGCAGCTCGTATGCATGAATTCCGCCGTACAGTGAAGGAGGTGATATCTGTTGTCAAAGTGTGCGAGGCGACGCTGAGAAAAAGGTGAATGTCATGGCTGGTCTGAGCAGATGCTTAGGGAAATTGCCTATTGAGGTCACACAAAAAAACAAGTAGTGACCTTACTGTTTGATACATAATGCTTTAAAACCCCACATATTCTTTGTCACAAGAAAAGTAATCAGAAAAATCTATCAGAATACTAGCAGTCAGCTGGCCTTGGTATAATATAATATTAGTTAACGACTTACTGGTATCACCTAGAATTTTAATACCAGTGCATCCCTAGTTAAAACTCATTTGATAGGTTGTGTACCTGTGATGCCTGTACTGTAACATTTTGCCAAACGCTTCCTCTGCCCAGGCTGACAGAGTTTGAGGAGACCCCCACCAGTGCCCTGACCATTGATGAGTTCATGCGAGTGGACCTCGAGCAAGAATGTGATCCTCCATCTTTTGTTGCTGGAAAGAAAAAACAAAAGATGCAGCAGGTACTCATATGAGACACACTAAGGTTTGGAGTCAGTATTTTATTTTAATTAATACTTTTACAGGGTTCGTACAAGGTGCTTAAAGTGCTTGAAGTACTTAAATTTGACTCTTTGAAATTTAAGTCCTGGAAAACCCTTGAAAACAGCCATATTTATGAAAAGGTACTTGAAAAGTGCTTGAATTATTGAAAGACAATATATGTGAAATTAGTGTTTAATTTAATCGATAAAACATTTTTTTCACAAAACAATGAACGCTGCAGCCCATCTGATATAGATATAGAGCCATTTCACATGGCTACGAGCTTGATATTGCTCCTATAAATATCCAAGTATATGATACAGCTTTAATTTTTCAGGTCAATCATATATTCATGGGGGGGAAATCAGTTTGAATAAGGAAAGTGATATATTTGTCATAGTATCCTTTCAATGGTTAAAGTTACCACAGTCATTGCATGTGCTGCACTTTATTTGTACCATTTTGTTTTATTGGTTTATTTTTACTTATCTATTTACCTTTTTTAGAATTTGAAAGATGATAAAGATATTGTTTAATAAGTGAGATCACTGATTGTTGTCCTTGAAAAACCAAAAAGTAGTGCTTGAAAAGTCATTTCATTTTAAGTATCTGTCACGAACCCTGCTTTTAGTTGATCACTGATTAATAATATGATTATGAACTACAAAGGCACAATAATGTTCAAAAGTTTTTTAATTAATACTTTTATTCATAAAGACACATTAGATTGAAGTGACAGTAAATACATTTATTATGTTACAAAGATTTTTATTTTAAATAAATGCTTCTCTTCTGCACTTTCTAATAGAATCCTAAAATAACAAATGTATCAGGATTTCCTCAAAAATATTCATTAGCACAGCTGTTTTCAAAATTGATAAAAAGTAGAAATGTTTCTTGAGCAGCACATCATCATATCAGAATGATTTCTGAAGGATCATGTGACACTGAAGACTGGAGGAATGAAGCTGAAAATTCAGCTATGCATCACAGGAATAAAGTACATTTGAAATATTTTCAAATAGAAAACAGCTATTTTAAATCATAATAATGTTTAATAATAGTACTAGTTTACTGTATTTTGGACAAAATAAATGCAGGATATCTAAAAAAAAAAAAAAAAAAAAAAATATATATATATATATATATATATATATATATATATATATATATATATATATAATATATATATATATATATATATATATATATATATATATATAGTGTAGGTATATGTGTGAGTGACCAGATATGAAGCTATGAATATAAGATTCAGCCATATGAGACATACATGGTTAAATGGTTCTCTTAATTAATCTTTTTTTTTTCAGCTGGAGCAAGAGTTGGTCAAGAAACTTGAGGAATATCAAGGTTAGTCTGTCCTCCTGGAATAACATATTGATTCTCTCTATTGAGTCAACAAGGCATCTGAATGCTCTCTGTGGTGCATTATCTCGGCTACACTAAACATTTCAAGATTTTTTCTATGATTATGAATAGAAAATGCCCCTGTGGTTTGGAGCACCCACCTAACCGACAGTAGCTGTTTTAATGAATGGTCTAAATATATATGGACTATACGTAATACGTCCCATTAGCATATGTGATCTGAACATTGAACACACTCAACCAAGGATCTATGTTGCATGCTTAACATCTGTGAGACAGAAAGATTGAACTGTCAATGAGAGATGCCAGGCTCATGTGTACATGTGTGTACGTTGTCTGCAGGTGAGATCAACTCATACCGCGATGAGATTGAGACACAGCTGACAGGGAGCAGCAGAACCAAACTGAGAGGGATTTATGCCTCCTACGCAAGAGAAGGTAGATCAAATCAAGTGCTTTGCATGTTTATTTAGTACACCTAGGCTCATCTCTCTACAGTACAGTTCGCTGATGATTTGTTCTTAATAGAGATTATTGTGTGGTTTTATGCTGATGCACGTGCAGAAACAACAGTGTTGGTTTTAGATTATTCTCTAACACACTTTCAGAGGATGACTGTGTGTCTTTGGCCTCCGGGGTGACTGGGGACGAAGATCCAGAGGATGAGGAAATGGAGGCAGCAGCCCAACACCTTAACCAGGAGTTTATCAGTCAAGTGCTAGAGCAGGGGGACCAGGAAGAGATGGAGAATCAGGAGGGGACTAAGGATACAATACCGCTCTCTAGTCAGTCCACACATATGCCCCTGATAGCCCTCCTCGGCCCTCTGCCCAGTGCAGCCAGCCTTGGACTAACAGACTCCATTCGGGAATGCATCGCAGAGGAGACTACAAACGGTGAGTGTCCCACTTCCTCGGCACAGGTTACTTGGCCAAACAGGATGCTCATTACAGCATACTGTGTTTGTCCTGGGTGTTTTATGACTACTACAAGGCTTCCCCTGGTACTGGAAAACTGATGTCTAGGCCTGGAAAAGTCACTGAAATGATTAAAATCTTAAAAGGTAATGGAAAAATCGTGAAAATAGTCAAAATTAATTATTGATTATTGATTAATTAACTGGAAAATTAATGTGGCAGAGTGTGGCAATCTTGTATTCTTATTGATAACTGAGGCATAATCAGATTAGCCAAAATATTTAAATTCACAATGAAAGCAAAATATATATATATAGATATATTGCAGTGTTTATAAGTGATTTATCCATGTATATCATGTAAAAAAACAAACAAAAAGTGCCTTCAGCTCTCGAGTCCAGAACTCTGTCTATGTCTCTGATAAACTCGTGCTGTTTGATTTACAGCTCCAACAACTGTAAAGGGAGTGTTCTTTGATCTTTTTCTATATATATAATTTAATCAGTTTAGATAACAGATTATTTTCATCCTACTAAGAGACACAATGTGAAGTTGAAATCACTGGTTTGATTTAATTACATAGACAACGAACATCTGACTGTATGAATCATTACATATCAGAAATCACTAGTCACAGATCAGGCATAAGAATTAACACGGTTACTTACAAACCCAATTCCAAAAAAGTTGGGACACTGTACAAATTGTGAATAAAAAAGGAATGCAATAATTAAAAAATTTCATAAACTTATATTTTATTCACAGTAGTATATAGATAAGCATATCAAATGTTGAAAGTGAGACATTTTGAAATGTTATGCCAAATATTGGCTCATTTTGGATTTCATGAGAGCTACACATTCCAAAAAAGTTAGGACAGGTAGCAATAAGAGGCCGGAAAAGTTAAATGTACATATAAGGAACAGCTGGAGGACCAATTTGCAACTTATTAGGTCAATTGGCAACATGATTGGGTATAAAAAGAGCCTCTCAGAGTGGCAGTGTCTCTCAGAAGTCAAGATGGGCAGAGGATCACCAATTCCCCCAATGCTGCGGGCAAAAATAGTGGAGCAATATCAGAAAAGAGTTTCTCAGAGAAAAATTGCAAAGAGTTTGAAGTTATCATCATCTACAGTGCATAATATCATCCAAAGATTCAGAGAATCTGGAACAATCTCTGCGTAAGGGTCAAGGCCGGAAAACCATACTGGATGCCCGTGATCTTCGGGCCCTTAGACGGCACTGCATCACATACAGGAATGCTACTGTAATGGAAATCACAACATGGGCTCAGGAATACTTCCAGAAAACATTGTCGGTGAACACAATCCACCGTGCCATTCGCCGTTGCCGGCTAAAACTCTATAGGTCAAAAAAGAAGCCATATCTAAACATGATCCAGAAGCTCAGGCATTTTCTCTGGGCCAAGGCTCATTTAAAATGGACTGTGGCAAAGTGGAAAACTGTTCTGTGGTCAGACCAATCAATTTGAAATTCTTTTTGGAAAACTGGGACGCCGTGTCATCCGGACTAAAGAGGACAAGGACAACCCAAGTTGTTCTCAGCGCTCTGTTCAGAAGCCTGCATCTCTGATGGGATGGGGTTCATGAGTGCGTGTGGCATGGGCAGCTTACACATCTGGAAAGGCACCATCAATGCTGAAAGGTATATCCAAGTTCTAGAACAACATATGCTCCCATCCAGACGTCGTCTCTTTCAGGGAAGACCTTGCATTTTTCAGCATGACAATGCCAGACCACATACTGCATCAATTACAACATCATGGCTGCGTAGAAGAAGGATCTGGGTACTGAAATGGCCAGCCTGCAGTCCAGATCTTTCACCCATAGAAAACATCTGGCGCATCATAAAGAGGAAGATGCGACAAAGAAGACCTAAGACAGTTGAGCAACTAGAAGCCTGTATTAGACAAGAATGGGACAACATTTCTATTCCTAAACTTGAGCAACTTGTCTCCTCAGTCCCCAGACGTTTGCAGACTGTTATAAAAAGAAGAGGGGATGCCACACAGTGGGAAACATGGCCTTGTCCCAACTTTTTTGAGATGTGTTGATGCCATGAAATTTAAAATCAACTTATTTTTCCCTTAAAATGATAAATTTTCTCAGTTTAAACATTTGATATGTCATCTATGTTGTATTCTGAATAGAATATTGAAATTTGAAATTTCCACATCATTGCATTCTGTTTTTATTCACAATTTGTACAGTGTCCCAACTTTTTTGGAATCGGGTTTGTACATGTTGTCACATTACTGGCGAGTCCATATCGTAAAAGTCTGTTTGCAAAGCCTGCGCCAAAATTGAGTTACCAAAGAATCCACAGTGAAATGTACAGAATACATATAAATATTGCTCAACTGGGACATTCACATTGTTGAAAATAAATAACCACATTCCTAGCATTAGGATCTTTGGAAGGTAACGTTAATTGTAGTCTATCCTGTATTGCTCTTCTCTCCTCGTCATCTCACTAACACACCAGTGGGTTGCAGTGATGAAGCAGGCGTTGATTTTCTTGCAGAGGTGGTCTTTCACCTGTCTATTATAGGCACATTTCACAACAAGTCGTTATCTTCCAGCTTTTATTGTAACCAAGCAGATAATAAGGAAGTTTTCAGTTCTGAAATTCACAGGATATTATTATAGTATGAGGACCTCTTATATGTCAAAAGCTCAAGGAAAATTTGATTTCTCAGTTCTTGACCCCTATAATACCCAATGGACAAAATCAAGTCCCGTCCTACTTTTCTTTTTCTTTTTTTCTCATTTGAGAAGCTGTATCATACATTACAAATGGGAAGGAAAAAATGGTCACAATGGTCACAAAAAAGCAAGAGTCTAGTCTTGCATTGTTTTTTTATAAATAATTTGCATTGGTTGAGATACAATTTTATAATAATATTATATTATTAACAATATTTTATTCCATTTTTATGTGGGTCCAAATGCTCATGGTCCATTTATCTGTTAAAACTAAATATTTCCTGAGTATCAAGCAGAATTTGTTCTTCAAAGCCACTGGTTTTCTTTGTTATAAGATGGATGACCGTAGGAAGTATGGTGAATGTTTAATCTTTAGGAAAGCTTTAACCCTTTGCTATTGTGAAAGTTAGCTCTCCGATGGAGGGTCTGCCAGACATAATCACTTTGAGCTTTTTGAAATCCTTTTAAGACATTTAATAAGAGCTGCTCCAATTTGTCTGCTTCATGCTGTACTGCAGGAAAAGCCACAGATGTACTTTCTCATTATAGTGTTTTTATGCTGATCTTATTTCAGTTTATAGAGAGCATATGATTTCAGAGATGGGAAACGTATGGGGCTTTACTCTGGGGTTATTAGATGTTGTCTTGCCTTACTTACACAGATGACTGTATTTGTTGTATGACTGTTGTTCAGCAGAATACACATGAGATAATCCAGTTAAACATAAACAATACAAACACTGCTGTTTAAAAGTTTGGGGTCGGTAAGTCTCTTATGCTCACTAAGGCTGCATTTATTTGATCATAAAATATGGTAAAAACAGTAATTTTGTGAAATATTATTACAATTTAAAATAAGTTCAAATTAAATGTATTCCTGTCCTGGCAAATTGTCAGCAGTCATTACTCCAGTCTTTATTGTCACATGATCCTTCATAAATCATTCTAATATGCTGTTGTTCTGCTCAAAAAACATTTCTTATTATTAATTTTGAAACCGTTGTGCTGCATAATATTTTTGTGGAAACCCTCATACATTTTTCCAGGATTCTTTGATGAATAAAAAATAACTTATTTGAAAATAGAAATCTTCTTTTCAATTCAGTTTAGTCCTTGCTGAATAAAAGTATTCATGTTTAAAAAAATCTATCTTACCCTAAACTTTTGAACGTTAGTGTAACTTTTTAGTTATCATATTACTCATAACCAGCACATATGCGGTTAAGCATTGATAACATTGAGTTGGACCCATTGTTAAATCATCTGGTCAGGACACATTGATTGATGTGTATGTCTGCAACAGATTACTTTATTTACCAAGAGCTTTAGATTACTAAAATTCATCAAAGGCAGCTCTGAAAATAAAATGTGACTGGATTCAACAGAATATCACGAGACTGTCCCAGCAACACATCTCTGACCTCAGCACCTGCTCGCTAGTTGAACTCGGGCCATTCACTTTTAACCTTTGACCCCGACCCCTGACGACTCCTCGAACTAGGTGTTCCCTGCAGCTTAAAAAGACCAGCAGCAGTGGTTTATCTGAACACACCATATGTCTCCTCAGGCCAGTGTAGGAGATCGTAGCTGAGCCGCTTTATTTTAAAGCAGTCCAGACTGATCTGCTGTCTGGGCGGCTTTCCGTGGACTATTTCTGCTATGGCAGTTTGCTGATACATTTCCCTCAGCATCATTGTCCTTTTGCAGGAGAAGGTGATGATTCTGCAGGAGTGAAAGCCTCTTAGAGTCGCTCATAAAGATGGCTTTATGGGGTTTCACTCAGCATGGATGAATCACTGCTCACAACAATACACACAGCAGACTATAGGAGGCCAAAGATGCACCGTTGGTCACTCTGAATGTTGAATTGTGGAAATGTGTTTGTTTGTGTGTACTTAAAGATGAAGAAAGAGCAAGAAATTTAGTTTTTTCAAGCATTGTATTTCCATTCAAATGAAAAAACTGAATGTAGAATTAAAATTGTCCCTTAACAAAGCATAACTACAAACAGAATGTACATCAGATATAGTAAATGTATATTTTACATAGCTATGTACATTATTGGTCCTTAAAATTATTGTTTCATATTTCAGTGTAGCAGGGACCAAATTCAGGCATTGAAAGTGCAAAAAGCTGCTTTTTTAAACTGCTGCAGTATGCAGGTCTGCATAAATTCTGTGTTCTTTAAATAGGGAACGCATGAGGCAGACAGAGACAAAGTGAGAGAGAGTGAGTGAGTGAGGTAGAAAGCGAGTGACCAAGAATGTGTGTGTATCTGTATATGTGTGAGGTCTGGCAGATGCCTCTCTCACTCTGACAGGCTGTCGGTACTGGAGTGTCTCACTCTTTCAGACTGACTGTCTCTTCAGTTCTCTAGGGACACATGAGATTCACGCTCTCTCTCTCTCTTTCACTCTCTCATTTTCACTGCAGTGAAGAAAGTGACTGGCCAATTCCACAGCCTCCTTTCCATCAAAAGCATCTGTTTCACGCGGGTTCACTTCCCACCGGCTCATCAGTTTTAACCCAGAAATCTCCCTCAGAAAGCATTCAAGGAGTCCTGCTTATTTAATCAATATATATTTTCCAGAGCAGTGAGTGCAGTGAAATATGAATTTTATCTGATGATGATAAAGGGGGTTGGGAGTCCATTATCAATTCTTGTTTTTCGCTATTCAATACATTCCAATCCCATACAGGGCTGGCCACCAGATCTTGGGTAATGCATTTCAGATTGACTGTGTGTGTGTGTGTGTGTGTGTGTGTGTGTGTGTGTGTGTGTGTGTGTGTGTGTGTGTGTGTGTGTGTGTGTGTGTGTGTGTGTGTGTGTGTGTGTGTGTGTGTGTGTGTGTGTGTGTCTGTCTGTCTGTCTGTCTGTCTGTCTGTCTGTCTGTCTGTCTGTGTGAGAGAGAGAGAGAGAGAAGATGAAAATATGGGAAAGATTTTCCCTTGGGCTTGCTGTGGTTTTTATGAACCTTGTCTGAACTTTGCCATTTTAAATGCCAGGCATTAGCCAACATGTCCACGACTGAGAGGAGAGAGGAACTTTCCTCAAAGGAGAGACCTGCCTGTTCTTACAAAGCTTCCTGGGACCCTCCCTTTCTTGGATCTCTTTGAAACCAGGATATTTTGATGCTCTAGTGTGATGAGCAGCTTACAGCGTTGAGAATTTCAGTACTGCGGTCACAGCTTTACTGAGATTGTTGAACGCTCAGGCTTCAAAAGAATCTCAGTTTTCTCTGCATGGACAGCATGTGTTTTTCATAAATTTTTCTAAATGACTCTGAATCATCTGTACTGTTTTGGAGCCGTGGAGCTGAGCAGTTACAGTAGCACACATGCTCTCATACATTTTAGCTCATGTGGATGAAACAGTGTGACATTTACTTATCCCGTCCCCTATTTCTTTTCTTCCTTATGTAAGTGAAAAAAGTTTACTCAGCCCATTGTGGACTTATAACGGGCCATTCACACAGGATGTGCTCTTAATAGGGATACGCAATATATCAGCCAGTATAATTCTATTATTTCTGTCCTGTTGATATTGGTATATTTTTTTTTTCATGCACATTTCCACTATTTTTAAATTTAGCTTACCTTTGCCACAGTTGTGTTGATAAAAACTTAACTTAAAAAGTAGAACTTAAAAAAAAAAAGTGACAACTAACTGAAATGAATTTAAGTTGAAGTGGTAAAATTACTATAACTGAATTAAAAATAGATAAAATAATTTAAAATAAATAAAAACTAATTCAAAATATGAATATTGATAAACAGTACTAAACACTACTTTGCCATCATCTATTCTAACACTCACTGAAAGTTAATCTTTAGAAACACTAATAATTGAATATTTCAAAATGAATACTTTTTCATACTGTGCATTATAATGTTGTGATAAATTTGAACTTCATTTAACTGAATACAACATCTTAAATAAAAGCAGCACTCATGCTGTGGAAAAAACTGACATGCATTGCAACACTCAAAAATGTCCATATAGTTCATATTTACATAGAAAACAATTAAAAATGGCACAGACGGATGCCAAAAAGAACATCCTGTGTGAACGGCCCCTAAAGCTTTCAGGTTTAAGCTTCTATTCCAGGGGTAAAAAAAGTGAAATTCTCCTCCTGTATGTACTGAGGGGGCCATGCCATGAGTTTCCTGCAGCAGGGACACTGATTGATTACACCTTCTGCAACTCCTCCCAAACTGCATTGCTGCATTGCATTTACTGTTATGCACTGAGCTTCAGCTGTGGTGATGCTGCCTCATGGTCCAGTGCGCTCTGAGCAGCACTGTCCCTCCCTCTTTCTGCTGTTAATGCCATTGCTGCTCGCATGTGTAAAGTATCGATCTAATAGCCTGCATGCAGTCAGACAGCTGTGCTTGATTCAGAGTGATTGGCCAGTGGCTCGGGGAACGAGAGAGAGAAATGGCAGACTGCGTGTAGATGGAGATGACAGGACATTCACTGAATGACACATGGGAAAGCACAGATTCTGCAGGCAAATACAGCGTTTAACCTTTCAAGCGGATGTGTTTGACATGATCAAAACACGTTGAGGGATAGCAGAGAGCAAAAGGCTCTTTTGTAGTCTATCCACATTTATAGTTAACTGCATGTGCAGAATGTCAATGTGTTAGGTCAGATAGCTCTGATCTAAAAGATAGTGTAGCTGCCTACTGTAGCTGACCCGAAGACAAGAATACACACACACACACATACATTTTTCACTCCTTGGCCTGTTTGCCCACAGCACAGACAGTGGGAGCAGGTGGCGTGGTTGGAAAAGGCCCTTAGAGGTTATGGTGCCATATTGCAAGAGGTTTTTTTTCCACCTTGTCCTCCTTTTTGCATGAAACACTCTCAATCCGTAAGCTCTTTTGATTCTTTTTCAAGCATTCAGCAAAAGAAACTAGAGTAAATTTCAGTGGATCCTCAGAACAGGGACTTCTCTTGTTGGCATTATGAGAAATCTAATAGTTCATTTTCAAAGCATAACACCAGTTGATCAAGAAATTAATTTGATTAAATTAAGCTGTAGTTCAAATTATAATGGCTTGTCCCTTCCATTCTGTCCTTGTATCCGTGCAGACGTGTTTTTTCTCTCTCTGTTCCCTGCTGGCTCTCGCGCTGTTTTGTTTTGTCTAGTGTTTCGTCTCTTCTCTTCTCTGACTGCTGCTCTGCTGGACTCTTGAAAATACTGAAATGGAATTGATTAACTGGTCAATCAGCGCAATCGACAAGATTTTCTCACTAAGGAAGGGTTCGGGAGAACCCACCTGGCGGGACCTTTGCCGCAACGTGAGGGACGCATGGAACAACTGGCAAGTCCTGTGCCTGGAGGCTCTGTCCGTGGAGGATGCGGAAGATTTATACATGATTGGATTATTGATGGCGGGTTCCTATTCTTTGGCTTTGGGATTGCCCTGACCTATCGGAAGATTGGTAAGACAGCTGCAAGCAAATTCACCCAGCCGCTGTCTGTTGAAATTAAACAATGCTTCGGGTTCTGTGTGACCGTTTGAAGGAATTAGATCAGAAAGTGATAGGAATTGAGGAACTGAAATGAATAACGCAGTCCGGACTCGCGGATACGCAGGGAAGAGTGGGCTCTCTATCGGGGTCAGATCGGTGAACTCTTTACGGACTGTAACCGGTCTGGCCATGAGGCTGGACGAATGTCTAGGGAAACTGCACAGACCGGACGCGAATGCTGAGGACCAGATCTGATTGATTGATTATGATCCGGACAAATTTCGAAGATCATCAAATGGATTAAAAATAATAAATTGTATTTGCCTGACCTAATCAATAGCCCAACGAACCTCACTTGGTCCCTATCTCTCGGTTGGGAGGTCAGCCGGGCAGCTGTCTGCTATCTATCTTCCCTGAGAACTGCCTTATCTCATTTCAAGGACATAACACCATTGATCAAGAAATTAATTTGATTAAATTAAGCTGTACACAACCTAGTTCAAATTATAATGTTTATGTTTATGTTTTGTTGTGTTTGCTTGTAAAATAAATATCTACAAACATTTGTTCTTTCAGTCTCAAAATGCAAAATGTTGCTCCCAATATTCATTCATCTCATTGGCATTTCACAGAGAAGCATCAAACTGATCTGTTTATTTGCATAATGATTCAGATGATTCATTATGTAATGTGGATTAGGTTCAGTCAAGTGCATGCTCGGATAAGAGAGGCTCATTTCTCATTGAAATATGTTGGAGCATATTGCATTATGAGCATTTAATCTTGTTTTGCATTCTTCATATCATCGCACAACCAACATGCCAAGTTTTTGAAGAAGCCAGTAGTTAAAGGGACAGTTTGCACACAAAAAAATTATAATCTGCAGTCCTTTACTCAACTTCATGTTGTTGCTAACCCTGTTATTTTCTATGTGGAAATCCAAAGGATAATTTTGAAGAATCTTCACAGAGCTTAGTTTGTTCATAGTGATCCAAAATGACAAATCTCAAAAATCTAGACTTCTGAAGCTTTCAAATCAAATATGGTGCCACAGGTTGGATGTCAATAATATCAAATCATGTCATATTTGTTTTGAGAGTAACGACTTCTATATTTAGTCCACAAGTCACACTGTTGTGCCAGTTTATATCCATTTAATAGAAAACAGGGAGTTTAAATTTTTCACATTTTCTCATTTTGTGTCAATCAAAAAAAAAAAACAAAAAAAAAAATTTGGAAAGACATAAGGGTGAGTGAAAAATATTTTCAGTGTTTTTTGCTAGTTTCAGCCCCGACGCAGTTATTATTTTCACGTCCTGCGTCATGTTGTTTAAATACCAAATGCACTCGTGCCCATCTGTTCGCCCATGGGCATGCTGGTCTGAAAACCAGGTGTGCTCAGGCACATTGTTGGCGTGTTGCTATTTTGAGGCAACTGAAATAGACTGCGCCATTGACCAACAAAAACCTGGTCTAAAGTCAGTATTTTGTTGTGTTATTTAAAGGGCGCATTAGTAAAATGCGTCTATAGGCAGGTGTACAACGCGTGCACACTCTGCTTGCAGCAGCACACAAACATTTTTAAATATTAAAAATAAAAGGATTCCTCTCTGGAGAAGCTTTCAGTCTTTCTGCTCGCTAATTCTGCCATGTAAATAGTGAATCCACCATGGTGCAAGTACAACTGGCTTTTAAAGGGAATGGGAGATGAGACTCTGATTGGATTATGCCCAAAACACACCCATGACTCATTAAGAGACTAGGTACAACCCTTTTGGACCATGCTCCTGGCGTGCCGGATGTTTTTTCCGTCGTTAAACTAGCAAAAGTGGATTCTAAGTGCACCTGCGCTATGCGCTTCAGACCATGCTCTCAGACTGTTAAAAAAGGGAAAATATTTTCAGCTTTTTTCTAGTTTCAAGCATAAAAGTTCCCCATGCAGATTTAATTTACGTTCAAGTTGGTTATGTGAATTCACCGTGCTGACCAACAGAAAGCTGCTTGCTTTGAAAGTGATTTCTGAACAGTTCTTCATACATCTCTACACTATTGACAATGGACCTATTTTCACTGAAATTTCCAACTGGCCACACCTTAAGCCTAGAGAATTTAGTGACTTAGGTTGTATACTGTTTACTGCTGGTTGCATAGCTTAGCCTATGTGACTTTTGGGTGACTTCTTTCACGTTTTTTCAACCCCCTACGTAACTGGAGCACCTTGTGAGAGGCTACCACCATCAATCCAACCCCAATCAGCCACACGCCAATCTTCTAAAGAGCAGAAACCTGATCATGCCATGTTGTTTTTCTTTCTCCCTTCAATCCAAGCCGGCTGTGCAGTCGCTCTGGTGAAACGCTGTGATTTGCTCCACTGGGTTTGATATGTGACAGCCCTAGCAAGCTGCCTGCAAACAAGCCCAATTCCCTCATAGACCAGTGTGCCCATGTTGGTCCATGCCTGAGCAAGTATCCTATCTCCGTCTTATGGACGAGATACCTGGATTCAATTACAGTCCTGCTAAAGAGTTAGAATTCACCTCCCCCTTGAAAACCAGGTGTTAGAGGAGCAGGCAGAAGATGATAGAAGATGTAATGGACTGTGTGGAAAAGGCAGTAAGAACAACTACAAACAATCCATATGAGACTGTACATAGACAATACATATGAGGCTTTTGACTGAAACTATGTACAAAAACATACCTTACACAACTACATACATACACATTTGCTTGATAAACACATTTGAAGCACCGAGCCCTGTTGCACATACTTGACATGGGAGGATAGATTTACCTTCAGATATCTGTGCTATTAAACTGGATGTCTTGTTATTCATGAAGCATGTCAACAGTTTAACTAAATGAAACCAGGGATCTTTAAAATAAAATATAAAGGCAGCTGCATATGCATAAAGACCAGTTTGAGAATATAATTATAAATATTATAAAGACAACATGCATTTATATTGTCATTATCCTAAATAATAATATTCAAATGTTATCTGGACAATTTTGTATATTTTAATGGTAACGCTTTACAAAAACTCACATAATGAACCGTTATGTTTTTATTACCTTAGAATGAGCCGTTTCTATCTCCATACACCGTGGGTCCCCTTACAGTCAAGTCACCATTTTGCGCCGCCATGTTTCTACAGTAGCCCTAAATGGACAAAATGCTCTACAGAGCTCTAGCTACTCTCTGCTGTCTCAGATGACGACATCTTTGTCCTGTTTTGCCCACTGTAGCTTCTCTATGTGTTCTGAAAGAGAGGGGTGAGCGGTGGGTGATTGCAATTCACAACCTCATCACTAGATGCCGCTAAAATTTACACAGTGCACCTTTAATTTCAATATTTACTAATAAATTATGGAAATCAAATGTAGTAATTGTTAACATTAGTTAATGCACTGTGAACTTTTTATTTTTATTAACTAACATTAACAAAGATGAATAAATACTGTAACAAATGTATTGCTCATTTTTAATTCATGTTAGTTCATTAATACTAATAATCTAATGTTAACAAATGAGACCTTGATGTAAAGTGTTACCATTTTAATATATTTATTCTGTGTGAATTTTGTTGTCATTGTTTTCATTTTATAACAATATTTTATTTTAATATAATTTTACTGTTAAAGTAATGTTAGATGTATAAATATGTATAAAAATATTTTTTTATTTCTCACTGTTTGGGTCAAACTGGAGTTAGAATCTTTATTTAGAAGGTAATTTTGAGGTTTGTATCTCATATGATACTGGAGACTAGAGCCTTTGAAGTTGTGTGATGTGTCATAAACCTCACACATGCAAGTGTGTGAATCTGAGATGAGGGCAGATTGTGACCCATTTTCGTTTGTCTCAGTTCAGATATTTAAATCTGTTCTCCCTGGCCAGTCTTGCTGTGAGAACGTCAGCGCGTGTGAATGCGAATTGGATGGCCACAGTAAAGACGACGTTCAGATCTTTCTATGTTCAATTAATGAACATCTGGTCCTGATCCATCGAGGCTCCACCAAGCCAATCACACTTTTCCCAGGCCAGCTTTTGCAGATCTTCATATTTGGGAAAAGACACTTTTGTCATATGAAAATAAGTTACAGAGAAAGTCACTGTTTTCTTTAGTATAATCCTTGCTTAGATTTTTAATCTAAGTAAAGGTTAACATTGGTAGACCACAGAAAAATTTAATAGAAATGGTAATCAGAATCAGAGTGTTTCTTTTGTGTTATTTAGATAGTTTATACTTGATCCATCATGAGTAAACACTATTGATTATTGCATTCCAAAAGTTCACGTGTTTTTAATTCTCTACCCATTAGATTCCCATTTACAGGCAGAGATGCTGCTTTATATTGTGATTGTTTTCTTTCATCATGTCTATTTACAGCTCCCTGTTCTCGTTTATATTGATATTTTCCTACAGAAACATGCTAATTGTGTTCAAGTGGTGTTTATAACAAACATTTATGTGAACCTGAGGGCATTGTATTAGCATACAGTAACATTGCTGTTAATTTTTGCCTCGGTATGAGATTTTAATTTAGGGATTAATAAATGTGACACTGTGGATTTCAAGACAATTTGGAAAGTATTTGAGGCACACACAAAATCCTTTAAAATCACTGCTAAGCCTATTAATGGCAATTACACAACAAAGAGCTGGCAGTGCGTGCATTATTGAGAGAATGCCACCAAAGTACTTTCTGTATAGTGTACCATCTCTGACAGCTGTGGACTGCAGTCAAGCGGGACAATTATCTTCAGTTTCCTACTGAAATAGAAACTCGCCTGAATATCTTGCATGCTGTCTGATGGTAAACACTGTGTCACGTGCATCAGACTCCTTTTTTGTTATGTTTTTCTCATGTTGTTAATGTATGCATCTTTGTCTTTCTGTAGTGGAAGATAAATCAGATAATGGGGAACTAGATCTAAATGGGATTGATGAAGATGAAATTGAAAAGGTATGTAATTAATGGGTTTATGGATTTAACTTGTGTACCCTGCAAAAATCGTTTTCCTAAACAGTATTTTTGTCTTGTTTTCTGGTGAAAAATATTAAAAACATCTTTACAAGAAGATAAATTTACTTGAGAAATACAAGTAAATAAGGCATACACCAATCAGGCATAACATTATGACAGGTGAAGTGAGTAACACTGATGGGGCTACATAACCGCAGACCAGTCAGGGTGCCCATGCTGACCCCTGTCCACAACTGAAAGCACCAACAGTGGGCATGTGAACATCAGAACTGGACCACGGAGCAATGGCAGAAGGTGGCCTGGTCTGATGAATCACATTTTTTTTTTATATCACGTGGATGGCCGGCTGCATATGCGTTGCTTACCTGGGGAACACATGGCACCAGGATGCACTATGGGAAGACAGCAAGCTGGCAGAGGCAGTGTGATGCTTTGGGCAATGTTCTGCTGGGAAACTTTGGGTCCTTTCATCCATGTGGATGTTACTATGACATGTACCACCTACCTAAGCATTGTTGCAGACCATGTACACCCTTTCATGGAAACGGTTCAGGAATGGTTTGAGGAGCACAACAATAAGTTTGAGGTGTTGACTTGGCCTCCAAATTCCCCAGATCTCAGTCCAGTGGAGCATCTGTGGGATGTGCATAACAAACAAGTCCAATCCATGGAGGCCCCGCCTCGCAACTTACAGGACTTAAAGGATCTGCTGCTAACATCTTGGTGCCAGATACCACAGCACACCTTCAGGGGTCTAGTAGAGTCCATGCTTCGACGGGTCAGGACTGTTTTGGCAGCAAAAGGGGGACCAACACAATAATAATAATGATGTTATGCCTGATTGGTGTACATCTCACTAAATGTTGTTTTATATATATATATATATATATATATATATATATATATATATATATATATATATATATATATATATATATATATATATATATATATATATATATATACACTCACCTAAAGGATTATTAGGAACACCATACTAATACTGTGTTTGACCCCCTTTCGCCTTCAGAACTGCCTTAATTCTACGTGGCATTGATTCAACAAGGTGCTGAAAGCATTCTTTAGAAATGTTGGCCCATATTGATAGGATAGCATCTTGCAGTTGATGGAGATTTGTGGGATGCACATACAGGGCATGAAGCTCCCGTTCCACAACATCCCAAAGATGCTCTATTGGGTTGAGATCTGGTGACTGTGGGGGCCATTTTAGTACAGTGAACTCACTGTCATGTTCAAGAAACCAATTTGAAATGATTCAAGCTTTGTGACATGGTGCATTATCCTGCTGGAAGTAGCCATCAGAGAATGGGTACATGGTGGTCATAAAGGGATGGACATGGTCAGAAACAATGCTCAGGTAGGCCGTGGCATTTAAACAATGCCCAATTGGCACTAAGGGGCCTAAAGTGTGCCAAGAAAACATCCCCCACACCATTACACCACCACCACCAGCCTGCATAGTGGTAACAAGGTATGATGGATCCATGTTCTCATTCTGTTTACGCCAAATTCTGACTCTACCATCTGAATGTCTCAACAGAAATTGAGACTCATCAGACCAGGCAACATTTTTCCAGTCTTCAACTGTCCAATTTTGGTGAGCTTGTGCAAATTGTAGCCTCTTTTTCCTATTTGTAGTGGAGATGAGTGGTACCCGGTGGGGTCTTCTGCTGTTGTAGCCCATCCGCCTCAAGGTTGTGCGTGTTGTGGCTTCACAAATGCTTTGCTGCATACCTCGGTTGTAATGAGTGGTTATTTCAGTCAAAGTTGCTCTTCTATCAGCTTGAATCAGTCGGCCCATTCTCCTCTGACCTCTAGCATCAACAAGGCATTTTCGCCCACAGGACTGCCACATACTGGATGTTTTTCCTTTTCACACCATTCTTTGTAAACCCTAGAAATGGTTGTGCGTGAAAATCCCAGTAACTGAGCAGATTGTGAAATACTCAGACCGGCCCGTCTGGCACCAACAACCATGCCACGCTCAAAATTGCTTAAATCACCTTTCTTTCCCATTCTGACATTCAGTTTGGAGTTCAGGAGATTGTCTTGACCAGGACCACACCCCTAAATGCATTGAAGCAACTGCCATGCGATTGGTTGATTAGATAATTGCATTAATGAGAAATTGAACAGGTGTTCCTAATAATACTTTAGGTGGTGTATAGTGTATATATATATATATATATATATATATATATATATATATATATATATATATATATATATATATATATATATATATATATATATATATATATATATATATATATATAAATATAAATTGTACTGTAAAACAAGACAAAAATATTATAATTATAAGAAAAAATAATTTGCAGTATGTTGTTCTCTGAGAATGGAGTTTTAAACTTCTGTTGAACTTTAGCAGGTCATGTGAAGTTCAAAAACTGTCTGATGTCCTGCATCCCAGATTCACAAATTATCACCTCTTAGCATTACTTATCAGCATAGCCCTGTAATCTTCTCTACAGTACATTCTGAACGAGATAGAGGTGGAGGCGAAGACAGAGCTGTGGATGAAGCAAAATGAGGAGTATTTGAGGGAACAGAAAGGTAAGCAAAAAGGAGAAGAAGCTTAATTTTTAGAAGAAGCTTATATTTGCATTTATTAACACAATACATACTCATACGCCTGATTTGACGTCAGAGGCATGTGTCTACTCAGGCACTGCTCAGCCACAGAGATAAAAAATTCAGTGAAAGGAAGGATTTTGTTTTTTTAATACTCAATTGGCACAGTGAACTACTTTCTGCAATTTCATCTCACGATGGAACCTTGTGAGATTAGGCTCAATTTTTGAAAATGAAAAATACCTGTGATAACTAAAAGGCTGACCTTCTGAAGTTAATCTGCTCACATTTTAAAAGTTTGTTGAGTTTTTAAAGCCCTTTATTTTGTTGCTTTTATTCAAATTTGATAAAACCATTGTGCTTCCATTTGGTTTTATTTATTTATTTTAGAAAAAGAAGAAAGAATAGCTAAAGAGAAGGAACAAGGGACCTATAAGGAGAAGGTGAGTAAGTCATGTGTGTGTGTGTGTGTCTGGCTCTTACTTGTGTCGACATGGGCTTCTCTCCCATTCCATGGTCTTCAGACACTCAGCAGCTAGGGATCCTAGGAGACCGCATACTTTCCATTTTAACTTAATTTGCTGCTCTGGTTTCACCCCAGGCTTTCAGTGTCGCCTCTCCTTAACCTGTCTACTCTGACATCTGCACCATGACTCCCAGTTGGGGTTGGATTAGCCAGCCCTGCTCTGCACCTCTAATGAGGTGCCTTGAGCCTGATAGCAATTTCAGATACAGTCGTCCACTTGCTGACTGTGAAGAGACTTGTTACACTTTGGTACACGAGAAACATGGTCAGCAGTGACCAGATCAGATGAGCTTGATTGCTTTTCCAGGCTACTAATGGGATTCTGTCACTTGTTGTTGTCTGACATCATTATATCAAGGCCCAAAGGAGAAAATGCACTGTTTAAATTAATAGCATGCTTTTTAGCCTTCAGAAACTGTTTTAAAATGTTTCAACTGAAAACGGAAAACTTTTTATGCATTTTAGCCATTAATTTACATGACGACAGCGTTTTGGGGGCCTGAAAATGCAAGCTTTTAAAAACGTGTTTCAAATTGCAAGGTTTTGCAACCGATGCCTTTACCTCCATGTAAACAGCAAACATCATGCGCATGCGTATTTCATGCGGGATGTTTCTTGACAAAATCACATCGGCAACTATTGGCCTGGCATGCATAATACAGCCTTTTTAGACATTTTCACAGGTCCGTTTTGACAACGTTGTCGTCTGTTTTTAGTACATCATTGTCGTGTAAACATACCCTCAGAGCTATCTAAGCACTGCAGTGTTAAGCCATCTAAGCACTCCAATGTTTGTTTGTCACTGTAAACAACTTTTATCCCAATTTGTCTAGCCAAAGAAGCCATCCAAGAAGAGAGAACCGATTCTGGCCAGCACTGCGGGAGAGGCCATAGAGAAGATGCTGGAGCAGAAAAAGATCTCCAGTAAGATCAATTACGATGTTTTGTGGGACCTCAACAGCAAGGGCAGCGGGAGCAACACCACCCAGCAAGCCGAGGATGTGCCCGTCGGTGGCTCTGGGCGCAAGAAGTTGACCCGCCGCAAGAAGCAGCCAAACAAGAGCAATCTCGGGCTCGCCAAACCTGCAAGTCTCATGGGCAAGAGGTGAGAATTTAATGAATAGTGAATCTGTTGTTGTTGTTTTTTACTTGGTTACTGTTGGCTCACACTGTGCTTTGCAACTTTTTCTACTTTTTCACTCCCAGAAACCACTAAGTCTGTTTTTATGTAGTAACAGGGACCCACTCCAAGTGGTAAAAAGCCTCTTTTGTTCCTCACACAAAGGAAATGATCAAAAAGGCTGTTCCCTTGCCCTTGGAGGACTACATTTTTCTTCTTGTCGGCCTTCAACATTTTGTCTTTGCTTTGCTCCTTTGGCTGACCTTCACAATCATTTCCACCAGGAGAAAGCTTGTCATCAATTCAGTGCCAGGACTGTCTGTCTGCCATCACCTGGCACCCTGTAGTGCATGCTGGGAGCCTGCCCCTTCTCCAATTAATAGTCCTCCAGGGCTCCAAACGTCCCTGTGAGAGAAGTAATGAATATACGACAGACGGAGCGCAAGATCATGACTTCTACACTTTGGCGTTGAAAGATAATTTCTCATTGTGTGATGTCTTTCCTCCAGTCCATTTCGTTAATGATAATTACTAATTTCATACTGAATGGTGAGATGATGATGAATCAGACATACGAACGCTGTCGGAGACCTCATATCCTGAAGCTTCGAAGAGGCAATTTACTGACCCCTTTCTTTTCAATCGTATATTCACGAACGTGTTTGAAACAAACTATACAACTTTCCCATTATTTTTATTACATTTGAGATTTTAAAAATATAAATATAATGGATGTCCTGAAGATATAAAAACATAGCTGGCTAGTGTTATCATTCGCTTTGTCTGGTGGGAATGCAATATATATATTTTTTATTTTTTAATTTTTGTTACACTACCTTTCAGAAGGGGTTGGTAAGATTTTTTTTTGAAAGAAGTCTCTGATGCTTACCAAGGGTACATTTGATGGTGACCCCACATTTTGAATGGTAGTTTACATCTATTTTTATCACTTTTTATTTTTCCTATTTTATAAAGGGATTCTGTGTTTAGGACCATAGGGTACTTATATTTAAGTCCCATAAAGCTTTTTTATTATTATTTACTTTATTTGTTAATTTAATACAAATATTTACACTGGCCGAACCAGCAGAGGCCAGTGTAAAAATATTAAATCATCTTAGTCTGATGACACTGTGGAACAAATTGGACGATAAACTAGAATTTAGTTCCAGCTCCAGTTGAGAGAGCTTGTTCCCACTCCTGCTGAATCATGGGAACATTTGTAATGAGCTGCTATGGGAGGGCAAAGAGTTTTCAGTTTTGTTGCCACGGCTTGCAAATAGCAACTGTCTAAGATATTTCACGCAGTACTTTTAGAACCAAATGGTTCGAAAGAGCCTGTAGCCCGTTTTCTCTTTCTGGATTGACTAAGCGTGCAGAAATAAATGTCTAAAATTGCTCAATTGCTCAGCATTCACAATGCAGGCAGTGCTTTCTGTCACAAAACTCTCACTCTAGCTGATCTAGATGATAGCACATTTCTTCGAAGATATTTGCTCTATGACCTGGTATATTAGTTATTTTTGGGGGCTGAATAGACTAACACAGATCTATTTGCCTGCATAAAGACGCTGTTGTTGCTCTTCTTCACTGCCTTTAGTAGCTCCCAGACTCCTTTTAGATGATCCGCTAACCAGGTAGAATCAGGGACTTCCATCCCCCTTTACCAGCCTCCAACACCAGCTGCCAGATTAAACCTCTGTATGACCTCCAATCTAACAGCAATAGAGAAGCACTCCTCTTGAAAGATAAGAAGATAATTGCCATCCAGTTCCTTTTCTTTAATTTCTTTCCTCCTTTTTTCACCTCTTCAGACCCCCTTCCTTTTCTCCCCTTGTCTTTTAGTAAAGGCTTACCGTTCTTAAAACTGC